>CM032494.1:12888669-13203744 GCA_019059595.1 Marasmia exigua | reverse complement strand
TTTGACATTTATAATGCGGACGGCAATGGAACTCCCTGCCCAGGTCTGTTCTCCTGACCACTATAATCTGGACATCTTTAAGGCAAACGCGTATTATCCTATACCTCATCGTCGCTTTCCGTCAGGTGCGATTGTGGTCAAGCGTTAGCTTATACTTACTTACTTACTACGCTGGCTCAGCGATCCAAAGTGGGTCTTGGCCTCCGACGTCAAAGTTCGCCATTTTTTGCGGTCCTGTGCCAATTCCACCCAATCGTGCTCGTTGAGTGCTTTGAGGTCCTTGGCGACTTCGTCCCTCCAGCGGGATCTCGGACGACCCAGTGGACGTCGCCCCATTGGTCGTCCCAAATAGGTTCTTTTGACTGCACGATCCTCTCCCATCCTCTCCACGTGTCTGAGCCAGCGCAGTCGGGATGATGTTATTTCCTCGATGATGTTCGGCTCGGCTATCAGGTCTTCGATCTCCTGGTTGGACCTGTGCCTCCATCCTCTCCATCTTCTCCTTTGGTTGGTCCCAGAATCTTTCGGAGTATCTTCCGTTCCGTCACCAGCAGTTGATTTTCCTCCCTCAGTGTTCGTGTCCTAGTTTCACACCCATACATTAAGATTGGTCTAATGACTGTCTTGTAGACGCGAATCTTAGTAGCCTGTTGTCTAAGAACAAGAAACAAGGGTTCTAGTCTTGACAGGAGTACGTACGATAGCACTTTATAAGCACTTTATACGATAGCACTTAGGAAGCAGTGCAATCCCTCTGTAGCTGTCGCATTTCTTCCCACTTCCTATTCCAATCATCGGGTTCTTTCTCTTCTTCCCATATTTTGCTAATCAGCTTATACAGATGAGATTGCACCGCTTCACCTCCATACTTCCATATTTCTCCTGGAATTTGGTCTATCCCTGGAGGATTGTGGTTTTTTAGCCTCATCGTAGCTCTACGCACTTCGTCTTCGGTTGGAGGATCTTCATAGGTTTCACTTGTGTTTGAGACAGTTGCCATAAGATTTTCAACTGGCGTTAGCTTATAGACCAAAAAAAAATACTACTCTCCTTCAACCCCTTCATCTTAGCGTGTAATTCCCAGTTACTTCCATAGGTGTTGCTTCAGAGCCCGGGGTACCTAGGAATCGTGAAGTCTAGTAATTATACTATCTACACTATCCGTGCTTATATTATGACTCGGAAAGTGTGTGTGTGTCTGTCTGTTTGTCCGTCTGTCACGGAAAAACGGTGCGACGAATTGACGTGAGATTTGAAGTGGAGAGAGTTTGAACGATGCGTTATTTACTCGAAAGTTGTTACGTCGATGGTACATTTCATCGAATGTCTTTTAGCCGACGGCTTAAAATGTTCCCCAATGAATTATACCGTCGATAGAAAGTATTTCAATGAAGTGTCGCACCGATCAAACATTTTTCGAAATTTTGAGCAGTCGACTGATTTAACGTTCGACGAAACGTATTTCATAATGGAGTAGTGAACCCCAATTTGACACGTGCTCCGAGTGTCCAACCAGCTGGGTGTTGTATGTACGGAATAATCTCAAAAACAATAACACCAATTTAAAAAAAAAACCCTATTAGAATGTTACATCATCCCCTATTATCCTAATAAAGGGTTATATTTTACTACGGATAAATGTCTCATTCCTACGGCAAAATACATTGGCACACGCAGGCTACGCTGCCTGAGAGAAGGCAGATGACATGTAAATAACTATTACCTGTTGTTTGTTTGCGTATGCTATTAGCTTTAATGGGGCTAATCAATTTTGTGGACATTCTTTGAACTTTATGCGGTCGAGATAAGGTGTAAAACTAATGAAATATATTTCTATCTACCGCCTATAAAGAGGTTAAATATGAGTTTCCAGAACTAAAATGTCATTCAGCCGTAATTTTCTCTTACTATGATTGTTTTATTTATATTCAAAATTACTCAAGGAACATAGATATAACTTAACATAAGTAATTTTATCGATAGATGATTTTGCATATTTGCTGTGGTTGTTTGCACAACTCGTAAACATTCGCTAAGCTAATCTAATTCTGATTCATAATTACTAATTAAACAGAATTAAAAGAATATAATTTCTCAACTCACAGATTGTTTTATAGCAATACCTACATCATTAAAAAAACCATAAAATTCTTCAAAAATTGAGCATATTATTTTAAAAAATAGTTTCTTCGAACTCTCCCCTATGACTCGTGGTCCCCCTGCAATGTACTCATGGGACCACGAGTAGTTCGCAATCATTCGTGGTTCTCGACGACGCACCTGAGAGACGCGTGGCATGTAATTGGCTAAATATTAGTTGATATTTTTTAGCCATCTTTTGCATTTTATTCTTAAGTAAAAAACACACTTAAACATTTCATCTCGTAATCAGGCGGGACTCGAACCCACACCTTCCACAATCCGGGTGAATATTCTACCAATTAGACCACTGAACGCGTTACTAAGCCGACGAAATTTGTAATTGCTTAATTCGACCAGTGGAAATAATATTACAAATATTTGACCACCAGCTAAGATGCTCAAAATATCAACTATTGACTTAGCGGTCTCATCTTATATTGTATATTGAAAATATACCTGTCATTCCTGAGGACACGGCTGGAGTGGTTGAGAGAAAAACATGGATGATGGGCAAGTCCGTGCTCTTACAACTGCGTCCCAGGCATACAGCGCCTATGGAGAGATCACTCCACCCTTGCCTGAAAAGTTGCGGATCACAACACGGGGAGTCGCAGTCACCGGTGATGGCTTTACAGCCATCAACGCCGATGTGGATTACCACCAACCTCCTAGCGCTGCAACAACCATCTTCTAGATGCTGTGGCCAGTTGTGTTAATAAACCTACAATATTGATGAGACCATCTACAGCTTATGTCGAATCAACCACTTAGTAACGCGTTCAGTGGTCTAATTTGTAGAACATTCACCCGGATTATGGAAAGTGTGGGTTTGAGTCCCGCCTGAACACCAGTTGAAATATTCGAGTGTGTTATTGGCTAAATATTATTTTAAGAAATAAGTTTAGTCCACAGACTCTGGGTCTGTGCTTAGTTTGTCCTTTAGACAACCACTGCTATTTTTTTCTAAGTTTACTACTACTAGTAAGTCTGTGTTAAAATGCAGAGCAAAACTAATATAAATGACATTCATGAAAGAAGCTTGCTCGTTCCGTTTCCCTGTACGTTATTAGGTCGCAGTGGTCAGCTCGGCACAGATGTCAGCCCTGCGCAGTTCATATCCGCCGCGGCGCTTCCGCCCGGGGCTCGGGGCGCGGGCACGCCGGGGTGGGCGGCTAGAAAAACATCTGCGACTTCTGCGAGTAGCATTGACGTGCGAGATATAGGGAAGGGCTGTCGAACTATCGATGGAATTCAATCGGAAACGACGATAGTATCAAGTGCTCAGATCAATCATACATAGTAATTATCAGAAATATCATTTAAACCCTTACCCCCGGATTGGGCTTCCGATACGCGGCGAAACACAATACAGTGCTGCTTCACGTCGGTTTTCTGTGAGGTCGTAGTATCACTCCGGTTGAGCCGGCCGATTTATGCCGAATCGTGGCTCTCCCACCAGTCGCAATTTTAGCACTATCCGAACCTTTTCAAAATATTAAACTAAAACCCTAACGAAAGTGCAAAGCTTGAACTAACTATTCCAGTTTTTAATTAACACTTTAGTTGTATAAAGTTCGCTCAAACGATACCTAAATCATTATAAATTGGTCTGCCTCTAGAACGCCTCGATAGTCAAACATTCTCTAGGGAGATTAAGAAGTTTTTAGGCTACTTACCCAAAACTGACTTTCAATCGATTTTAAACATTGTTTTTAATACCTGCATAGTTCAAAACCTTTCGCGGATATCTGACAAGTTTTTCCGTTTTGGTTAAACCAGTCCAAATGATACCCAACGCTGTGATTTAATATTTTTTGGTAATTACTGAAAGTTGAAGGTATATACAAATGGTTTACGTCTAGAATTTTCTTTGTTCCTGTCTTTCTCTATCACACCGACCCGTCATTTGCTAGAGCAAGAAATACTGAGCGAATCTAGAAAGAGACTCTGATCACACGCGATAAGATGTTTGGTGTAACGATTAGTTTATTATTATCATAAATGGTGAAAAATAAGAAAGAAAGAAAGAAAAAGCATTTATTGACCAAGAAAAAATAATACAGTAGGCATAACACGATACGAAACAGATACAAAGAGGAGAGGCGATACGAGAAGAGATGGTGTGTTTGTGTGTGGTAAAACAGTGATGCATGGTTGGATTCGAACATACAATCTACCGTATGGAAGTCGCAAGGAGTAAGATATTACTAACGCCAAATATTGCAATCGAAAACATAAAACACCAACTATTAAAATAGAAGTAAAGTGTGTACGAGCAAAACAGTTTTGAATCAAACCAACCATCATACCTCATCATTATCATCAAACCAACTTTTTACAAGTCACTAAATGTTATTGAATTTTTGTGAAAGGATTTTTACATAACCTAATTGAAACTGTATCTATCTTCTTCACTAAGGTAACATAAAATATTAGTAATTGCATGGAAACTGGATCATGACGTAATTGATAAATGAAATTATAATAGAATGTGTAAGTTACGCGCATGTTTATGATGGTTAAAATACGAGTACCTAAATGTTCTTGAATTTTGTGAACGGATTTTTACATAATCTAATTGAAACTGTATCTATCTTCTTCACTAAGGTAACATTAAATATTAGTAATTGCATGGAAACTGGATCATGACGTAATTAATAAATGAAATTATAATAGAATGTGTAAGTTACGCGCATGTTTTTGATTGTTAAAATACGAGTACCTAAATGTTATTGAATTTTTGTAAAAGGATTTTTACATAAACTAATTGAAACTGTATCTATCTTCTTCACTAAGGAAACATTAAATTATTAGTAATTGCTTGGAAACTGGATCATGACGTAATTAATAAATGAAATTATAATAGAATGTATAAATTACGGGCATGTTTTTGATAGTTAAAATACGAGTACCTAAATGTTCTTGATTTTGGTAAAGGATTTTTACATTAATCTAATTGAAACTGTATCTATCTTCTTCACTAAGGTAACATTAAATATTAGTAAATGCTTGGAAACTGGATCATGACGTAATTGCTAAATAAAATAATTATAGAATGTGTAAGTGACGCGCATGTTTTTGATGGTTAAAATACGAGTACCTAAATATATAAATAAATATTACGTACGAATACACTTTAAATGTTAATTTCATTTGTATAGAGAGTGGAGTTTTCAAACACATTGAAAACTCCACCCATGCCGTGTGGTCCTGGCAGAGTAGAATAGGCCACCCTCACTCTTACCGAGGTGTCGTAAACGGCGACTAAGGTAAAGCTGCTGGCATGATCATCAGCACCCAGAGAAGGAAAACTCTGCATTTATATCAAAACCCTCGCCAACCCGTCTGCCAAGCGTGGTGAGTATGGCAATTACACCTCATGTGATTGAGGGAGGCCCGTGCCCCAGCAGTGGGGACATAAATGGGCTGATGATGATGATGATGATGAAAACTCCACTCTCTATACAAATGAAACAATTTCAAATTAAATTTGGCAAACATCAGATAGGTCACTTAATGAACCCGCAACCCCAGTGGAGTCACTTGAGTCACTCGGCGACAAGCGCTGCCATCAGCGTCACGCTGGCAACACCGTATAATCCCTAAATCGTCATAATTAATGGCTTGTAATTTAATGACATTGCTACAATCTGCATCAAAAACTTGTCTCCTAGATATCGTCCTTTATAAATTAAAACGACACACCTAAAAATGTAATTAAGAAAACTGATTGAAAATAGTAGTACAGGCGGCGTCTGCTCAAGTTAGGGGTAACTATATTTTTGGGGGTGTATATTTTTGGGGAAAAAAACACTTGACTCCCAGACATCAGGTCAGTTCAAAGTCCAACAAGGGTAAATCAACGAGACGCCTTGTGTACGATAAAACTAACAAATGTTCAAATGTCCTCTTACACGACCAAAGTTACATTTTTAGACGTGTCACTTCATAAGCTGCGGAATTTCCATGGGAGAGCTACGCTTCGGCATGAATGGGCCGGCTCGATCAGAGTGATACCACGGCCTCACAGAATACCGGCGTGATGCAAGAATGTGCTGTGTTTCGCTGCGTGAGTGAGGGTGCCGGAGGTCCAATACAGGGGAAAGTGAAGTTTAAAGGTTAGCAGCGCACTTGTGACTCCACTGGTATCGCGGGTGTCCATGGGCGGCGGCAATCACTTACCATCAGGTGATCCGTCTGCTCGTCTGCCACCAATCACATTAAAAAAATGTAAAAGACATTTTACTGTATACCCTAGTTTTATCCGCAACTAATTTTGAAGAGCTTCATTTATTTTTAAAAGGATCCTATTTACAAAGTCTCTTCCTCGTAGGTTTAAAAAGATTTTTCACACGAACTTTTTCGTCCCTTTGCGTCAGTGAAATTAAACAGAACCTAAGTATGATGCTGTCCTGTCCTTTTTACATTAATAGCAGCCATTACGGGGTTTATCGGTAAACATTTGTATACCTTTGGCCAGCTCTTTCTACCAACCATTCCAAACAACATTTGTTTTAGGAAATTCGAATCAAACACGAAACAACGTTTCATACAAGAACGATCCTTTTTTTTTATGGAGAGTCTGCCTCGACGGCGCAGTTAGTGGGTTACATTTTAAAGCGACGGCTGCGCAAGAGATCCCGGTTTCGATACTCGGGTCGGGCCAAAAATTTGTACCTAAGTTTTCGGTAAGGAATTCTTAGTGTCAGCCTGGAATGTAGGGCGCCCTCTGGCTAGGTGGGAGGACGATCTGCGCAGGATGGCTGGCAAGAGCTGGATGCGAGAAGCCATGGAAAGATCACAGTGGCGAACAATTGGAGAGGCCTACGTCCAGCAGTGGCCTGCGATAGGCTGATGGTGATGATGATGATGATGAGCCTAGAATCTGGAAGTCGGCGTGCGGTCATGTACCCCCGTGCCTTCCGGCGCCCAAACCCTCTCCGGTCGTGTCACGTATGTGTCCCATCGGAATATGAATGAAAGGGAATAGACAGTGCACTTTTGTTTGCGCACACACTTGAGCACTATAATATATCCTGCGTACGTGGCTGATCGTGGGTTGGCCGCCATAGCCGTAATGGGTTGGAGGATATTATGGAGAAAATTCGACGAATTTCCAAAAGTCGAAAAACCTATGTTATTTTGAATGATTGGTAGGGTTGACTCTAACAGTCATAGAGCCGACAAAACATTAGCCAAACAATGGGAAACCGTGGGAGATGCATGAATGGGCCGGCTCGACCGAAGTGATGCCTCACAGAAAACCAGCGTGAAGCAGCACTGAGGTGTATTTCGCTGCGAGAGTGAGGATAGCGAAGGCCGAATCCGGGGAAAGGAAAGTATAAAGGTTGGCAGCGCACTTGTGTCTCCACTGGTGTGGCGGGTGTCCATGGGCGGCGGCAATCGCTTACCATCAGGCAATCCGTCTACTCGTCTGTTTTATCACATAAAAAAAATGAACAAAATAGTGAACTTCTAGTGGTAGACAGAGCTTGAGACACCAAACCGTTAGAATAGTAGAAGCAATAACTATGCGCCCTTGATCTTATTTCTCGAGGGTTTTTATCGAGCATTACCCCCGAGACAGATGGCAGAGATGGGGAACATTTTTACTTTAGCCAGTCAAGAAGCGACTTTCAAATAAACACTCTTTTTTACTGATCTAGACAGTATCAGATATTGTCAATATCATAAAAAAAATGTTTTAAAAACTTAGAACATACAAAGTGCTGGGGGAGGCAGTGTAGGGTCCGTGTTGTAAGCAAACCTACGCCTGGGAAGGAACGTGTAGTAAAAGTTCATCAAATAGTACACATGTCTCCTTCCCACTCTGGCGAAGGAGGGAGCGCCGTTAGAGGTTTAGTCGGTAGGCCTCCAGCTTTACTGGAGGAGAGGCCGACATAACCCGCCGCCCCCCGGTAGACGGGTATACATAAGGCGACGTCAGCAATAACACTCCGGGCCGGCGGCGTTCTCCCAACGGAAAAAAGGGCATACAAAATGTCATGTTACTCGTATCTAATTTATACGTGGGTAAAAAAATGTTATGTTGAAACCTTACTATACATATGTTTACCAGCTATAAATCTTAAATACTTATCATGAAAAATTTTACAACTCACATAAAAATGCCCCTATAGCAGATTTCACAGTACCTTTTAAGTTCTTCTTCGAATATGTCGAGTGAACTGAAAGTAATTTTTAATAATTTTTTATCTGCATTACATACCTTTACTTCAACATATAAGTAAATAAATAAAAAAAATGTTTGGACGAAATTACATACCTTACTTTTATTTTTTACTCACGTAATTGTGATGCGAGTTGATTTTTATCAACGTAATAATTACAATAAAAGACTTTCAATCAGAATGCTAATTAAAGGTATGTAAATAATGGTAACATACCAGGTCACGCCACGTTGTTTTTATTACAATGTGAGCGGTATTTCGTTCAATCTTGACCCTTTTGTGTTTTGCGTCACATGCTATCTACGACACATGTGCCAATCGTTCACGCCCCCTGCTCTATAGCGTAAATCATTTTACTTCAACCTTTCAGGATGTAAGCGATGCTTTCTCTGGTTAAGCAATACAGAGCTTTATCTCCATAAGGTAAGGTCTAATACAACCTAATTTATCTAGGGCCACGTCCAGCTATCGTAGCGTCCAAGATTGCTTTTACAAGTTTTCTTTGATACGAGTGCGGTATGAAATAGAACGTATAAGTCGATACGAATGTAATCTAAGTCTCTGTGACTATATAAAAGTTCTCCTTTCGCTGCACCATTGCACTTTCTTTATGATTCAAAGGTTAACTGGTAGATAATGCCTCTTGGCATTAAGTTCGTCTATTGTAACAAAAATTGTGCAATAAAGTTTTTAATAATAATAAATAACAAAACGATTATATTTACGATTATATTATTATATGATAGGTCCCAGACGAGCAGCCGAATCCAATAGACCTATGATGTCCATTCAAATTTTATGGCCGGATCGCTTGATGGCAAACAATTGCCACCGCTAATGAACACTCGCAACACCAGTGGAATCACAAGTACGATGCCAACCTCTATGATGCCCTTGCCCCCGAAATGGGTCTACTGTTTTCTTCATCATCATCAGCCCATTTAAGTCCCCACTGCTGGGGCACGGGCCTCCCTCAATCACATGAGGGGTAATTGCCATACTCACCACGCTTGGCAGACGGGTTGGCGAGGGTTTTGATATAAATGCAGAGTTTTCCTTCTCTGGGTGCTGATGATCGTGCCAGCAGCTTTACCTTAGTCGCCTTTTACGACACCTCGGTAAGAGTGAGGGTGGCCTATTCTACTCTGCCGGGGACCACACGGCTAGCCACACTGTTTTCTTATTGCTGCGGAATGCGCCGGCCCGATGTGCAATGGGCGGACGTCACCGCCGAAAGGCGATGCTTTGTGCATATCCTCTTACTAGGAAGCAGGAGGGTTATGTCGGGATCTCCTCTGAAGGGTGCTTCCGGCGGTTTTTCCTCATCTCCCTTAAGTGGAGAGAGTCATGGGTTCAAAAGGGCGGACCGTGGCACCATGTTCCTCCCCGGGCGGTGAGGTGGATGCAGATGCTGCATCATGCCGCCGAAGCCGTGGTAATTCTTGTCGAGCCGAAACGAGGCTCTCCTAATACGGTACTACGGCTACGTTAAAAAACGCCCGAAACCATATTTGTCTTTTATTAACGTATCTAGTCATGTTCAATCAGGTGCGTATTAATTTTCCTAAATCAATTCACAAACAATAGCTGAAATCCTATTAATACCAGTGCGAAATTGGATGTTATAATAATTATTATTGCTGTAACTGATCCTTTATTAGTAGGCATTATAAGGCGGGAATGTGATTCTAGCTAATAATGTTAATGTTGGCAACTGGGAAAGCAAAAATAATTGAATTTATAGGTGCACCCAATAAAGGGTCGTGCGTACGTAAAAACAAAGTTACTAACTTTGGGCACTAAGCGGTCTGTCAAATGAAAACCCACGTTGATATCTTGAGACACCAGGCCGATGATAAATAAATAAAATAAATAAATATTTCCCAACATCACATACATTGATCTGACTTCGAGATAGGTAGCTCAAGCACCTGAGTTACGGATATCAGAATCAACGGTGGGATTACAAATGTATACATGTAATACTTTGTCTTTTGTAAATATATACTTATAATATATGGTAAACACCCAGTCAGACCAATACAAACAGACATGTTCATGCACAGAAATGTTTTTACTGTGCACCAGAAGCAGCGTTCACTACTACTGTTCCAAACGGTTCCAAATAAAGAGACACAAAACTGGCAAATAATAATGTTTGCCAGTATTGGGTATCTTCAGCTACATTGGTACGCTACTGCCCAGTAACTAGGAAAGATTTTAAAATAAATGAATACTTCGATAACAAAAAACATAATTTCTTTATTGATAATTATTGTCTATCGAGAAAATGGAACGTGTTAGCGGAAATGAAACGGGCGATATTCTCTATGGAAATGACTTTAATGTCCGACGCACTCAAAAATAGTGTTTCTTTTTATAAATAGCATTGCATACTTTGATATTGGCAAAGTGATATTAATACGATATCGACATTGCATCAAATATTACGAGAATTGGGTTTGTAATTATGGAATTCAACTTGCAGACGCCAAGATAACCTTTGGCAAACCTTTGAAATGTCGCCAGGAGTAGCATCAGTGTATCCACACGAGCTAAGAGGATTAGATTCAGTATCTCGTTCATAGAAATGCTCACCGAGTTTCACGTATATCATTTGAGCTGTTTGAAGCTGGAAGAATTTCTCAGAGTAAAGATTTATTTTATCAAAATTGTATTAAGAGTATCTTGAAGAAGTCAGTTAGTCTCGGTTCACTTCAGCAAATTGTACGTAATATATTTCTGTATAGGTTTCTATGGAGAAGTTTGGGAGAGGCCTTTGCCCAGCAGTGGGACAGTTAAGGCTAACAAAAAAACCCATATGTGAAAATCACTAGGTTGTGGAAAGTAAAAAAATACATATTATTTAATTATTTCTCCAGGAAAGTTAAAGAAGTATGCAAAAGCAAAAAAATACTGTCTTTCTGTAGTACATAATGTAGCATAATAGTCGTCATAGCTATAGTGTAAACATTTTTTTTTGGTTCAGAAGGCGCACATAACGGATTTTTCATGGACATGCAAACCATTATGTGTTACATGCAGACACGGCAAGCACAATTTTAAATAGTTTAGACCAAATGAACCTTTTTTTATTTTTTTTTGTTATTACCAAAGGATAATATAATTTGTTTAATATGATTTATATGGAATTCCAAACTATAGCACTCTACATATGTACTAATAAATAAATCCTCTGGCAATCGAACTCGAAGTCTGAATTTGATTGACAGGAAATGGAAAAGGCTCTTAATATACAGGGTATTTTTTAAATATCAATAATTCCGCAGGACTATAAATTTTGTCCGAGTTTTATATTTTTATTATACTAAATATACTGTCGCTTCGGAGCCCAGAGCACGCTTGGACCATGATTTAGGATTCGGGAAGTTTAGTAGCTACAATGTAGTGACTGCCGTCTGACTGGCGATCACAATAGATACACACACAATAGAGGTGCTTAAGCTACCTATCTCGCAGTCAAATCAATGTCATCATCATCATTATTTCAGCCAATAAACGTCCACTGCTGGACATAGGCCTCCCCAATGTTCTCCACACAGAACGGTCCTGTGCCGCCCGCATCCAATAAATAAATATTTTCACAACATTACATACATTGATCTGACTCCGAGATAGGTAGTGAGCACCTGTGTTACGGATATCAGAACCAACAGTGGGATTACAAATATATACATATAATACTTTTCTTTTGTAAAAACATACTTATAATACATAGATAACGCCCAGACCAATACGAACAAACATGTTCATGCACACAAATGTTTGTAATGTGCGGGGATCTAACCCGCAACCCTTCCACCAGAGACAGCGTTCACTACCACTGTTCCAAACGGGTCACCAATGGATTCCCGCGAGCTTCACCAGATCGTCGGTTCACCTTGTGGGGGGCCTGCCACGGCTGCGACTTCCTGTACGTGGCCTCTACTCGATGACCTTTCCGCCCCAACGGCCGTCTGTTCACCTCGCTATGTGTCCTGCCTATTGCCACTTGAGGCATGCAATCCTTTGGGCTATGTCTGTGGACCTTAGTTCTCCTGCGGATCTTATTATTTCTGATACGATCACGCAGGTAGACTCCGAGCATAGCCCTTTCCATTGCCCTCTGGGTGACTTTGAGCCTCCTTAATCGGCATTGTAAGCGGTCACGTTTCGGTTCCGTATGTCATCACTGGCAACACACACGCATTGAAGACTTTCGTCTTGAGACACTGCGGTAGATGGGCCGAAAATAGGGTAGCTTCCCGAACGCTGCCCAGCCGTGATGGATTCGTCGATCGACCTCTTTCTGGAAGTTGGACTTACCAAGCTGGACTTTTTGTACTCGTCTACAACTTCCAGTGTAGAGCTTTCAACCTTTACAAGAGTGGGTACGACATGGGAATTCGACATGATTTTCGTCTTGTCCATGTTCATTTTCAGTTATAAATATTTATATACTTTGTAAGACAAAGCACAGTAAGTAAAATATTGAACAATAGTCCATTTATTTGATTTCATCGGCCGAGCTTCCCGCTGGAAACTCACTCATAAGCAATTAACCTAACCTAATCAAATGTCATGATTCGTAAAAGCCTACAGTGGATTAGAATTTTCATGTGTAAACCCAGTGATTCACTTCTAACGTTCAAAAATTAACTTTGGATGAGATCAGGGTACGGTTGACCATAGTCGATTACCATAGACTTAGGTATGGTCGATATGTGCGTTAATAATAAGTAGATTGAGGTGACATTTTTGCCTTGCGTCTACGCAGCGGGGTCAACGATGTTTCGTTTTTCATACGCATGGAACTTAATAAACGGGTCCTTACGTAAGGTACCAGTAAGGGTGAAGCCCCATAAAGTGGATTGTGCGTCGTTTTCCATATATTTTTAAATTGCGCCGACGCGAAAGAAAGACGCACCTAAATGGGGCCTCACCCTTATAGGTGATTTGCATCAAACGCACGCGTCAGAAAGCTTTAAGAAGGAAAGGCGCTGTCGCGCGATTTTCTGCTAAGCAGCCAATCCATAAAGTATTCGTTGGCGGATATGCGTGGGACGCGGGCGTCGCTTCTCATGCGTTTTGAGTGGGCAAACAAAGTTATCTGCCACCCAAAATGCATGCGTAACAGCCGCGTGGAGCCGAAGGCATTTCTTGCGGCAACCAATCATGTACCACGGAATACGATAAAGCTAACCGGCTACCAAAGCATGTAGAAGGCAATTCCGTTTAGAAACTGTTAATAAAATATCATTTTCCCTATGCATTGAAAATGCACTCCGACAACCTTGTCCTGAAGTGGCGAATTCTCCCAAATAATTTATCAAGCCACAAGCTCATCCAGTGACGTATTGTAAGCACGGTATCTGTATAAAAAATCTTGGAACGGACTGAAAAATATTAGAGAGTTTTCAGTAAAAGATCGCATACTTACACGTTAGAATTTTATCAGGAACAAATGTAGGTCGAAAATATACCGCACATATCAAAGTTGTTTGAGTAATGATTCTGAATGTGTAACCATGATCCCCAGGTTTTGGGGGGGGGGGACCTATGTAATTCTGCGTATTGGGTAAGTATGGTAAGCCCAACAGACTCACAAATCGTGGATGACCCCCTTTTAAAAGGGCATACCCGCGATCGAAGCTATAGTGTCTGACATCGTAGCCAGAAACATCACACCGCCTCGTGCTCAATTTTATTTTCACTAAATACAGAGGACCTTAATAAAAAGTTGGAAGGTGAAATTACAAGGTAGTCGCCGGTTTTATGGAATGTGCGAGTATTTACCGGTGTAAACGGGCTGCAGGTAAATTATATACTACTGGGCTTTTGTCTGGGAAAACCCGTTAAATGGTTGCTTGATACTGCAAGTAGTAGGAGGCTCGCGTTGAATTCATAACTGCAATTGGGTTAAATATCTTTTAGTCTGGTTTGTATAAATGTAAAGCTTTAAGGGTTTCGTCGTTATCTCTTTACATAATTTATACACGAAAAACGACATGTTATAGCTCAGCAGTGCTTGTAACTAACCTTAGTTAGTACGAGTACTTTTTCAATAATCTACTTCTTCGGCAAACCCTCCTTACTGAATCTTATAAAGGCGACAGTTTGTTTGGATGGATGTATGGATGGATGTTTGTTCCTCTTCACGCAAAAACTACTAAACGGATTTTAATGAAACTTTACAGTAATGTTAGCTTATAGATCAGAATAACACATAGGCTATAATTTATAAAGATATTCGTGTGAACGCAGACGAAGTCGCGGGCAAAAGCTAGTATAGAATGAAAAGAAGTCTCTCTTTCTTCTCTCTCTCTCTCTTCTAATTCTCGCACGAGCATTTACAGAAAGATGCTTATGAAAAAATCTTATCATAAAATGGAAAAAAACGATGTTTTTTCACAACATTACATACATTGATCTGACTCCGAGATAGGTAGTGAGCACCTGTGTTACGGATATCAGAACCAACAGTGGGATTACAAATATATACATATAATACTTTTCTTTTGTAAAAACATACTTATAATACATAGATAACGCCCAGACCAATACGAACAAACATGTTCATGCACACAAATGTTTGTAATGTGCGGGGATCTAACCCGCAACCCTTCCACCAGAGACAGCGTTCACTACCACTGTTCCAAACGGGTCACCAATGGATTCCCGCGAGCTTCACCAGATCGTCGGTTCACCTTGTGGGGGGCCTGCCACGGCTGCGACTTCCTGTACGTGGCCTCTACTCGATGACCTTTCCGCCCCAACGGCCGTCTGTTCACCTCGCTATGTGTCCTGCCTATTGCCACTTGAGGCATGCAATCCTTTGGGCTATGTCTGTGACCTTAGTTCTCCTGCGGATCTTATTATTTCTGATACGATCACGCAGGTAGACTCCGAGCATAGCCCTTTCCATTGCCCTCTGGGTGACTTTGAGCCTCCTTAATCGGCATTGTAAGCGGTCACGTTTCGGTTCCGTATGTCATCACTGGCAACACACACGCATTGAAGACTTTCGTCTTGAGACACTGCGGTAGATGGGCCGAAAATAGGGTAGCTTCCCGAACGCTGCCCAGCCGTGATGGATTCGTCGATCGACCTCTTTCTGGAAGTTGGACTTACCAAGCTGGACTTTTTGTACTCGTCTACAACTTCCAGTGTAGAGCTTTCAACCTTTACAAGAGTGGGTACGACATGGGAATTCGACATGATTTTCGTCTTGTCCATGTTCATTTTCAGTTATAAATATTTATATACTTTGTAAGACAAAGCACAGTAAGTAAAATATTGAACAATAGTCCATTTATTTGATTTCATCGGCCGAGCTTCCCGCTGGAAAATCACTCATAAATCAAAATTAACCTTAACCTAATCAAATGTCATGATTCGTAAAATACTACAGTGATTAGAATTTTCATTGTGTAAACCCAGTGATTCCACTTTTCTACGTTCAAAAATTTACTTTGGATGAGATCAGGGTACGGTACCACTACGTCGATACCATAGACTTAGGTATGGTCGATATGTGCGTTTAATATAAGTAGATTGAGGTGACATTTGTGCCTTGCGTCTACGCAGCGTCAACGATGTTTCGTTTTTCATACGCAGTGGAACTTAATAACGGGGCCTTACCGTAAGGTACCGTAAGGGTGAAGCCCCATAAGTGTGATTGTGCGTCGTTTTCCATATATTTTTAAATGCGACGACGCGAAGAAACGCACTAAATGGGGCCTCACCCTTATAGGTGATTTGCATCAAACGGCACGCGTCAGAAAGCTTCAGAAGGAAAGGCGCTGTCGCGCGATTTTCTGCTAAGCAGCCAATCCCATAAGTATTCGTTTGGCGGATATGCGTGGGACGCGGGCGTCGCTTCTCATGCGTTTTGAGTGCAAACAAAGTTATCTGCACCCAAAATGCATGCGATAACAGCCGCGTGGAGCCGAAGGCATTCTTGCGCAGCCAATCATGTACCACGGAATACGATAAGAGCTAACCGGCTACCAAAGCATGTAGAAGGCAATTCCGTTTAGAAACTGTTAATAAAATATCATTTTCCCTATGGCATTGAAAATGCACTCCGACAACCTTGTCCTGAAGTGGCGAATTCTCCCAAATAATTTATCAAGCCACAGCCTCATCCTAGTGACGTTATTGTAAGCACGTATCTGTATAAAAAATCTTGGAACGGACTGAAAAATATAAGAGAGGTTTTCAGTAAAAGATCGCATTACTTACACGTTAGAATTTTATCAGGAACAAATGTAGGTCGAAAATATACCGCACTATCCAAAGTTGTTGAGTTAATGATTCTGAATGTGTAACCATGATCCAGTTGACCTATGTAATTCTGCGTATTGGGTAAGTATTGGGTAAGCCCAACAGACTCACCAAATCTTGGATGACCCTAGCATACCCCGCGCTCTGAAGCTATAGTGTCTGACATCGTAGCCAGAAACATCACACCGCCTCGTGCTCAATTTTATTTTCACTAAATACAGAGGACCTTAATAAAAAGTTGGAAGGTTGAAATTACAAGGTAGTCGCCGGTTTTATGGAATGTGCGAGTATTTCGGTGCTAACGGGCTGAGGTAAATACTCTTACCTACTGGGCTTTTGTCTGGGAACCCGTTAAATGGTTTGCTTTGATACTGCAAGTCGTAGGAGGCTCGCGTTGAATTCATAACTGCAAATTGGGTTAAATATCTATTTAGTCTGGTTTGTATAAATGTAAAGCTTTAAGGGTTTCGTCGTTATCTCTTTACATAATTTATACCACGAAAAACGACATGTTATAGCTCAGCAGGTGCTTGTAACTATACCTTAGTTAGTACGAGTACTTTTTCAATAATCTACTTCTATCGGCATCCTTACTAATATTATAAAGGCGAAAGTTTGTTTGGATGGATGTATGGATGGATGTTTGTTCCTCTTTCACGCAAAAACTACTAAACGGATTTTAATGAAACTTTACAGTAATGTAGCTTATAGATCAGAATAACACATAGGCTATAATTTATAAAGATATTGTGTGAACGCAGACGAAGTCGCGGGCAAAAGCTAGTATAGAATGAAAAGAAGTCTCTCTTTTCTTCTCTCTCTCTCTCTCTTCTAATTCTCGCACGAGCATTTACAGAAAAGATGCTTATGAAAAAATCTTATCATAAAATGGAAAAAACGATGTTTTTTTCACAACATTACATACCTATATTGATCTGACTCCGAGATAGGTAGCTCAAGCACCTGTGTTACGGATATCAAAATTAATAGTGGGATTACAAATATATACATATAATATTTTTTTTGTAAATATATACTCATAATACAAAGACAACACCCATTAAAAATAACTAAATATAAATTGTAAGGGAATCTTCTACATTAACGCGTAATATCCTAGACCACATCAACGCGTTCCATCAGGTGAACAATGCCTCAGCTAATTAGTTGAACAGGCAAGACTCTGATGTAATATGTTTGTTACAGAACCTCGTGGTGCCTCGTATGCTGAGCTGAGCGGGCCGGTGCCGGAGCGGTCGGCGGCCGACACCGAGGCCGCCCACGAGCTCCTGTCCCTGGCGCACAGCTTGCCCCCCCTGCCCCCCGCCGCCGTCGTCACCGTCCTGCACTCCCCCGAGCCCCCGCTCGTCCCTGTCTACACCTATACCATCCAACCAACCAACATCTACATCCTCGCCGATGAGCCGCCCGAACCGTTCTTTCATGCCGTGCAAACAATCACTCCGTTGCAACCAGTCGAGTACACCGTTGAGCCACAGGTCAACTACGTCTACCAACCGACCGCAGCCCCCGCACCAGAACCCGAGTACAAGGAGCCGCAGCCCGAGTCCGAACCGGACCCGGAGCCCACGGATCTTGTCATCGAGGAGCCTGAGCCCTCGCCGCCACTCAAGGAGAAACCAGCTAAGTATGACTGTAACGAATGTGGCAAGCGATATGCCACCTCGTCGAACCTATCGCGGCACAAGCAGACCCACCGGAGCCTGGATTCGGTGTCCGCGAAGCGCTGCGGCGAGTGCGGCAAGGCGTACGTGTCGATGCCGGCGCTGGCCATGCACGTGCTCACGCACCGCATGGGCCACGTGTGCGGCGTGTGCGGCAAGCAGTTCTCGCGGCCGTGGCTGCTGCGCGGCCACCTGCGCTCGCACACCGGTGAGAAGCCGTACAACTGCGCCGAGTGCGGCAAGGCCTTCGCCGACCGCTCCAACCTGCGCGCGCACCTCCAGACACACTCCTCCGACAAGAAGTACGAGTGCTTGCGCTGCCGCAAAACCTTCGCCCTCAAGAGCTACCTCAACAAACACCAGGAGTCGGCGTGCGTGCGCTCCGACGACGAGTGAGCGCCGTCGACGAACGATTGCAACGAAAGATTTCTCTATGAACTTCTTTACACCTTTATATTCAAACAAGAAATATTTTATAGCGTAGATGCTCGCGGTTTCGATGGCGTCGAAGGAAAAAATAAGCAATAATAATGTACCTAATAGGATATCGTTATGGCTCTTTCCATAAGTCTAATAAAAAATATATAAAAAATATAAAAAAAATGAATGATAATATTTTTTCAATTATTAGTCCGGCACTAACGGAAGTAATCGAGTCAATTTATGGCAAGAGCCTGCAATGTTACAGCGTAGCGTAATGTTTTACATAGTACTTGATAGGTTATGATAGGTAAGTAGCGTCGCACGTGCGGTTATGTGACGAATTTAGGTAGTAGTTACGGTGATACGTAGAGACTTAATGAAACCGTCGAGCTGTGGTACAAAGAGAGCAATAAAGTTACGAGCGTAGAGCGACATTGATAGAAGCACGAGTAGCGTGCGACGCGTAGGAGTAGCAGGCGGCGGGCCCGGGAGGACCAATCTGTTGCCCGGACTGCCGGCCGCCTCGCCGGGCGGCCCTCGGCACAGCGCGGCTCACCGGGGCGGCCCCAACAGCGCGGCGCCCTCAGCGGGCCGGCGTCGTCGCGTTGCGCCTCGACGCGACACAAACGTTAGCGCTTGTCTCACAAATGCACGATTCACATCAGAGGCCTATCACCATCGTGTGGGCCGTATCGAAGGCTCGCGAAGCCCACGTAACATATCATGAGTCGGGTGGTTCGTCTCACAAGCGTACGTGTTCCATCTAGGATTTCTGTGGGTCGTCCCACCAGCGCGCGCGTAAAATAAAATGGCCGCTCCATAGGTGCGGGGTGCGTTTCTGGACCAGCGATTTGCGGTTAATACTGTTAATATTTTTTTCAAATACTTAGGATGTATAAGAGTAGTAAAAGTTTTAGAAGTTGTAATTGATTATTCAATTTTGTGCAATTCTTTAACGGTATTTATGATACCATAACACATAGTTTCGCAAAAGGGCTCCTTTGACTTTGTCCGGTCTACTAGCGACGCGTCGGCATTTATTTTTTATCATTTGTAACAAATAAATGTCTTTGTACTTTTGCAGTGTATCGGAGAAAATATTTGTTTTTTTATCTATGTATCAATGTAATGTATATCCCCACTTTCACATAATTACTTTTGCGGCAGGTCTACATCATTAGCATTTTATTTTTTCTTATCTTTTTTTTTCTCATTCGTCCGGATACTAGAATGTCATTGCCTTTCTTTGCATTGTATGATAGCATATTATCTTCTGGCTGATTCACACTTTTTCTTGTGTTTTAATGCCATTGGATGGTCTTAAAGAATTTTTTGGAACGTACAATAAAAGTTTAAAAATATTGTTAGAATTTCTTTCCCGTCATTAGAAATGGTTCCTTGGAAATTGTGAAATGGCTGCCACTCGTACCTATAATCAAAACTAATATTTTATGCTGTGTAAAAGCATTGGAAGGAGTGACAGTTACAGACTTAATTCACAATTAAATAATGCACTTTGTAAAGGACATCTGACAATTTAATTATGAACAATCAAGTAAAATGGCTGTCGAGGGTATAGCTAGAAACCGATGTATTACGCATCGGCTGATGCAATTCAATTGTTTTAAATGAATATTTTGTGAATTTAATGTACACATTTGATTTTATTTTGTTTAGTAAAAAAATATAGCGAGAGAATAATTTAATTGTAATAGCTTTTGTCACTGTTTTGTACCTATGTCGGTGAGTTTTTTGCTAGACAACTTGTTTGGGCGTAAATAAAACGTGCGATTTCGTGAGTGGTCTCAGCAGAATCCGTAGGCCGATATAACATCGGCGTTTTATTCATTGACTGCAAATTAGGCAGTTGACTAAACTTGGGTAATTAGTTCACTTGAAATTGGCGTAGTTCACTGTAGGTAGAGCTATTATAAAAAAAATAAGTAAAGTGGTAATGGTAAATGATAGGTTTTCACAGGCTCACCTTTGAAAACCTAACTTCTCAAAGTGTCAATTGAATTACGCGTCAGGGTGATAGTTTCCGAGATGGGCTGCTTGCGAGACTGCAGCCGCTCTTTTAGTTCTGCGATGTGTGATTTACTGAACACCAGAAATTAACTTAGGCTTGCTGTTCCAAATCTCAGACTTCATAAGCTTGGTAATTCATTTGTCGGAATGATTATTAAAATATTTAACAAGTTACCACAAAAGCTTGTTGACTTACCAATGCCTAAATTTAAAACACAAATTAAGAATTATTTAATGGCAAAAGCCAATTTGTGGAAATGATAAACTGTTCGGCTACACCTTAGAAATTCTAATGGGTATATTTATTGTTGGACATGAAATCGACTTATTTATGCAAGTAATGTAGTAATAATAACATTGTATGAAAAGGTTTAGCGATTAAAAAGAGTACCTAGCGAGTTTCTTGCCGGATCTTCTCGTCAGAATCAACTTTCCGATTCCGGTGGTAGAATCACATAAAATTCATTTCTTAGTATGTTTTATGTATTGACATGTATGTGTTATTACATGTATATTATACTTACAAATAAATCGTTATAATTTTTAATGTATGACGATTTGAAAGTGCTGTATGTAGACCGGTCTATGCAAATAAAGACAATTCAGTTGAATTGAATTGAATTGAATTGCTGTATACATATAGTGTGACGGTCAACAAATGTCATAATACAGTCTTTTAAAAGCTAACCACGAAAATGAATAGTACTTATTTCATTAAAAAAACAGGTATTTATTTCAAAACCGATAGATATTTCCCAGTTAAATAAACACTTTTAAGTTTCATACATTTATAAAATTTCCAGCATTTTATTAGCGATGCTGAAAACCGTATCTTATTTCTTTTACTTTTGCTCAACAGTAGGAATAATGCATTTAAAGAGTATAGTACAGTTTTTAACGCATGGTTGACAAATGAACCTTTTAATAAAAAAGTATTGACGAATAGTCACACGATCTGCGCTTTACGTCTCATCAACAATTATTGTAGCACCACTACTGCTGGAGCTGCAGCAACAAACATACTCTCATAAAGATAAATAGAAATTAGTAGTGTGCTTTGTAGTTGAACGACAAACTGGCAGCCTTTGCTTGCAGCCCTTCTCGGAAAATTCCTTAAGAGCAGAGGGGAATTCTCGTGCTCTCGACATTGAATTAGTGATTTGTATGGACGAATGCTATGAAATCTCTGAATTCGACTTGAATTGCCCCGCAGAAACGCAACCCACCGCAATCGCTTTGGTCATGATTCGAACCTTCGTTCACACACGGTCTGATGCATTAGATTATGGGGTTTCAAAATCAGTTACTTTTAAATGTAGATAGAAAGCGGGTAACAATTTCATAGATTGTTGACGACTTCTGGGATAATTTTGGTCTAATGTTCATCATCTTCATCATAAGGACGACTAGAGAGGTAACGGTACCTTTTGCAGTATCATTTGTATTATGATGTGTTACTTACTATAAGCGATAGAATGCTAGCGGGTTCTGATCATGTCACAATAAGTATAAAGTTATACATGTTATTTCTTACATCGTAAAGGAAGTGGCTAAATATGGAATATCGGTGCACGACTCAAAATTGTATTCCATTTTTTGTTACATTCCTTTATTCAAATAAGTATAGGTTAAGCCATTTTCTTCTCGGAAACCATAGACGTAAATGTTTAAGACTGTTAAGACACATGTTTGCTTTTAGAGTAATATTAATTACACAAATTGGTCGCCTGAAGTTGCTCCTCGGAGCGTCAGAGCCATGTCGAAGACAGGCGGTATGTAATATTGCTATTAAGCAGCAGATTGACGTCTGCAGACAATGCTTTGTGAACGTTTCCATCGCCGACGTCGGTAACAATGAGAACCAATGAAATCTCGTCTCCTGATAGTTGATAACACGCAAACGTGAAATAGTTCAATATACCTACGTGACACAGTTATGTGGATATCTAGTGATTATATTTCAATTTGAATGATCGCGTGTGTAACAAAAAATGATAGAAATACAGAACAGCAAAAACCATCATAGCGGAAGAGACATATTGTTGATAACAATTGTCAGGTTTGACAGTACATATTGGTTATGTCAAAGTGACCTCTGACAGGTGTCAGTTATGGGATAATGTCCCATTACCGACCTGGGCGCGGTTTTTAGCTTAGTCTACACCGGCGAGCACCGGACCACGTTGAAATGTTAAAGAATTTCCTCTGTGTAGATGTGATCGCGCGCAATCTCCCGACGAGAAGGCGTATAGATTTGGTCATTACTGTAGGTGTTATTTATTCACACAGTACCTATCATTCATGTGCATATGGCGCTTCTTGTCTTCCGTACGCCTTCCTCGCCTAAAGTGTTCTTTCTTTAAGACTCTGTTAATGGTGGAGTTAACTGACTTCTAAAACAACTGTTGAACATTTAAACAACTGATTAGAGATATTTTATTTAATTACGTCAAGGAACCTGTCAAACTTTGTTAAAACAGCTGTTTTAAAAGTAAGTGAAAACATCCTGTTGTTGTTTTCTCTAAAGTCGGATTATTAATTAGACGAAGTTAACTCTGTCAGTTTGTTGTCAATCATTGTCTGTCATGTCAATGTGTCATTCACATACATTTGACATATGTAAATATGTATCTAATTAATAATCCAACTTTAAACATGTGCTTCCATGATACACTGCAATTATTAATATTTAAAAATAAACACTAATTAAAACTGTTAGTATATTTTAAATAAAGAATGTTTAAAAAAAATGTTATACTTATATTAAACATATCTTGTTAAGTTTAAGCAAAAGATTTCCAAATTTTATATTCATGAATGATACATTATTTATTTTAACATTTGGAAATATCACTACCGTAGACAAAACTTTTAGTCCAGGTGTACAGACAATTGCAAGGTCGGGTTACTACATTATAATGTAGAATTTACGCAAAAATAAAAATGCATATTCCCATTTTTATTTGTTTTAATTAGAAAATGATATTTAACCGGTGAAACTCAATAAATAATATAGATGGGACACCTTTGGAAATGGTTTGAAAATGTTTATTAAATAAACGTTTCCCAAAAAATTACACGAATGACAAATAAATTAAGTCATACCATTTTTATAAATAAATAAAATATAATTGTATTATATAACTGTTACTTTGAGAAGTAATGTCGTGAAGTTATTAATAATAGTTATTACTAATACTTAATTTTGTGGATCCGCCCATACTTTGAACTGATAGGGCGACTATTGTTTACGTCAATATGAACCAAAATATCGTTGACATTTAGGTGAGAATCGATAAAACATACTAGTATTACCCAATTTAATACAACGCGTGATTGTCTGTACATTTACATTCTTTGATGGATAACAGAAGCAAATATATCTATTTTACTTTTGACAAGTAAGATTCCAGTAAGATATAGAAGAATAAGATTTGAGTCCAGTAATTTAACTGTTACATTGACAAAAAAATTAAAGATATTCATCATAATGTATGCATTGTATGTATTTTTCCGCCTTCATACTTACTAAACAATCAGATGATAATATATGTAATATTTTACTGTTTTTCTCTGGCCAAATCTATACGCATTCCGCCGAGTGACCTCTAGTTATCGAATATAATAGTATAATATACGTATTTAAAGTAAAGAAATGACCAAAGTTTTCTTTAGTATTGTTCTCTGCAATATTCTCACGGATCGAGCGATATTATTGATAGTCATTTTAGTAAATGATAATCAAAAACCCCATAGGTACTTGATTATTGCGCGGACTAGTCATAAACGCATAAAGATACACCGTAGCTTTAGTAAATATTATTCTGCAAAATAATCACTATACGAGTATTTATCCATTGATTTACTTATTGATATTTGTATTAAATTACCTAATCTCTTGATGAAAAAATTTGTATATCATATTAATAATGAGTACGAATATAGCAAGGCGTAGTATATCTAAGTTCCATGTTTGAGCTAGGAAAGCCATTTTCAAGAGTTAAATAACCTTGCAGCTTACTACTGCAGCCAATTTGATAAACAATGGATGATGGAAACCTAAAACTAAGCTTAACCTTAATCCTAATACCACTATGAAGCGAGTACCGACGACAAAGCAGACAAATGTCATTTCATAGACTATATTAACATGCTTTATAATGAAGCAAATTAAAACAAACCGATGATAATAAAGTACCTATTTATCAATTAAAGTAATAAGTTTATCAAAAAATTAATAATTCAAACACTTTTAGCCGTATTGTAGTATTTTTCCCGAAATCGCTTCTATCATCAATGGGATTCTGGCTGCGAACAGCTGCGTTTTTAACGAGCAGTGGGTTAAAATGGCAGTGGGCTAGTCAAGTCTGCCATCAAACCGACGATCATTTGAGCAGACCTGTATTGGAGTGGGTACCGGTGGTTAGGCAAGCGTAGTGAAATACGTCCGTTAGATGCTAACCTTTAAGACTGCTGGCAAATACATAAAGGAAGTCTACAATTTGCAATAGATAATAATATAGGTACCTATCATTTATTTCTGACCAAGAATCCATTTACAAATAATAGCAATTAAATTAGATCAAATAAAATAATACCTAAATAGATAGATACGGGTCGCTTATCGATTCACGCGTTCTCAGAAAATTAGATAAAGATAAGATAAAGATGAAAAGATAAAGAACATTCATTTGTTAAACACACACGACACACTTCATTACAAATAAAGAACAAAAAAAAACAAACTGATAATATTTAGACAAGTAAAAACAAAGGAAAAATAAACAATAAAAAATCCTACAAGTTGAAATAATTCAGGCGGGCAATATACATATACCTACATTGTGTCCAGGTATGTCGCGGTGCATACAAAAAGGAGCTCACTCAGCTAAAGCCACGACTTCCTGTAGGCCATGGCGCTGGTATTATGTGAGCCCTGATTGCTATGACGCACGGACGGTATAAATACATATAACAAGTGTGGGTAATAATACCTACTGTTTTATACATAGTTATGGGGAACAAAATATTATTTATAAATAAAAATATTTTTATGACGTAGGGGGCAGATACGCAGACGTATCACCTAATGCTAAGCGATTACCGCTGCCAATAATAAATTACAATGAAAACAAATGTTAGTGATGTACGGACAGTTACACACTAAATGAAATAAAACCTACAGTCGAACATAGATCCTCTTCCTTTTTTGAAGTCGGTAATTACCCAAATTTGTAACATTTCCTCAATCAACTCTCGTCTAATGCCCAAAATATTAGGTCTGTACTTTTTGCCATTGTACTATTAAAACGGGACTTCGCGCGAATTTCGGGCGGAATTACTTGTAAGAATGCGCAATCAAACATTTGTTGTAGATTTTATCTAGACACTTTAGAATATTATTATTTTAAGCTAGACACAAATGAAAAACAATGTCAAAATTCATTTATTTGACAACTTCAAAAGAAAATCCGATTTGAAAACTTGCTTAACCGCGTATAGAGCTGTACATGTATCACGACGGAATAATCTTGTTGGGATATAGCACAAACAGACTCGGAGGATATACAAGATGTATCGGTAAACATTTTAATTTTTTTTTTTTACTATCTATGTGTCTAGTCCCCATAAATAAATAAAATTAAATTAAATTAATTCCCCCCCGTAAGCCCCCAAACCAAAAGATCCCATCACACTCGCCGCATTACCACGCTGAATAGCGATGGCCAGCCTCTGCACCAGGAACGAACTGGAGCGTGAGTCACCAGTCACATCGTTTATTCTGCGGCCTATCTCACGCACAAAGACTCTGGCAGACATTTAAATCCATTTAACCACGAATTCTACTAACCATTCAACCATCAAACAATTGTTGCTCAGAATATTTGGTAGTAGACATGGTTAGAGAGCTGTAAATACTACTGCCAACCTTGATACACCTTCAAGGTTGGCAGCGCGAGCACCGGTGACCACATTGAAATGTTAAAGAATTTCCCCAGTGTAGATGTGATCGCGCGCAATCTCCCGCAATCTCCCGACGAGAAGGCGTATAGATTTGGTCATTACTGTAGGTGTTATTTATTCACACAGTACCTATCATTCATGTGCATATGGCGCTTCTTGTCTTCCGTACGCCTTCCTCGCCTAAAGTGTTCTTTCTTTAAGACTCTGTTAATGGTGGAGTTAACTGACTTCTAAAACAACTGTTGAACATTTAAACAACTGATTAGAGATATTTTATTTAATTACGTCAAGGAACCTGTCAAACTTTGTTAAAACAGCTGTTTTAAAAGTAAGTAAAAACATCCTGTTGTTGTTTTCTCTAAAGTCGGATTATTAATTAGACGAAGTTAACTCTGTCAGTTTGTTGTCAATCATTGTCTGTCATGTCAATGTGTCATTCACATACATTTGACATATGTAAATATGTATCTAATTAATAATCCAACTTTAAACATGTGCTTCCATGATACACTGCAATTATTAATATTTAAAAATAAACACCAATTAAAACTGTTAGTATATTTTAAATAATGAATGTTTAAAAAAAATGTTATACTTACCTATATTATACATATCTTGTTAAGTTTAAGCAAAAGATTTCAAAATTTTATATTCATGAATGATACATTATTTATTTTAACATTTGGAAATATCACTACCGTAGACAAAACTTTTAATCCAGGTGTACAGACAATTGCAAGGTCGGGTTACTACATTATAATGTAGAATTTACTCAAAAATAAAAATGCATATTTCCATTTTTATTTGTTGTAATTAGAAAATGATATTTAACCGGTGAAACTCAACAAATAATATAGATGGGACACCTTTGGAAATGGTTTGAAAATGTTTATAAAATAAACGTTTCCCAAAAAATTACACGAATGAAAAATAAATTAAGTCATACGATTTTTATAAATTAATAAATTATAATTGTATTATATAACTGTTACTTTGAGAAGTAATATCGTGAAGTTATTAATAATAGTTATTACTAATACTTAATTTTGTGGATCCGCCCATACTTTAAACTGATAGGGCGACTATCATTTACGTCAATATGAACCAAAACATCGTTGACATTTAGGTGAGAATCGATAAAACATACTAGTATTACCCAATTTAATACAACGCGTGATTGTCTGTACATTTACATTCTTTGATGGATAACAGAAGCAAATATATCTATTTTACTTTTGACAAGTAAGATTCCAGTAAGATATTGAAGAATATGATTTGAGTCCAGTAATTTAACTGTTACATTGACAAAAAAATTAATGATATTCATCATAATGTATGTGCATTGTATGTATTTTTCCGCCTTCATACTTACTAAACAATCAGATGATAATATATGTAATATTTTACTGTTTTTCTCTGGCCAAATCTATACGCATTCCGCCGAACGACCTCTAGTTATCGAATATAATAGTATAATATACGTATTTAAAGTAAAGAAATGACCAAAGTTTTCTTTAGTATTGTTCTCTGCAATATTCTCACGGATCGAGCGATATTATTGATAGTAATTTTAGTAAATGATAATCAAAAAGCCCATAGGTACTTGAGTATTGCGCGGACTAGTCATAAACGCATAAAGGTACACCGTAGCTTAAGTCAATATTATTCTGCAAAATAATCACTATACGAGTATTTATCCATTGATTTACTTATTGATATTTGTATTAAATTACCTGATCTCGTGATGAAAAAATTTGTATATCATATTAAAAATGAGTACAAATATAGCAACTCGTAGTATATCTAAGTTCCATGTTCGAGCTAGGAAAGCCATTTTTAAGAGTTAAATAACATTGCAGCTTACTACTGCATCCAATTTGATAAACAATGGATGATGGAAACCTAAAACTAAGCTTAACCTTAATCCTAATACCACTATGAAGCGAGTACCGACGACAAAACAGACAAATGTCATTTCATAGACGATATTTAACATGCTTTATAAAAAAGCAAATTAAAACAAACCGATGATAATAAAGTACCTATTTATCAATTAAAGTAATAAGATTATCAAAAAATTAATAATTCAAACACTTTTAGCCGTATTGTGTTATTTTTCCCAAAATAGCTTCTATTATCAATGGAATTCTGGCTGCGAACAGCTGGGTTTTTAACGAGCAGTGGGTTAAAATGGCAGTGGGCTAGTCAAGTCTACCATCAAACTGACGATCATTTGAGCAGACCTGTATTGGAGTGGGTACCGGTGGTTAGGTTAGGCAAGCGTAGTGAAATACGTCCGTTAGATGCTAACCTTTAAGACTGCTGGCAATTATTGGATGTGGAGAGCCATTTATAGAAAATGCATAAAGGAAGCCTACAATTGGCAATAGATAATAATATAGGTACCTATCATTTATTTCTCACCAAGAATCCATTTATAAATAATAGCAATTAAATTAGATCAAATAAAATAAAACCTAAATAGATAGATACGGGTCGCTTATGGATTCACGCGTTCTCAGAAAATTAGATAAAGATAAGATAAAGATGAAAAGATAAAAAACATTAATTTGTTAAACACACACGACAGACATCATCACAAATAAAGAACAAAAAAAAAAACAAACTGACTTAGACAAGTAAAAATAAAGGAAAAATAAACAATATACATATACCTACATTGTGTCCAGGTGTGTCGCGGTGGATACAAAAAGGAGCTCACTCAGCTAAAGCCACGACTTAAGGAAGAGGTAGGTACCTTCCTGTAGGCCATGGCTCTGGTATTATGTGAACCCTGATTGCTATGACGCACGGACGGTATAAATACATATAACAAGTGTGGGTAATGATACCTACTGTTTTATACATGGGGAACAAAATATTAATTATAAATAAAAATATTTTATGACGTAGGGGGCAGACACGCGGACGTATCACCTAATGCTAAGCGATTACCGCTGCCAATAATAAATTACAATGAAAACAAATGTTAGTGATGTACGGACAGTTACACACTAAATGAAATAAAACCTACAGTCGAACATAGATCCTCTTCCTTTTTTGAAGTCGGTAATTACCCAAATGTGTAACATTTCCTCAATCAACTCTCGTCTTAATGCCCAAAATATTAGGTTTAATATCATAGAATGGAGCTACCTGCTGTCTGTACTTTTGCCATTGTACTATTAAAAACGGGACTTCGCGCGAATTTCGGGCGAAATTACTTGTAAGAATACGCAATCAAACATTTGTTGTAGATTTTATCTAGACACTTTAGAATATTATTATTCTAAGCTAAACACAAATGAAAAACAATGTCAAAATTCATTTATTAGACAACTTCAAAAGAAAATCCGATTTAAAAACTTGCTTAACCGCGTATAGAGCTGTACATGTATCACGACGGAATAATCTTGTTGGGATATAGCACAAACAGACTCGGAGGATATACAAGATGTATCGGTAAACATTTTAATTTTTTTTTTTTACTATCTATGTGTCTAGTCCCCATAAATAAATAAAATTAAATTAAATTAATTCCCCCCCGTAAGCCCCCAAACCAAAAGATCCCATCACACTCGCCGCATTACCACGCTGAATAGCGATGGCCAGCCTCTGCACCAGGAACGAACTGGAGCGTGAGTCACCAGTCACATCGTTTATTCTGCGGCCTATCTCACGCACAAAGACTCTGGCAGACATTTAAATCCATTTAACCACGAATTCTACTAACCATTCAACCATCAAACAATTGTTGCTCAGAATATTTGGTAGTAGACATGGTTAGAGAGCTGTAAATACTACTGCCAACCTTGATACACCTTCAAGGTTGGCAGCGCAATTGTGTCTCCTTGGGTATCGCGGGTGTCCATGGGCGGCTGCAATCGCTTACCACCAGGTGATCCGTCTGCTCGTCTTTCACCTCCCTACCACATAAAATATATATAATTAAACGTGAATCGAATATTCGATATATCATAATCGAATCGAAATTATTTCATTTTCATCAAAAGTTTATTTCATTTTCATCGAAATCAAAGAACTTTAAATATTGTGTGCCATAGATCTTTTTTTTCTTTTTACATAGATATATTAATGTATTCATATGTTTAAACTTAATCTTTAATCTTACTTATTATTTTTAATCCCAACTAATTGAATTTATAAAATAAATTCAATTAGTTGGGATTTGCATGTTATTATAATTTTTAATTTATCTTTAAGTAAACGCGCACGGCCTTTCAAGAAAGGTATCCGCAGAAAACCAGCACTACGGGGACTTTACATGTCCGTGGCAGATGCTGAGCGGAGACCTTTTTAGGTGCTGCATTGAGAAATATGTTGCTTTGTAATTTTTATATTTAGGTACTTAAATAAATAATTTCAATTCAATTCAATTCGAAGAACAAATGTTGTTTAAAATTGTTGGTAAAAGATATGGTTATATAGCTGTAAATATCTACTGATACACTAAACTTCCATCGAAGGGCATCCCTAATGCAAGCTTAAAGAGTAAGCTATACTTACCTACTTACGTCACGTAAGCTATACTAGCCTACATACGTCATAACACGTTTGGGACAAATAAAATGCAAACATTTTACCCTACACTCAGCGGAGTTAACCGCACTCGGGAGCTCGTTACGATTATTTACGTGCACCGTTTACCAATAACTCTCCGAGTTGAGTTGTATATATGTCGCAGTCGGATTGTATAATCCGCCGTATCACATTACGGCTAGCTGTTATCAAAAACAGGGCCGTTTGGAACGCGGCGGTTCAATAAGCCGGATTGTCATTCCTCAATAAGGCGGCCCACGTTTAGCCACATCGTACCACTTACTAGATCTGATCATCATCATCAGCCCATTTAAGTCCCCACTGCTGGGGCACGGGCCTCCCTCAATCACATGAGGGGTAATTGCCATACTCACCACGCTTGGCAGACGGGTTGGCGAGGGTTTTGATATAACTGCAGAGTTTTCCTTCTCTGGGCGCTGATGATCATGCCAGCAGCTTTACCTTAGTCGCCTTTTACGACACCTCGGTAAGAGTGAGGGTGGCCTATTCTTCTCTGCCGGGGACCACACGGCAAATCTGATACTCAGTTATTATAAGATTATTCATAAACACTGACATATTTAGTACGTTTTCTTGATTTAATTCGCTCATAAGTTCGCAATTTAGCAACAGATTTTCTGTATCCACTGCACTTTCTGCATGACCCAAAGGTTGACTGGTAGAGAATGCTTCTTAGCATTTCTATTATCTAAATTTGTGCAATAAAGTTTGAATAAATAAATCTCCAACACCCATTCCGTTTTTATGTCAAGCGAGTGTTAAGAATCGGAACTAAAAACTGCCGAAGTTGCGGCTAATCTCTCGCTTAATTACATTAAGGCTAGCCTTGTTCAATAACGTATGAAACTGAATACATTCCGGCCATTTTTTATTCAGCCGCTTTCAATCCGGCTAATCGTTGAACCGCCGCATTTCATTATGACCCTGTTTTTGATAACAGCTACCCGTAATATTATACGGCGGATAATACAATTCGACTGCGACATATACTAGGGCATAAGCGTCGACAATGTGTGTGAGCGTGACGCTAAAGCGTAAATACGCCAATACAGTTTTCTCGAGCGTTTTTTGATGTTAGATCAATTATAATATTTACATAGAGGTGAATTCTATAGACAAGGACTTACCATGCTTACCGTGGGAGTGCCACGTTTGGGCGTGAATGGGCCGGTTCGACCTTAGTGATAACACGGCCTCAAAGAAAACCGGTGCTGTGTTTCGCTGAGGGAGTGAGGGTACCGGAGGCCCTATTCGGGTAAAGGGGGATTTAAATGTTGGCAGCGCACTTGTGACTCTACTGGTGTTGCGGGTGTCCATGGGAGGCGGCAATCGCTTACCTGATGGATGGTGATTGCTAGTCTGCCATCTATGACATAAAAAAAGCTTTGAAGCGAAACAATTGCGCGATGTAGTCGTTGCCTAGTGCCATCTATCGGTACAGGTTGGACCTATTATCCCGAAACGAAGTGTTGGCGGGCCACTAGTACTATATACCGTCATTTTATAGTTTACATCGCGAATAACCAATAGGTATCGAGAATCAAATCCATTTATATGTTAGATCAACAAAGTAAGCGAAAAAAAAATCATATGATACGATACCTATTATGAGGTTTTCGGGATGTAAACGATAAAAAATAATGGTTTATTAAATGCAATATTTACCAAATTATATGTAACAGACTTTAAATAATATTTAGATAATATATATAAATGTTCGAAACGGAACATTGACAAATAATAACTTGAGAAAAATAGCGATGGTAGCTCAGTGGATAAGAACATGCGCCTTTAGTTAATGTAAACAATACAAATACCTACGAGTATAACCCGCCGTATCACATTACAGCTAGCTGTTATCAAAAACAGGGCCGTTTTGAAACGCGGCGGTTCAACGGTAAGCCGGATTGTCATTCTTCAATAAGGCGGCCCACGTTTAGCCGCATCGTACCACTTACTAGATCTGATACTCGGTTATTATAAGTTTATTCATAAACACATGTGCCTTTAGGTCAAATACCTTATAACCTATATCTACCTTCCTAAAAGGCCGGCAACGCATCTCTACTCCCTCTGGTGTGGCTGATGTCCATGGGCGGCGGTGATCACTTACCATAAGGTGACTCGCAAGCTCGTTTGCCTCCCTTCCCATAAAAAAAATCAGAGCATGCACCTTTAGATGTTTCACATCTATGTACTATTTCTACCATTGATTCGGCATTGAGGGAATTCATCGTAGGTTTCTATGAAACCTTTGACGTGCCGTGCTGGGCGACGTTCTTTCTCTACCGCACCCGTATAGAATCTGTATCTGGGCCCATTAGATATCTTTCACACTCTGTACACATTCCGTTTAAAGCACACATTTTCTAGTTCCATGGAAATAACAAGCTGAAATTAATTGCACGAGAAAAATAATACGGGAAACATAAACAAATGCCTGTCTGGCGTCATCGTCAAATTATGTTTCTTTATAAAATGTCAGTCTACGTCAAGCTTACAGAGGTCTACCGTAACAAAGGGGACATCAATGCAACTGTATCTTTTATCATTGTTTTTGTTAACATCAGCATTGCAAGAATATAAATTAGCGAAAATTCCTTCGAGTGTGTACGCACCTTTTCGTAAGAACATTTATTGACGGTACGCCCAAATATACAGGTTGCTCTAAGATAAAATGCCGCTCCAAATCAACTCTAATTCCACACTAAATTCGCTTAATGTCGGCTTTTTCTTTTACATAAACCAGTTTATTTGAAGTTGGAAATTGATTGTAAAACATTTTGCGGGCAAACCTTGTGCAGCCCTTTTTAATACTTTGTCTGATTGGTCAGACTATATTATGGAAATAATATTTTAAACCCTATTATATATTTGTTATAAATTGAAAAGTTATAGTTTTTACTGCGTCAACTGTTAGTATAATAAAAAACCGAATGCTCAATTGAAAAATAAAAGCTATAAAATAACTTTTTTAAATTACTCCAATTCATCATGAGATTTTTATAACTAGTCTCATGATTATAGACCAGCTAAGGCGTTTGCATCTGTCGTATGTAATAATCCGACATAAAAAAAGCTAACCCTAACTGCAACCAACTCCAATATACTTTCACATTATTTTGGATAGGATCTAGCCCTACAGAACGTAACTATTCATTAGTATTGAAGTTCACTTATATGAACTCCTTAAAATCATCATATAAAACGTCTTCAATTCATAAAAAAAAATTAACACTACATTGAATATTCACTACCATTTTTTAAGCCCCTAGCGCCGATCACTGAGTTCCATATTGTCAGTCGAAGATTGCGAAAGACGAGTTAAGGTTTGTTATAATAGTGACCTGTACCAAAGTCTTCTACGCAATAAGCCGGACTTCGGTCATATATACCTACTAAAAACCCTCCGGCACTGCTCCTTCCGGGCAAAGCATTTCCCTGACGAGCCCCCCTTCTGCCTCGCCCTCGGCGGAGTCGGAGAGAGAGCGGATCTCGCTCCCTCTTTCTTTCAACAACTTCCTTCAGCAACATCACTTCCTTGTAGAAAGAAGGCACTGCAGGCTAAGCGCTCTCGCTGCTGATCATTATTTCGAGGACAGTTGGCAACGACAAGTCTCCACCTCCCAGGGCCGTGCTTAATGTTGCCCAGCCCACACAGGGCAATTCACCATTGTGTGTTGTGCTGTGTCCTCTGTACAGCCACAATGTTGGCAGGGTCAGGTCGTTACCGCAACGGTGACAACACACAGATACCTCCCAAAGCAAGCTCATCGACCACCACCTTCATTTGTCCATTTCATGATTCATGTGTCCTAGAACGGGTCGGGCGGCCTAAAAGATCCTACGTTGGGATCCAGCACCTGAAATACCTGATCCCTCAAGCAGCCGATGCCGGTCGCCCAGAGCAGCATCCTGTATCAGGTGGGGCACGACATCCCAGCCTCCGGGCGTGCGCACTTTGCCAGAAGACTGCGGCCTGAACCTCTGCCTCGAGATCCCACGGAAGGGATCCGGCAAGAGTACAAGCGCCTCGTGGGAGATAGAGCGATTCCTCCGATAACCTTAACCGACATCGACTCCCATCTGCCTGTCGAGTACTAGACCGAGATATTTTAGAGTCGCCTTGATTGAGATGGGAGTCCAACTAATCACGATACTGCAGCCGGTAGGTGGGTTTCACCGAGGGCCATAAAAACAAATGGCTGTGTAGAGCCACGTCTTAAAATATCGTTATCATATCATATAAATTAATAAGATTTTTCAGACTTTAGTCAAGTCCTGACTGAAAATAGAAAAAATATATCTAATATAAATTGTACTTTAAATGACAGTTTTTTATCATGGCTTCGACTTGTGAATCCGCTCCACACTTCAATATGCGACTAAGCATGGAGCGGGCTTTTGGGCTTTCACAAGTGATATCTCCTGGTCAAAAGTAACTCCTGGTTTCTCGGTAACTCTCTTTAAAGTACCTATCTGCAGATTATTGGACATAAAATATTGTAATTATTTAGCTTTTTGTTCAATTACCTACATATTATTATGTTCAGATATAACCTCAAAAGCTTCAAACTGATATATTTTTATTTCCAGACTTACAACAAACGGCAATCTGTTGAGGAACTCAAGCTGTATACATATTTTTCATACCAAGACGCAAAAAAAAATCTAACTAAAATGTTACATGGAGGTTCGCCGTTGTCCTTTGTGATCTTGTTTTTTTTATCTAGTTTCTAGTATCCCATTTCAAGTCTTTTATGAAAAATACTCTAATTTGTCACTAATTCGTCCATAACATTTTATATAAAGTCGGCTAAAAAATGTAGTACCTTGCCATAATAACTAGTAGATGACTGACTTCTCCTTTCTTTTATTTATTTTTTAATTAGTTACAAACAACAGAGTTACAGTAGATTAAAAATAAAGATAATACATAGTAACTCTGCAGTCATGGTAGACTGTAAATCCAAAACTATGTGTAATTAGCATGTCAATAACTTATTTTAACAAGCAACATTAAATTATAAATCACTTCTATATTATTAAATAACATATCAAATTAAAAAAAGGAAAAATACAATATAAATATGTTTTAATTAAATTAATATATTTCAATTACTTTAAATATGATAAAATAATTTAATTAAATTATATAAGATAAAATTTTGAATAAAAATAGAAAACAATAGAATTAGAATTAAGTGATATTAAATGTTTATAATCCAATTAAATTTTAAATTATATTTTACTACATTTAAATAGTGCAAATATCCATTTACCGAGTGATGATCCATAGATGTCAGGCGCGTCACTCGATTGAGAGACTAAGGCATTATATTATATTTCACGGAAGGTAGAGTATTATAACAAGTTACTATTGTACATCTTTTTCCAACCGAGTGTACATACAATGTTACGGATCAAGTGACAAATTAGAGCACATGGGATTGGGCATTAAAACGGCAAACAAAAGTGGATCTTGAAATGATTTTCAATATCAATAGTTGAATCGGAGATGGATTAATTAGGTACACATTCCGCATCTTTTGATCAAAATGGTGCTAAGAACCTTATGCCCGAAGCGTCGGCTATGAAGTCGTTCTATTCGGCACTGCTCCGGCACAGAAGAGATATAAAAACCATGGAAAGGCCGAAAATACGGCATCCAGATATAAAAAAATCTTCGATGACATACGAAGTTATTCGGGAAAAGAATCTCCCTGAATGGACGCGCCGGACTTTTCAATTTGAGGAACTCTGCTCGAAAACTTTTAATTAGTTTTTCGTTTTTATTCGCTGCATTTTTTCCACATTTCTCTCTGCTGCATCCTTCAGCTACAAGTATTCAATTAGGTATGATGAAAATACTTGGCATTTTGTTTTTTAGATTATCTTCCGCAGTTTAAAAGTGGATAATAGTACCTACTGTCGATAGTCGAGGGAGCGGCGGAACAGTCTTTGTTGAGCCTTTGGACGGTAATATAAAGAAACTAGAGGCCCGCCCTAACTTTGTTTTAGAAAATTAGTTCCACTTCATACCAATAGATGACACTAGGTGTCGATCACATCACGCAAGCGTTTCGTGTTTTCGGATTACCTATCAGCGTTGCCGCTGTCTGATTTACCTCTTTATAAATAGTATAGATGGATACTTAACTTGTAGTAAATGGCGTTAAATCTAATAAATTCGTGCCTAATAATACAAGTGTTTATAATAATAACCACCAAACGAACAGTTACAGAGGGAAATCCTTGGAATAATATTTTTGTTCAATTGTACTCTAACATTACAATCATATGTATTGTATTGTAATACAATACAATCTTCGTAACTTTATTTGGACTAGTTACAAGGTGGACATATCAAAAGTCCCCGCCCCTAGACCCCCCTAGAGGGGGTTGAAGCTCCGGTTTTATGCTATAAGACCATGTACAATGTTTTGGGTTTCCTCTTCATTAACTACAATGACGCGATCCCGAAGTACAGAAGTACTTCGGTTCGGTTCGAGTCACCTACCCACTTGGTAAAACGGTAAACATGCACTCTAACTAGACTGAACCTTTTCATAGAATGCCATACTTGAAAATCCGCGCGAAGCCGTTTTAGTACTGGGTGACGTTCTGTCTCTACTGCACCCGTATAGAGATGCATTAAAGCTGCTTCAGAGCCGAATGGATCTCTTTCACACCCTGTGATGTTTTTTTCGAAAATGACTCATTCCGTTTAAAGCGCGTGTTTTCTACTTCCATGGGTAAAACATATACACATGGGGTACATATCTCCTACAGGGACACAAAAACTATTAAAGTTATGTAAGGCTTTAATGGTACTGGTGGTATTAGTGCACATGAATGCGCCTTCGATACAGGTGTCATGGTTTGAATTCGAGCAAGAACCTCAGATTTTTTCAAATCTATATGCATATTTCTACTATTATCTCGCCGGTGAAAACACCCTGCCTTTGCCGTGTGGTCCCCGGCAGAGTAGAATAGGCCACCCTCACTCTTACCGAGGTGTCGTAAAAGGCGACTAAGGTAAAGCTGCTGGCATAATCATCAGCACCCAGAGAAGGAAAACTCTGCATTTATATCAAAACCCTCGCCAACCCGTCTGCCAAGCGTGGTGAGTATGGCAACTACTCCTCATGTGATTGAGGGAGGCCCGTGCCCCAGCAGTGGGGACTTAAAACACCCTGAGGAAACATGCACGTCTCTGAAAGTTTCTAAAAATTGTGGATACGTGTAACCGTGATCCAGTTGGCTTGGTTGCCTTGACTAAGGGTTGCGAATGGCAGACGGCAGAGGCTTCATTGTTATTACCAGATTTCTTGAATCTTGGAACATGGTAATTACCACACTTCCTGAATCCTGGATCATGGTCCAAGCGTAAGTCAATACGCTTGGACCAAAAATATCAGGACGCAACTGGAAATTACGTTCAAATGAGGAAGTAAGGTACGCAGAAGCAGTTGCACTCTCTATTCTCTTAACTTCATAATTTTCATGAGACAGAGAGATCAGGCACAGTACTGACAGGACAGGATTCACGTGCTCTCCGAGGCACTGGGATATAACAATCAACCAACCACCAACTTCCAGACTTACGACTGACACTGCGAACTATGGCTTAGCCCGGAGACCAAACCCGAGACTCCAAACGCAACTGTCACACCAAAGCGCTTCCCACCTATAAGCTTTACCGCGACCTTCGCTATGGTCCGCGGGACGCAGAAGGGGCGGGGTGCACTTAACCAATCAAAAAAGTTTATCTTCTCTTTGGGCTAATCAGCGGGGGGCGGAGTGTGCTTGACCAATGGAGAAAGTTCTCTTTGGAGTTCGAGTCTCAAGGTTCTAGCTGCGAGCATTGTTATTGTTCTGTGACGGCGACTGTCGACATTCGACTGATTGATTGGTATAAACGGAATATAAACTTTTTGGTACTTTGGCACTCCTCGCCCCCGTGTCCCACGAACCATAGGAAGGTCGACTTTGTAGCAGTATTGCTAGTCACTGCGCCGCCGAGGCAGTCAAAACGTATTTGAATTACTAACCGCTACAATTACGTGTACAACAAATCGATAATCAATCGAAAGAATTCAAAATAAAAATCTTTTCAAATGGCGACGTGACTTGTCGAGAACTTATTTGACTGCAGGGAATAAGAAATTATGAGTTATGAGCGCAAAGTGAGCCAGACCACCTTCAACCGGCATTATTACTTCAGGAAGTTTCAAGGTCATTCCGGTACTTCTCTTCACCTTTCTGTCATAAGTAATTGCGATATGCAACTTCAGTTAGAACTAATATAGATTGTAGATGTATATGTATGGATTGGGTATCATCATTATACGTCTGTTTCCCTTACGGTTTAGGACCACATCTCCTGGCTAAGTGCTGATGCGGTGGAGGATTAAATATTTAGCCCATTAGGTAGAGATGGCTGCATATTGAAGCGTACAATTTATACCTACCTGAAGAGTTACATTTAATAACCCTGAAGCAGAGATTACTTATTAGTTACTATGTAACTTATTCCCTTCAAAATAATAGGCCATAGGATTCCCGGATTGCCGTTAGCGATAATTTGATTTCGCGAATTTTGCAGATACTCGGTTTTTGCAAAGTGTTCATTAGCGGCATTGAAGTATCACCTTGTAGGTCTCCAGGCGCCTAGTATCTGTCAGCTTCCGACTAAGTCACCCGGGGCTTAATTTTACCTAAATATTCATTCCAAGAATTAAATTTATGTAATACATAATATAACCATTATTCCTTTTGTTATGCCAAATACTTTGACTGCCTCGGTGGCGTAGTGGTTAGTGGGTCGCACTATAAAGCGACGGCTGCGCAAGAGGGTTTGATCCTCGGGTCCGGCCAAAAATTTGTACTTAAGTTTTCGCTAAATTTCTTAGCGAAAACTTAGGTACAATTTTTTCTTAGTATCAGCCCGTAGTCTGGAAGTTGGCGGTCTCGTTCCCCGTTGCCTCGGAAAGCACGATAAGCCGTTTTATTATTTTAAAGAAATGGGGTGAGCATTGCGTCTCATAGCCACTGCGACCAGTAGAAGATCTATTCTGGCAGCCCCAGAACTTAGTACAGCACCTCATGTAGCTCCAGCTCCAGGAGAAACCTGAGAATGGATGGGGGAGCTTTTGATCTCGTCTGACGAAATCATGTGTGCTATCAGGTGCCGGCTTCTGTAGTGGTGCAGCGCTATGCACTCGCCGAGGGCGTGGATAATCGTTTCCTCGGTCCTCGCGACAGAACCTGCAGATTTTGGTATCTGAAAGGCCCATGTTGTGCAGGTGCTTGTTTAATTTGCAGTGCCCCGTGAGGGTCCGAGTGAGTGCCCGAGTAAGTGCCCTAACATGTCCTCTACTCAGTTTTATTATTTCTACAGCTCATTTCTGGTCGAACGCCTGTATCAACGCCTTGGACTGTTCTAGCTCGAGGTAGCCTTTTCCAAAAAACGTTAAGCCGTTGGTCCTGCGCCCAATCCCTCTTCGGTCGTGTCACGCATGGTGTCCCATCGGAATATGAGGGTGAGGGAATAGAGAGTGCACTTGTGTTTGCGCTCACACTTGAGCACTATAATATATTCTGCCTACGTGGCTGATCGTTGAGATTGGCCGCCGTAGCCGTAATCGATTGGAAGATATTAAAAATTAAAATGTAAATACTTTTCTTAAAACTTTTCCTGTCCAGATCTATCCGCGTATGGGAGAGTTTCGTGATACGTTGTTTGCATTAAAGAAAGTGTGTTGCAGAAGCATGCAACATTAACACCAGTTTTCACAGAAATCGCTACTAAATTGCCACTTCTGGACAGTAAACTATGTTTACTGTTATACTGTTTAATTTATACTATGGTTCTGTTTAACGCGTTCCCTGGCCGAAGACAGGTGTCCACAGTCATCCTGGAAACAATTTAATCTGACGGCTTTTTTCAATCTATGTCAATCCATGTTGTGCGAGGAGGAAAAATTTAATTTACCACCGTTTCAGAGGACCGTCGATAAAAACCTTTAAAATCCGAAACATTCTATATTTTATGAGCCCGTCAACGAGCCTGCTCGGCAATAAACGTCATTTTGGTGCGACTTTTGTGTTGCCACTAAACTTTTCAACGTCACAAAATGGGTATTTTGTTGTGGCTGGCTCCGTTGCGACTTGTTTTGTAGTTTGGGAGATTTTTCGTTTTCAGCGCAAGTGGTGGAAAGCGTTAGGAATGATTCTAGACTTGGCAAAAGCGTATCTTTCAAAAGATTAAAACACTTGCGTCTCGATCAGTACAAAGATGCAGAACAGTAAAACGCATCATTTGGAAAATCGACTATTCCGCTCATTCGGCTCACTCAGATCATTCAGCTCATTCGGCTCACTCGAATATTTCGGATCATTCGGCTCATTCGTATCAGTGAGTGAGATTATTACCGAGTACCGATTGACCACGAGATCCATTTGAGTCGAATGATACATTCGGAGCAATGATGAATATTAGAGATTCGGAACAGTATATCATTTGGCTGAGTCGGATCACTGAGTCGTTTCAGTAAAGTGTTACACACGTCTAATACACACGTCCAAATGATAATACATTGGCTTCGCGACTTGGCTTCCGATCGAATTAGTTTTTTTAATAATTAAAATGTCCTTCAACTTGTACTCGTCTTTAGGTTGTATGTAGTTGAAAGAGTATACGTTCTCAAATACTAGTTGCCTGCTCTCACTTCGGGCTTAATTTTGCTATTAGACCCAACTTGGCCAATAAGTTAGCGCTGGATATCGACAGATATTTCAACTATGGCGGCCAATAAACCATCGACGCAGGACGTTTAGAGTGGACAAGAGAGTGCGCAAAAACAAGTGCACTCTCTATCTCACTCATTTCACTCATTTTTGATGGGATAGTTTGCGACATGGCCGAAGAGGAATCAAACGCAAAGTCAATGGCCAGGCTACTGCGTTACAAGACCGCCATCTTCTAGTCCGGGCTGACCCTGAGAATTACCCAAGTACACAATTTGACCCCACCCGGAGATAGAACTCAGAACCCTAAGCGCAACCATCGCTTTAAAGTATGACCCACTAGCTGCTGCACCACCGAGGTAGTAACGCACACATACATTGATCTGACTCCGAAATAGGTAGCTAGAGCATCTGTGTTACGGATATCAGAATCAACAGCGGGATTACAAATATATACATATAATACTTTTCTTTTGTAAATAAATACTTTTAATACAAAGAAAACACCCCAAATAGAGAGTAAAAAGTAAATGAATGAAGTAGTATTCCCGTAATTTCTATCTATGCTTTTTGCTTCATCCCGCGAAATTCTCCTTGTTTGCGGTGTAAAGTTTGCTCTGCGGCTTTCCGAATAATTCCCGATCATATGAAGTGCAAGCAGTTCGCCAGTTCTACCAATATGCTTTCGAAAAATCAGAAACTTACGAGTATGTGCATTTTTCAGCATACGATGGCAGGGTTGATTTGATTGCAAAATACAAAACCTCCACTAAAATCCTCCTATTAAATTTGCACTAACCATGACCAAATAGCAATGTTTTTGATTGATTTCTTATCAATCAATTAATCTTATATTATGTAGGTTTTCAGAAAAATGTAGTAAAGTGGCTTCGAACAAACAAATGAAGAAACAAGGTTTTGAAGTTACATGTTCTATGTATAAAAATGTCGAATAAGGAAGTCATCCACGTATCCATTTTCAGTAAAAAGTTTTTTGAAGTAACATAGGTAAACCATAATTACCCATACTTATTATTATTATAATTTGACTGCCTCAATGGCGCAGTGGATAGCCTACTTTAAAGCGATGGCGTATACCTGAGTTTTTCTGTTAAGAAATTCTCAGTGTCAGCCCGGAGTCTGGAAGTTTTCGGTCATATACTTTGGAAACCGTGCTTTGGAAAGCATGATTAGCCGTTGGTCCTGCGCCTGATTCCTCTTCGGTAGTGTTACACTGTTGACCCATCGAAATATGAGGGTAAGAGTTAGAGTGTGCACGGTTCTGCTCATTCATCATCGTCAGCCCATTTAAATCCCCACTGCTGGGGCACGGGCCTCCTTCAATCACATGAGGTGTAATTGCCATACTCACCACGCTTGGCAGACGGGTTGGCGAGGGTTTTGATATAAATGCAGAGTTTTCCTTCTCTGGGTGCTGATGATCATGCCAGCAGCTTTACTTTAGTCGCCTTTTACGACACCTCGGTAAGAGTGAGGGTGGCCTATTCTACTCTGCCGGGGACCACACGGCTATCTGCTCATTACTGGTGCATTATAATACATATGTCCTGCGTCGATGACTGAGCAATGAGATTAGCCAATCTTTGGCAGCCGCCAGAACCGATATATCGGTTTGGAGGACATTATTATTATGGAACCGGTGTTAACTATTATTAGACAATACATCGCGACTCTTTATATTTTACGGGTTAGCACAAAAAACCTAAACATACCCAATAAATGATTGGTCAGCAAAACTGCTTGTGCAGCAAGTTACTACATATACTGATTTTTTTAATCAATATAATTGTCTTCCTATATCAAAATTTTGTAGGTTGGATGATTGCTGTCTTCAATTAAGCATTAACGTTGCGGGCCGTTGGGCCATTTGCAGCTCGCGTCTTCACACGGCCTCTTGAATGCGCTCCATAATGCATGGATGCATGACACAGAAATTGCATTAAGGCCTATTTTAACTTCTGGAGTTTGTAGTCTTTTAGGGAGGAAATTTAGGAATTGACAGTGAGACCTGTTAGAAACGGCGGATTCGTAATTATAGGAGTATGTGCTAAGAATACATTCTCACGTCAGTTATTTATGAACCACTGTACTAAGGGACATATATTCTCCATTTCATCCTAGCGCGTAATTCCCGGTTGCGTCCAAAGCTGTCATTCTGTAGCTCAAGGTACGCTTAAACCATGATTTAAGATTTGGGGAAGACATCTCTCTAGTCGGTCCCTCATTACTGAGGGTCGTGGTCACTGGAACTCATCAACCAAACAAACTTTGAAGTAGCCTTCACCACGTCGTAGAACTTTGGTAGGCACACTTTTGGGAAGACACCGGGCCGTGATCTCAGGGTCCTGGGTTCGATTCCCAGGTCGAGCGAAAAGTATGTTTCGAATTTTTCGGACATAGCCCGGGCTTGTGATCACCAATCCGTATTTGGCAAGCGTGGTGATTAGCCTAATCCCATCATAGTAGCGATAACTTGATTTCTATGATGGAGGCCTTTGCCCTGCAACGGGACAGTTTATAGGCTAATTTAAAAAAAATGTAGAAGACATATATTGTCCCAAATAATTCAAAATCTAAGGAATGTAACAATTCATAATTGTTAATGAAGGTATGATATGATATTACCCACAGGGGCGACGTGATCCATGAAAATGGGTCTTTATTTTTAAATTGGGTTGCTATCGAAGTTGGAAGTTTGTTCCTGCGGTCAAATATTAATCATCATTGAATATGATTTACACATATGTACATAGGTAGATAGCAAGGTAAATGTCGTGCCGTGACCCGTCTCTCCCGATTTGGGCGGGCTGCTTCATTAATGCTTTAATTAAAATCTGAGGACCGCGCCCGGAAAACCTCCAGTCGAATTTTTGGATCTCTAAGTCCCTTTCCGAGTCACGGTGGTAATTTCATTTCCAATTAAACTACGTGACACATGAGGATGCACCTACATATATTATATTATTATTGTATTGGTATTGAGGTACTACATTATTTTTAAAAATTTATTTAAAAACAAAAGAGTTTTTTTCACTGGGGTATATGATCCCCATTAGAAAGAAACTCTTTTGTTAAACCTTTTTCATTCTGATTGACCGACATTGACTAATATAGGACATTGGACTACAATGACGAAGCCTTTTATTTTTACCGGATGCTACGAATATACGCGTATACTTTCATCCTGTTACTCTGAAATTTCTATGCAAAAAATAATCAAAATTCGTTAATTCTACAATGGTTCTATCAAAATATCTTTACTCTATTGTAGAAGCACGTTAAGCCGTTAGAGATGAACAAGATTTTTATAAAATTATTCTTTTTTAATTCTGTTGAGTATAAGAAGCAATGATAAATGTCTATAATTTATAGAATTCCGGTTCCCGGATTTCACGAGTGCCATTTCACGTTAAAATATTTACGTTTTTTTTAATATTTAAGTTTATTTATCAAAGATTTAAGTCATCGTCATCGTCATCGTCAGCCCATTTAAGTCCCCACTGCTGGGCCACGGGCCTCCCTCAATCACATGAGGGGTAATTGCCATATTCACCTGTTGACGAGGTTGGCGAGGGTTTTGATATAAATGCAGAGTTTTCCTTCTCTGGGTGCTGATGATCATGCCAGCAGCTTTATCTTAGTCGCCTTTTACGACACCTCGGTAAGAGTGAGGGTGGCCTATTCTACTATGCCGGGCACCACACGGCCTAAGATTGAAGTATATTCCTAAAATAAGAAAACAACAATTCGCGTGTACAATCTACAAAATTAATTATACATTAGTAAAAGTTTTTGTAGTAAAAAAGAACATGTTTTTGTGTTGATAGAATAAATGCATTATTGTCACTAAAGTTTTATAAAGACATACTTGTTGAATTACAATAAATATTTGAATTTGCATCGCAAAAAACTTTACGAAAATCTACCTTTAAAAGTAGGATGTAGCAGTGTGCCGATGGCTCATTTTAGAAACGTCGTGGATTTTATTTCTCATCGTGGACAAATATTCACGTGATAAACAATTTTTTTTCAGTGTCAGGGTGTTATAATATTTATATAGGCTTATTTTTGTATCGTTTACATCCCGAAAACCTCATCATAGGTATCGTAAATATAGTCCATTTAGCATGTTAGATCAACTAAGTAAGCGAAAAAAAATCTGCTGTTCCATACAAAATATAATATCTTCCCAGCAATAATGATGATACGACTGATTTTTTTTCGTTTGTTTTGGTGATCTGTAATGGGCTTTATCCGTGATAACTATTATCAGGTTTTCGTAATGTAAGCGATAAAAAAAATTACGATGTATAAGTTAGTAGGTCGAGGCGCCCTGTTGGTCTAGTGGTTTAAGTACCGGGCCGTGATCTCGGGGTCCTGGGTTCGATTCCCGGGTCGAGCGAAAAGTATGTTTCGAATTTTTTGAACATAGCTCGGGTTTGTGATCACCAATCCGCATTTGGCAAGCGTGGTGATTAAGCCTAATCCCATCATAGTAGCGATGACTTGATTTCTATGATGAAGGCCTTTGCCCTGCAGTGGGACAGTTTATAGGCTGATACTTACTTACTTACAAGTGAGTAGGTCTACAAAATACTGGTGCCTTCGTTGATTCTGTTGGTACAGTCATTATTAAAAGTAGCTTAACGCTTTAGTACCATCTCAAAGTAACCGTTCTGCCTATTATAATCAGTTTCTAAGGGGTACAAAATGTTACTTCGACATGGTAATGTGTTAAGCTACTTTTGATGCTGACCGTCCATATCACAAGTGCTTAAGCTACTATGAGGTAAGATTGATGTGACATGTATGCTGTCTGATATAAGAAACCCAGTATGTAAACTGGTATCAAAGCAGCGATCTCTAAAAGTAGAGTATGAGTGAAATTTTCAATTAGCACGCGGATGAGTTTTAGGCTTATAAGACCCGGCCTTTGTGGCCCCCAGAGCGAACTTTTTAATGAAACTTCTGATGACACACGGTGCAAAACGACACTGTATTTTTATGGTTCCTTAAAAATAAATTAGAACCATATTAGAATCACTACTGCTCGTATGCTATACTTATCGAGATCATTATTACCACGGATGCGGAGAGATTTTAAATGAGATCTAGTTATTAGGAAGATATACGGGATTATGCAACACTTACGAGGGAACCAACATTCTTAGAATACTTCTCATACCCGATAATATCTTTATAGACCACAAATGCAGGAAAAACATCTCAAAATTTTGGTAAATAAATCGTAAAAATAACTTAAATTTTGATTATGATTGCTATAATTTCCCACTAAAACGAGATAAACGTACCATAATTTTCACAGCTATTTTCGCTGCTGACGCCTTATTTTTCTAGATGATTACTAGCGCTGCAGTATTAAAAAGCTGTAATAAATGTGAATAATTTGGCTGAGTTTTGATCAGTCATTTCGAATGGGCTAACTTTCAATACGTCAAGTTATCAAACATTATAATAGTTCTAAGAACTATCGGCCTAGGCATTCCATTGGATACCGGCCGTTAACTGACCGCCTTAGGCATCCAATTGGATGGCTTAAAACCAGATGGACTGCAACAATGTACATTTTAAATTAAAAATATGATTTAAAATATTAAACGATTTATTTATACTGAGAAAATAAAACTACTAATAAAGATAAGGAACCTCTTTAAGTAAATAGACAATTACCTACTACCCATAACACGGAGCCGATGCCCGTACTAATAATGGAAACCATGGGTTACTATGCCAAAAAAATGAGTAATAAAATCGATATTTTCCAATTCGCTGCAGAGCTGAAGTTTGGCAGCCGTAACTGAATCTTTAATCAAAGGGGTGCTCGATATTTGTCGATGGTTTTGTAAATTTATTTAGAAATGCTTTGTACTTTGAATATGTAAATACGGTTTTATTTAGAATTGTTTTGTACTTTGAATAGGTCCATACGGTTTTATTTAGAAATGCTTTCTATTTTACCATACGGCAACAAGTGAAATTCTTTCCTATAAAAACGAATTGCGAATGAATTATATTTTTTAATTAACTATACCTGGAATAGAATAGAATAGCACTTATTTGATAAATACATCAAAATGTTTAATACAAATAAAACTACGACCATTAGAACACATTATACATTAAATTAATATCTGATTATTTATAGCCCCATCTTATAAGAAATAGGTTATTCTTGACGCTCTGACTCATTTTCTAGTTTTACATTTTACAGGAATGAAATAAGCGTGTCCGTTTAAAATGATTCATGTTATTGAAAACTGCTGTTTCCCGGTCCTACACTATTTTACCAACGAATAAATTGATATGCTACTTGAAAGTATCAAAGACAAATTTTTGTATCAAGAGCGATGGCAGCTCAGTGGATAAAAACACGCCTTCTTTGCGGTATTTCGTAGGTTTGAATTCAAGCATGGACCTTTGGATTTTCTTATCCTTTCTACCATTTACTCGGCGGTGAGGGAAAACTTCGTAAAGAAACCTGCACGTTTCGGAGTTTTTCCGAAACTTGTAACCGTGATTCAGTTGGTCTGGTTCCGCTGTCGAAGGTCAGACGGCAGTCGCTTTACTTATAAAAGATAAAAAAATCTTTATTCAATTAGGTCCACACAGAACACTTATGAATGTCAAAATAGGTTCATAATATCTACCGCTGGTTCGGAATGTCGATTTCTACTGAGAAGACACCAGCAAGAAACTCAGTAGTTACTCTTTTTAAATATTGATTTACAGTAGTTACAAATATAATTATAATTACCTGACTCCCCGAATCCTGGTCATCATGGTCTTAGCGTACTCCGAACTACCGCAACTATAATAGCCCAAAACCGATTACAGCTACGGCGGCCAATCCCATCGATCAGCCACGTACACAGGATATATTATCGTGTTCAAGTGTGTGCGCAAATACAAGTGCACTCTCTATTCCTTTACACTCGTATTCCGATGGGACACTAGCGTCACACGACCGGAGAGTGATTGGGCGCAGGACCAACGGCTTAACGTGGCACGGGGGTACATTACCGTTGATTTCCAGACTCCGGGTCGAGACAAAGAATTTCTTACCGAAAACTTAGATATAAATGTTTGGCCCGACCCGGGGATCGAATCAGGGACCTATTGCGCAGCCGTCGTTTTAAATTGCGACCCACTTACCACTCCACCACCGAGGCAGTATACCGCAAATATTACGTATATTACAGTACCGGGAATTACACATTAAAAATGAGAGAGACAAATTTTAATTTAAATAAGAAAAAGCAAATATAACAAGTTGCAAGTGGCGTTACGCGCTGCTCAAATTGGGAAGCGACTAAAACAACACGACGAAATTGCGGGAAGTATTCTGACGCGACGGGACGCCAAACACACCCTTTGTACGGAAGGTCACTTGCCTAGGGTTCCCGATGTTAGTTTTATCCGCACAATTTATTTTTTTTAAAAATAGAATTCTTTTCATACGAATTACGAAGTATATCTTACTAGTATCAAAACACAAAAACAACATTTTCATTCCAGTTTTTTACGTGACATGATTCAAAAATCGAGTAAATTTTCTATCAATAATTTTCTTTGCTTACTGACGCACTCGAGACGTCAATCAAGCTTAATATTCATTATGGTGATGGGTAGGGCACACTAGCAACGCCAATCGATTTTAATTTTTGCATGGTTATTTAATAAATAGTATAAGTGTTTGCCGAGAGGTTGTAACCCCGAAATTATTTAAAATAGACCCGGTTTAGTAGCTAAAAAATAAAATCGATTGGCGCCGCTACTGTGCCCTACCCGTCACTTTAAGTTAACTATTGATAGTCTTTATACGTATTGAAATAATTGTCAATATTTTTCTTAAGTAACCATTAATGTTAATTTAACTTTTCCAAAGCCGGCAGTCAGAGGTAGATAAGGAAAGAAATAAGGATTTTTATTTTATACAACGTTGTACCTATGGGATATTCAAAAACCCTTATTTTGATAAAACTTGGTGGTTTCAAGAGTTTATTCAATTTATTCATTGGACGTAAAAAATACTACAAGAAAATATTTACATTTTTTATGTGATAGGTGGAAGACGAGCAGACGGATCGCCTGATGGTAAGCGATTGCCGCCGCCCATAGACACCCGCGACACCAGCGTAGTCACAAGTGCGCTGCCAACCTTTAAATATCCCCTTTCCCCTGATTAAGCCTCCGGTACTCACACTCACGCAGCGAAACACAGCACCGTGCTGCTTCACGCCGGTTTTCTGTGAGGCTGTGGTATCACTCCGGTCGAGGCGGCCAATTCATGCTGAAGCATCGCTCTCCCACGGTCAGTTTGCTTATCAAACTGAAAAGTGAGCATTTTTGTGTGAAACTAAGTCTCATCATAGGCCTTTACGTCTAAAGCAGATCTTTTATGCAGCATCGCGCGGTGTGGTGACATTACACCTGCGCTCGTGGCTGTATAGTCCTATTCGGTAGTGAATTTTCCGTCCGCATTTGCAACATCCGTGTGCGGCCGTGTGGTCCCCGGCAGAGTAGAATAGGCCACCCTTACTCTTACCAAGGTGTCGTAAAAGGCGACTAAGGTAAAGCTGCTAGCATGATCATCAGCATCCAGAGAAGGAAAACTCTGCATTTATATCAAAACCCTCGCCAACCCGTCTGCCAAGCGTGGTGAGTATGGCAATTACCCTTCATGTGCCCCAGCAGTGGGGACTTAAGTGGGCTGATGATGATGATGATGATTTGCAACATGTAAATTGAGCGCTGCTACGATTGAAAATTAACTCTATGGCCAAGTGACTTGCTGCTGTGCGTGCTGACTTAATTATTAATTTAATACGTTCTCGGCACCCCTAAGCGCCCGAAACTTTTTTAGGAACACAAACACTAAGCACGAGGTTTGCGTTTAATTTGCACTCACCGTTTTGTAACGTGATATAATTGCTCATTGTTTTCTCTGCAAACAAAAGTACGGACGTGACATTCTGCTCCGTCTATTTTCCTATTTAATCCTTTAAGTTGAATCAAGTCACCATCCTTGACGTTGCTTTTAGCTCGGCATTTCAACTGGTCTTCACTCCAGTCGCTCCTTCGCTTTTTATTTAACTCGTTGATTAACTCGTGTAGAGTTCGTTGGGAAATGGCGATGGTAATTTAGTCGGTAATAACGTTTACTGCTGAACGGGAGTTCATAGGTTCGAATCTTTGGATTTATCAAACCTATGTGCATGTCTACCCTAAGCTCGGTGGTGATGAAAAAACGTGAGGAAACCTTTTTTTATGTCGCTGGGGAATTCGCCTTATGCATACTCTTCTGCTGGGAAACAAGAGGGTTATGTCGGGCTCCCCTTTGGCGGAGGCTTCTTCTAACGAGAAGGTGGCCAGAGGTATACCGAATAAACCCCAACGGTTTTCCCTCATCACCCTTAAGTGGGGAGGAGTCATGGGTTCAAAAGGGCGAACCCTGGCACCATGACCACGTGAGAAAACCTGCACATTGAATTTTGGATACTATCTCAACCTGTCGTTCTCAACGGTTAAGATATCTTTTTGATCGTGCAGCCATGTTTTATTTGTCTTGACTCCCCTATCTTAATAATGCTAAGATCAGAGGACAGTGGCTTCATTTTAATTATTAGACTCACCAAATCTTGAATCAAATCTTTACTCCTATCAAATATTTTTTGCCTCTTTTGAATATATTTATTTGATCCCAAAATAAATAGCAAGCACTTATATGGTACGCCGTGTGGTCCACGGCAGAGTAGAATAGGCCACCCTCACTCTTACCGAGGTGTCGTAAAAGGCGACTAAGGTAAAGCTGCTGGCATGATCATCAGCACCCAGAGAAGGAAAACTCTGCATTTATAACAAAACCCTCGCCAAGCCCCAGCAGCGGGGACTTAAATGGGCTGACGATGACGATGATATGGTGCTTATCAACAGTGAAAAATATATACAGTTATACATACTCATTCAGCGCCGCCGGTAGAACAACTGACTAATTATCAAATAACGAATAGACGGTGCAACAATGCTACGAGTGCTACGCCCTGTTGGTTTAATGGTTTACCGGCCCTGTGTTTAATTACCGGGTCGAGCGAAAAGTATGTTTCGAATTTTTCGAACAAATCTGCATTAGGCAAGCGTGATGATTAAGCCAATTCCCATCATAGTAGCGACACCTTGATTTCTATGATGGAAGCCTTTGCCCCGCAGTGGGACAGTTTATAGGCTGATTCTACTACGAGTGCTACGAAAACGTAGTCAACTACGAACTACGAAAACTCGTTGACTCGATTCTCATTAGTAGAATAGTCACAATTAACTTTTGAAAAAATCAAAAAGTATATTATCTTTTATAATACTGATTTTATGATTATTTTGAAAAACATAACTTTTATATTTTTTTCGTAGTTAACACGAAATGACCACATTAAAATCTTACCATAAGTTGACATTTGCTTCAAATATTTTTTCGAAGTCGATCAATATTTCTTAAAAGCAGCCGGAAGTTAAGAGTTAAGGTGGAAGTTTTAGAATAATAAGATTTTCCTGGCCTATGTAGACTCGACTAGTCAAGTATTCTTTAAAATTAAGCAAAGGTTGTTTGACCGTAAACCGTTTAGCTCTCATCTATCACACAGTCAATTTTAGACTTAAAACTATTGTAGCATAATTATAAAGTTAATTAGAACATAATGACAGCAAGTTCGGACGTACGGGTATCGAATATACCTTCTTTATGATATAAAATGCATTTTTAATATAATCGAGCGGGTGAATTAAATAACTTTTAATTATGATTATGTTTAAGTCAGTGAATTTTCTTCAAATTAATAAAATTTGAATTTGACAAACCCTCTTGCCTCACAATTTTAGGAAAGTATTCGCCAATACTTACATTACATTCGGTAACTTTATACATAAAAATAGAGTGACGTTGCCGAAATTATAAGTACCTACTCGTTTTGAAACACAAGGCTATTAATTTAAGGTTTTATACAAGATCAGTCTTTAAATAAACAAAATAATATTAAAAAAAGGTCAGAAGACAGTGATTTCATTGTGATTACTAGACTCACCAAATCTTGGATCATGGTCCAAGCGTACTTCTTTCAGGGATTCTTTCTAGGAGCGTGGTCCAAGCGTACTTTTATCACGTATTCTTTTTAGGATCGTGGTTAAAGCGTACTTCTATTACGTATTCTTTCTAGGATCATGTTCCAAGTTTACTTCTATCACGTTTTTATTCTAGAATCGTGGTCCAAGCGTACTTCTATCACGTTTTCATTCTAGTATCGTGGTCCAAACGTACTTTTATCACGTATTCTTTCTAGGATCATGGTCCAAACATACTCCTATCACGTTTTTATTCTAGGATCGTGGTTCAAGCGTACTTCTATAACGTTTTCATTCTAGGATCGTGGTCCAAACGTACTTTATCACGTATTCTTCATAGAGAGATTATTGAGAAATTCAAGGTGATCACACAATCCAGTACTAAGTATTTATAAATATTCTTTGCTTGAAAATGGGTAACTAATACCTGGTTTCAATAAGGGAATGTTAGAAAAATCCATTTCTTAAAATACGACTGCCCACAACATTACGCAAAGAAAATTCAATTTCTTAGGCGCAAGGCGCAATAGAAGCTATCACCCGTAAATAATCTGCTAGGTGGCGTACTGTAAGTCTAAGGTTCAAGAGAATTGGATAAATATTTCGTTTGTCTACTTGAAAAATGACAAAAATAATCAATTCCAAATTTGGTTGAGTCAAGCTAAAAACATTTTTGTTACGATAGCTTAAGAACGATAATAACTTTTGCAATCAATTTTGTCATCAGACATTTGACCGTTTGGCCAACGTAGTCACAATAGTAAGATGGTAACGCATCCTTTAGTACAGTGGCGGGTATCGTAAACTAACATCGTACGCGTACTAGACAAGACTAATTTGGACTACCATGAGAGAACTTGCGCCAGCTATTTAAGCTAAGACTAAGTTAGCTTACCTCGTGATAGATATAGCGTATTAATTCGAGTATGTAATTAATGGCGGTGAGAAGCTTGATCACTTTGTACTGGAATGCTATTCACTATTCGTAAATGTAACAACAGTGAACGGGTAAAAACAGTCAAACATATAAAGAATGGTTTCATAGAGTTGATCAGACGGTGACAGTAACTATAGGGCTATCATCTACGCGCTCTTCATCATCAGCCCATTTAAGTCCCCACTGCTGGGGCACGGGCCTCCCTCAATCACATGAGGGGTAATTGCCATACTCACCACGCTTGGCAGACGGGTTGGCGAGGGTTTTGATATAAAAGCAGAGTTTTCCTTCTCTGGGTGCTGATGATCATGCCAGTAGCTTTACCTTAGTCGCCTTTTACGACACCTCGGTAAAAGTGAGGGTGGCCTATTCTACTCTGCCGGGGACCACGTGCCTCTTACTTCACATCTAAACATATACTTATCTGTAAAGCTACGGTAAAACCTTTCCATCAAGGTGGACAAGACCAATCTATTGAGATGTTTTGCAAGACCCGCCTTTACAAATTGAAAATCTTTAAAGAAATAAAGGATACCAGAAAGAAATCGCCCCGTGCGTTGGTCTAGTGGTTTAAGTACCGAGGCCGTGATTCGAATCCCTGGTCAGCAAAGTATGTTTCGAATTATTCGAACATAGTCTCGGGGTTGTGATCAACAATCCGCATTAGGCAAGCGTGGTGATTAAGCCTAACCCCATCATAGTAGCGATGACTTGATTTCTATTATGGAGGACCTTTGCTCTGCAGTAGGACAGTATATAGGCTGATACTTTACTTTATACTTTAGAATTAAATCCGCTTGAGACAGTGCTAGAGAACTTTATTTAGATATGACCTTACCTTAGAGGTGCTGCAACTTGCAAAAAGAGACTGAAAACCGACATATTAAGATTTAATACATAGTTTAATTATTTAATACACCATATTCAACGGGCGTTTTAGTTCTTGGCCCTTACTCCAAGATATACAGGATGTTACATTTACATATATCAGTCGGTATGAGAAAGTCTGAAACTATAAGTCTAATATTAACGAGCAGGTTTGCATTGCTTTTCATTTTTATCTTTACTTATTTTAACCATATTACGCACCTAAACGAGTTTCATTTTGTATTGGAATGTGTTATTCAGTATGGTAACGGAACTTATTAATAGGTGTAGGTAACTAAAGTTACTTCTAACTGTGTTTAAATTTGTATTCTGTAACCAATAAAGAAACCTTTATCTTTAATAAATACGAATTAAGTTCTTCTTGGTGCTTAGTTCGTAGAACAAGTTTCGTATGACTTGGTTCTCGTGTGTATAATAGTTTCAGAGCTCCCCATACTTCCGGTGTAATTGTTAAACTTTGTATGTCATTTATTGGTCTTTGTACGTCAGAATTGATTATATCGTCAAATAAAATAGAACAAGAGCTAATATAACATTTTCAGAGATGTTTGCTTTTCGTCGAGATATCCGTGTCTGCGTAAAGTTACCCAGGATTGACTATTTGTAGACGTATGACATATATATCTATGTTATTTAATAAAGCAGCCTTAAATATGTCATTGAACCAATCCAATATTAAATTATTAACCATTAGGAACACATAAATATAAAGGTAAATTAATTATGAATGCATTCGTGATGGAATAACTTTTGCTTTGATTTTTGTCATTAACCGCACGCATTTTATCGCTGTTTTTACAATGACTAATTATAAAAGCAAATAAATAAATATGAAATGGAAAAGAAGGTTTTTACTGGTACTTAATTGGAAACTGTATAGAATAGGTATTTAATCTCGGAAAATAATTAATAGTTCTAGAATACAATATGCCTTGAACGTACGGACATAGAAACTTAAGTAAATAGTTAATACGTATGTATGTATAACAGTTGTAACTTACAAATATTAATTTATTACAAACGTTTATATCCTTAGGAGATAGCTAAATAACTTTTAATATTTAAATCAGCTTCCAATTAACGGAATATTTGTATTTCACGGAAAATACTTAGGTCAATTAATTGGTTTCAAGTCAATTTGTGAAAGTTAATTAAAACTTCAAAAAATCAATTCGATGGACTTAATAATATATTTTACTAATGTTAAGTTATAAATACTTACAAGAATAATTATTTTTCTTAAAAAATAATTGCTCTTAGGTTGATATTTTGTTTTCGGAAAGGCTCCTAATATTATTTCGATGCTAGTAACAACAGCGTAATTTTTTTCTAAAACTTGTCAAACTCAAACTGAATCAGAGCGACCCAAGTAGGTACGTACACACAGAGGCTGCTGGGCCGCCGTGACACAGCCCTGCGATCTTATAACAATAATCATGTTGGCAACATATTGCCTGGCGACATGGTAAATGTCAAAAATATTTCTAATTTCAAGCTGCCCGACATGTCGGCAACATAGTGTTTGTGCATGAAGCCGGCTACAATGTCGTCGATAACTAGCCGTATATACTTGTCAGCGGCTCGGTGGCTTCTGTGTGTATGGTCCTTTACTTCGTGAACACTAACACATGTGGGAAGTCTGTTCTGGCCGATATGGCAAAAGTTCAAAATTATGAATCGGAGCGTTATCTGTCATGCGGATTTCAACCCGCGACCGAACTAACGCATATGTTTTCTCTTTTGAAACTGCTGATAAAAATCAATTTAACACCAAAACTTTCAACCAAAAACGCAAATTTAATGATCTCATAGTTATAAGTAATTTCTCATTTAGCTTAGTAAAAGCTTATCCATATTGTTGTTAAATTAGTCAAATGTAGATTTTAGGAATCGGTTAAAATTACATTATGTTAGTGAAATTAAGCAAGACGAATAATTTTGTCTTCCGCTTTCAAGAAACTTTAAATCATATTCAGTAATTTTGATTGTAAAGCTTGCAGAATACGGATACAAAATAATTCATCTTTATGCTAACCTATCAATGATTCAATTGTTAATGTATGTGGTTACTGGTTAATCATTTTCTAAGCACATGTTTGCCCTAGTTAGACTCGCACTTAGTCGCACCGAAAATCACTTGAAGTTTCGTTCCTTACCCGCGTTTGGCTCTGAAAATAATAAAAAAACATAAATAAGTCGATTATTACAAAAAAATTTTTGTCGGTTCCGGTGTCATATAAATTATCATTGAAATAGGACTCTTATGGGTGAATAGAAAGATGAAAAACATATTACATGGTTGTCGTCTTCACATCATCAAGCCTCCTCCGCCAAAATTTTATGAGTGAATCAATGAATCTTCATTCTCATATCTTTCACCCAATCAATGGGATAGTTTTAAACTTCCTCCAGGGAGGAAATTTCCGCACAATCGCCACCCCCCAGCGCATTGTCGGGTTCATCGCCCTATCGAATGCGTGCCTGGCTCGACACTAGTCACTCTTTTGCCGCGGACGGCAAAAGAGTGACTAGTGTAACTTGAATGACACTCCGTATTCTTTCGCAGCAGTCCGACTCTAACCTTAGCGACATATCGTCGACCTAATTCTAATAGGACGTATCTCTTTGTTTAACATTGGGCTTCTGGAGCCCAATTCTCGAATAATGAGATACGTCCTATTAAAATTAGGTCAACGATATACATTTTTGCTGCGGTTGGCGCTAACGTTAAGCGAAAGTCCGATTATTTTTGCCGCGTACGCTAAGTCGTTTTTGGCGCGACGAAGTGTGAGCAAATCTTTATCCGTGTTTAAGTTTGTGATGTAAGTTATATAATTACTTAAACTTAGGAAAGTGTAAATATTGTGTCTCTCATACGCTACATTCCTTTTCATATCAAACGTCATTTATTTGCAAGGACGTTAAATTAGCTAATTCTTTGTACTTTTAATATTGTAGAGAATTTAAAAACAGCAATTTGAATACATGTATATTTTTAAAAGTTGTTGAAGTTTGTAATAAGCGATAACAATAGATTTAAAGCTTTTGCTAGGACGTTATTTTTAAGTAGTAGATTTATAATTATGTATTTAACTTAAGGAATATATATTATATATGCAAATAGACTCAATTCTTTGAACAAAATTCTGCTATCATTCTATTTTAACTTACTTTTGAGATTGAGTCTAATTGTTACCAGACTTTTATTCAAAAATGACCTAGTGTTTGGCAAAATAACGTCAAAATTAAAATACATAGCAATATTCGACAACGAAACATACCTAATTTAAAAATTAATAGTATTTTTATAAAGTTTGGCAAACATAAAGTCTTTTATTTAGGTAGCCATTGCGAATTTATCGTACAACGATTTGTAATAAAAATATTTGATAATATCTTTCACATAAACTTTATAAAGAACAGAAATATAGTTATGTCAAATTAAAAATTAGTCTTTTAGAATGTAGTCACATGAGTAAGAATATAAATGTCGCAGCTGAGTAACTTAGTTAGACTTTCAGTAAACTGCCTAGTATTGGATTAACTTCACGTAACTTCGTTAGGGTTTCAATAAAGCAATTTCACTTTTTTATTAGTTCTTTTAATAGGTTTAAGGGGTCTTATTTACCCAAAAATAATGATGAATGTAGTTTAAATTGCAATCGTCAATAGTAAAATGTGGTGATATTGGAAATATTCCAGTTGAAGGTTACGGCGTAGATCGAAGTCAGTACCTATTTCAATGTAACATGTTGTCAATGTTATAAGAAACTATGCTCACGGTATTTTTTAATTCGTGTAATTTGCTCGTCAAGTCAGTCAATAAAGTCGTGCGTCCTATGTCTGTGGCTCTCACATAGCCGAATTTACTCTCGTTTGAAAGATATTTTATCACATGTAGAAAAAATTACTTTATAGGTATATTACAAAATTCATCTAAACCGTCGTAACCGGTTGCGGAATCAGGTCAATATTTTTCTCATACATTATGTAAGCCACAGAAGGGACACATAAGGTACAAATATTATGTGTATGAAAGTCCAAGCCGCCGTTTCGAGCGCAATAGATAAGTTTAAAAACTCCGTGCATCACTCAATTCTAATAATTAACTAAGCTTTTCACTAAAAGGCTGACTGAGTAATTATCGCTGCAACGAGAAGACTTGATTATTTAATTGAAACACGATAACCACACACTCCACATGATTTTTACTTTACAACTTCGCGCATAAATTGGACCAAAACATTAATTAAAGAATACATCGGCTTTATATCCTTTGTACATAATTCTCGTTCTGCGCTCATGTGATGTACCTACAATATATCAATATCTTAATAATGTTAAAATAAAACTTATATTTTAACTGGTAAATGTACGTACTCAGACATAGGAACATTCAATGTGATCATTGGTGTAAGTTAGTGTTAAGTCTAAGGTTTTATGTTAGTAATTTTTTACCGTAATAAAAATCTGTATGTTTAGGTAAGATGTTGATTTATTCCAATATTAAGTTTTATCTTTTATTGTACTATTGTGTTACGTTATCACTATTTATGTTTTGAAATTTTTGCTATGTGTCATGTCATAAATACGTAAAAGATTAGGCAGCGATGAACTGCCCTATTAAATGTATATAGGTACTGTTACACAAGCTTATTTTAAGAACGAAATCATGCTCATTTAGAGCTATCTACTTATCTATGCGCGTCCAAACCTTTTATATTAATAAGCATTATTTATCATTCATACTTGGAGCTAGAATGCTTATTGTTAGCAAATGTAGCAGTTCATATGTTGGAGCATGTCTAACAGTACCTTAATTCATTGTTTTTCAGGATCTGATGTTTTTGTGTGGACTAATCTTGAAAGTAGCATTTGATGCTGCTTTGAAAGCATACAAAATGTTAATATCAACATTTTTTTAATAGAACATAATTCTTATCCGTCAAATATTGTACAATTTCCAAAATTTTATCTTTCCATAAACATACTTAGAATAAAGCTTTCACAATCATCATCATTTTAACCATAAGTAAAGAAAATTTAAATCTACACTACTGGGCCATTCACTTTTGTATTGGTTAATATTTAAAAACAATTTGTCATTTTAATAATATTTAATTATTTGATAATAATTAAATAAATTTATTTTAGCGTTTCGTTGAACTACGAACATTTACATATATGTACATCGTTCCAAATATTTTTTCTACGTACTTATATTTATTCTTGTTGAGTGGTTTGTCTTTTCGCGATATTGATATTACACCATAATGCATTCTGCTCTCACTAACACCTAGCTATATAGATCTAAGCATGCCCTGGGCTCGGAAGCGATGTTGAAGGATGAATGCATTTAACATTCAGATTAATTAATTTGACAGTTTGGGGTGACTAACTTTTCAATCGAAAATAGTTTGAAAGCTGTCGTGCAAAAATAGTTTAATTGCAAACAAAAATGCAGGCTGCAAGCGATTTTTGCTCTTCAGATTTCCCAACCGTACACACGCAAATATATTTAATTAAAGTATTGTTTAGAAAAACCATAAAAATCATAATGCATCGCAAAAGTCAAGATTAGAAGAAGTTAACACGACTTAGACTGGATTCGACCAATCTTTATACGTAGATAAATCTTTGGTATATCGTCAGATTGGTATAGAATGACAGCGCCAAACCATAACTTATCAGAATAAGGTAAGTCAAATCGGCCCTCAATATTTTTTAGTATCTTTCATAAATCAATGTATCATTCAAGGCTCTTAAGTACCATGAACAACAAGATCGACCAGTGACTTAATGAAACAGCTCTAACATATAAACATTTGAATATATTTATCTAGCAATAAACTAGCAACATTCGTATGCCAATAACATAACAATGTAAACATCAGCACAATGACGTGGAGTACTACGTACGTTGGTTTATTTGCTATTCGTAGACTCGTAGTAAAAGTTTAATTTTAGCTACGATTCGTCGAAAGTGAGGGGAGCGCGCGCCAGCCCTGCATTCATAGATAGTTGGCTTTTGAATTTCAGTTTTGTCTGAATGGAACGAGATTGATATTTCTCTTGAATTGTTTTTAGGTTTTACGGCCTATAATGCTGCTTGCTCGTTTTCGGTACCTACACGGTTTTCCACACCTCCGTAGAGGTCCGGAAATGTTTGTAACCCTGGCTACACACACATTATGAATTCTTAACGAAAAAGACATTAACATTTCATTTAAGAAGATATTGAAAGAGAATTTTTAATACGTATCTAATAATCATAATGTTTAGAATATTCTTAGTTTGACCGATTTTATTGTTACGTCATGTTTTCATCATTATAATGGGGTATTTACCTATGAATTGCCGTTCTTTTTTCTAGACACAATAATATGTATATCTTCGCGTTGCATTATAACTATAATGTATCAAGTCGGGAATTAACACGATATTTATTATGTGATACAACATTCTGTAAATCTTCGTCGAGTCGACGTTTCGGCTCCGTTACAGTAGCCGTGGTCACGAGCGGACTGTACCTACGGCTGCTGTAACGTAGCCGACACGTCGAGCCAAATATGTGAGTACACAATGTTGTATCACATAATAAATATCGTGTTAATTCCCGTCTTGATACTTATAGTAATATGTATGTATATCTCCTTTAATAAGCAAAAAGTCACCATACTATGATTTGATTTTTATGTAGTCTTAATTATATATTATTGTATTCGTGATGCAAAAAAAATGTAAATAATCCTTTTTTACATGGCAGAATTGACGTATTCATCAATAATAACTTTTTGATTAAAATATTTTTTTCTGATATCTTACACGTTCCTAAACGCTTGTCCATTAAAGTACAGGTTATTATGCAATAGTAGCATAGTTACTTTATATTTTAAAAAAAGTTAGTATGGAAAATACAACTTCTAAGAAAATATCCATACAAAACGGCAATTTTATATGTAGAGACCTAATATTACTATTAATGAGCTCTAAAATATATCAACCAATGGTAAAGTGACCCAGCTACATACACATAGTACTAACTGTCGCACCCCACGAGTGCGAGTATAGACGCAAATAGTGTGCGAGCGAGAAGTGAATAGATGCTCGGCCATTTCTGATCCCATTCTTTATCCGCACAAGTTGTACATGACAGCAACTATCAACCCAATGGGGACTTCATGTTCCCCCCTCTAAAAAGTTTACTAAGTATTCCCTAAAGTTTAGTGTTCCTCAAAATACATCCAATCTTTTCCCGAGAGGAAAAACTAGTTATTTTTACAAGTAGTCACCGCATCACCCTATGGGACTGTTTATACTGTCTGTCTGTGTTATAGTGACTGCCTCGGTGACGCAATGGTTAGTGGGTCGCACTTTAAAGCCGTCGCTTGCGCTTGGGGTCCCGGGTTCGATCCCCGGGTCGGGCCAAAATTTGTACCTGATTTTCTGTGAAGAAATTCTCAGTGTTGGCCCGGAGTCTGGAAGTTGGCGATCTTGTACCCGCCTCGGAAAGCACGTTAAGCCGTTGGTCCTGCGCCTAATCCCTCTTCGGTCGTGTCACACTAGTGTCCCATCGAAATAAGAGGGTACGGGAATAGAGAGTGCACTTGTGTCTGCGCAAATACTTGTGCACTATAATATGTCTTGCGTCGATGGCTGATCGATGAGATTGGCCGCCATGACCGAAATATCGGTTTGGAGGACATTATTCGGTCATTTCTAAAGCTGAGTTGTTGCTTTCGTAACACAGTCCAATATGTATAAGAAGTTGATAAAATTATCAATTTTCAAATGAAGCAACTCGAGAGACACTGCGATAGTAGTTCTAAAATGTATTTATTTATTTCTTGTACCATATATATACAATGCACATGTTACATATCACACATAACACTATCGTGGTACATGGACCCTGTATTGTAAGTGTATGGCAAAAGTTAAGTATTTGTTGCAATAAATTTATAACAAATTGCTTCTACTAAGGCGTTACGGTGACGGGTAGGGCGCACTAGCGACGCGAATAGATTTTAAGTTTTAGCTACTAAACCAGATGTATTTTAAACAATTTCGGAGTTACAAACTCGTGGCAAACACTTATACTACCTATTTATTAAATAACCATGCACAAATGTTTCGGGGTTACGAGAGGTTGTAACCCCGAAATTGTTTAAAATAGATCCGGTTTAGAAGCTAAAACTAAAATAGATTGGCGTCGCTAGTGTGCCCTACCCGTCGCCTTAATACAATTTTTTATTGATGCTTTTTTTTACTTTATTTTTAGTTTGGTTCTAGTAGCTTTCCAAGGTTGCAAGAACTAACCCCCCCCCCCCCCCCCTCTCACTCCATTACGCTGGTACTAGTTCATTAAACATGAGAAAACACAAAAAACGAAATGTCACGCCTAATGAACGATTCCGCGAAGGGTTATTGTAGAACAATGTAGCGTCGCCATTCTGATAGTACGAGATCCGAAGAAAAAATATATACTCATCTTAATTCAAAATCTCTGCCCACTTATTTTCTTACCTCTTATTACAAAATTACATATAAATAAGAGGTAACTAATAAAATGTCCTAGTCATAATTTTATTATTAATGGTAGCATATTGGTAGTACTGTTAAGGCATAGCAATGCACCATAACTCTTATAATTAATTATATCAATTATTACAATTAACATGTAGCATAGGCCACATTATTTCATGCATTTACTTATTAAAATTAGAAATAATAATTCTCTAGACCAATTACACAGTTCATATACTCGTAGTCTCAAGCTCCCTGTACTACGAGTACTAGTGACGACAACCGGGGCGTGTCTCAGAACACCCAGAGCCAAAACAAATAAAAAAGTTAATTTTCTAAATGGTGGTTGATCCTCTCGATCCTATTAAATTATTTTTTACGAGCAGTATCTAGGTATTTAGGTACTTACCTGATATTGGTAGTAAAATTATGACGCGGTTATGACATATTTTCGACCTAATTCATAACACTAAGAGATTGATTTTTTTTCCATTTATTTGAGACAAAAAACAGTTACATAATCATATATTTTATACAATATTGTAGTTATAAATATTAATATTATTTTATTGTTGAGTGAGAAATGCTAACTGCCGCACTCAGAGACGACAAATTAACTTTAATTGGTACTTAATAAAAAATATTGACACTTATTTCAATACGCATAAAGACTTTCCATAATTAATTAAGTGAACATTTAGCTTAATTGACGTCTCTGAGTGCGGCAGTTAGTGTGTTTTCCCATAATAAATGAAATATTTCTGATGCAGAGGAAGGACGCAGTGGTAAAAATCCGGAATAATAGCCGCTAGACTATCCAAATAATTACCTAGTTGTATTTAATAGGTTTAAGTATACACGGTATCTTGGTCACATGGAGACAGTTAAACATGATATATAGTTATAAACAAAGTACATACATTAAATTCAAATCAGTGTCAAAATATTGCCAGTGTCTGATTAGACAAAAAGCAGGTTTTACCTACAAATCGTCGTCAGCCCATTTAAGTCCCCACTACTGGGGCACGGGCCTCCCTCAATCACATGAGGGGTAATTGCCATACTCACCACGCTTGGCAGACGGGTTGGCGAGGGTTTTGATATAAATGCAGAGTTTTCCTTCTCTGGGTGCTGATGATCATGCCAGCAGTTTTACCTTAGTCGCCTTTTACGACACCTCGGTAAGAGTGAGGGTGGCCTATTCTACTCTGCCGGGGACCACACGGCCAACAATACCTACCTACAAATATTTTGTATAAATAATTTGTTATAAGCGGGTATAAACAAGCAGGAACTATTTTAGTACTTGAAAGTACGTCAAGCAACATTTGCTTGACATTTCAGCCACGTTACAACGCAGTGGTCACAAGTTGACTGGAGGCGCACGGCGTCCTTTGCTACGGCCGGTTCGTAAATATTATAAACCACGCAAATGAGAGGTTAGCTACCTCTCATTTGCGCGGTTTACACTGCTACGAACAAACAGATTTTTTATTAAGAAAAGAAAAAGCCAATGAGGATAGGTAGGCCAAGTTGCAACTAGGCAACCTATTCACGTTTCATTCATAGTAATAAATTATCTACCATTTAATATTTGTCATTATGAAATAACAGATGCGGGACTGAGGGTATATATTTCTTCGCCAGACCTCCTACTATAAGGTTCATTGTACATTTCCTAATGGATGACGAGGCGTCAAAACTTGTGAGGACGTACTTTATCAAAGCGTATTAGCATGGTGTGATTAATATTAATACAGAGATGTCTTAGACCTCTTCGCAGAGCACTCTCTAGATAATGGTGTAAAGGTTGCCATATACAGGCTGTATTTTGATTCTGGAAAATGGAAATTAACATTATTGGAGATGTAAATTGTTGGCGACGGAGTGTGGTGCAACCTTATTTTTAGGAGTTATTTTTCTCTACATTTTGACGTGCTGCCATTCCTACAAAATGAGAAGTTTTCCAATGACATTAAGTCAGTCAGTTTTTCTAAAGTGATAACAGATGGCACTACCCGAGCTGTATAAAAATTACAGCGACTGGTCACGGCATTTAAAGTGTTGCAATATTTCATTTTCATTTATCGGTGAATGAATCGAAGAGGTTTTATTAAAAAATAAGTTTTATTTTGAATAATCAAGAACAACAATGAACTCCTTGAAAAAAGAATGATTCGATAGAGATATTCAATGAAAAACTGCCCAATTTTAAACGGGCAGCTACCAAAAATATCTGCTTGCTCCATGGCAGACGTTTTTTTACTAACTTATTTTAGGTCTACTTGACGTTTGTATAAAGTGTTGTTTTCCATGTAACCAGCCATATGGTTACCTACTTTGAAATATTAGGTTAATGTGAAAAACCTAGCACTGGGAAATTTTCCCATAAATTAGGGGGTACAGGATGTATCATCCAACACCTGAAATATATAGAGACTGCTTACACCATCTAGCGAGTAACTTCAAAGTCAATAAATACCTACTGGAAAACTGCTCATTGTGTCAAGAAAACATTGCTTTGTACAGTCCGATCACGGTTATTTGGCACGTGGCAAAAATTCGGAACTAACTCTGTTTCCTTTACAACTGTCAGTGCTTTTGACATTTTCCCATCGAAAAAAAATATTCTACAGCGCCCCCATGTCAATTTCACTAAAGTGCTTTCTGATCTTGGTTGGTCTGTACATATTTGTTTCCATGTAATAACAAATAATTCTATGCATAACATGAGTACCTACATCATTTCAGCTTCAAACTGTGCCTCACTTATTCCCCGTTAGTATACAGTCAACCAGCATCACCAGTTATCAATAAGAATAAATATCATATTTTGGACAAAGCCATACGGCCGCACTCAGAGACGTCATTTAAGCTAATGTTCATTAACTTTAGTATCGGTAGTCTTTATGCGTATCAAAATAAGTGGCAATATTTTCTCTTAATTGCACACAATTTTGCTAAACTTAATGCTATGGTCACTGGTTAATACAATCCGGGCGGCCATATAGTCATCTCTAAGTCATCATCATCACCCAGCGTCTTCGCCGTTGCGTTCAAAGGTGTCGTTTCGGAGGCCAGACTTTCATGGTATTACGAGTGTTGCTCCACTTTGTTCCGTCTTTCTCAGTAATTTAGACCCCGTATTCAAGAAAAAATGGCCGTGTGGCCCCCGGCAGAGTAGTATAGGCCACCCTCTTTCTTACCGAGGTGTCGTAAAAGGTGACTAAGGTAAAGCTGCTGGCATGATCATCAGCACCCAAGAAGGAAAACTCTACATTTATATCAAAACCCTCGCCAACCCGTCTGCCAAGCGTGGTGAGTATGGCAATTACCCCTCATGTGATTGAGGGAGGCCCGTGCCCTAGCAGTGGGGACTTAAATGGGCTGACGATGATGATTCAAGAAAAAGAGATGTCAATGCTGGAATCGAACTTCTGTGTCTATTTATTTTAAGCTGCCACTGCGCCACGAGGTAGTCAGACCGGCGTTGAACTTCAACTTTAAGTGTGTACCTACAGTGCAACAAGTTAGATCAAGTTTTCTTCATCGACTTAGGATGCCGGTTTTCGTAGGTTTGTCTCACATTAGTGTCACGGTTTTCGACACTTTTTTTATACAAATAAATACTATGGCCCGTTTTGATGCAGGAGTCTCTCTCTCAGATTTTAGGTATTATATTACAAATATTGTAATAAATGAAATTAATAATGATATATAATATATCGATAGTCCTACTATTCATCAAACTCAAAAAGGACGTAGTTATGCTTTTATAACAAGGAAATATTGGTATAATGTTTATATTTTAGCTGTACAAAGAATTAAGTACTTTTCTGTACCGAAACCACTTGTAAAGTGGGTCACATACTTTGCAATAAACCACCCCCCCCTTATCACTTTTAGGCCAAAACGACATAAAATCAAATTAGTCGTTTGCGGAAATTCTCATTAATTAATTGTTGATAGATACTCATATTAATTAATAACATTTCGACAAGTGTTATAAAACTATTATTCGCTTGATCCAAACCACAAAACAAAATAACATTGGTTGCCTGAATGGCAAGTTACCGCTAAACGTTTTAATTACATTTATAAATTATTGAGTGCAAAATGAAACCTAATGAGTTAATTTCAAAACAATTTAATTATTGAAATTGGAACTATTTTGAGTAGCGTTATTTGAGCTTGTGATTAATCGTCAACGGTAACAATACAATGTATTTAATAAATAGAAAATTATGAAACGAAATTATAAATAAATTATTCCAATTTTAACCTATTCCTTATATTGTCAAGTTAGGTACAGCCAAAGAACGAAAAGATCCGTCAGTTTTCGAATTAATTCGTTTGATAAGCTATGAGCACTTATTACCTTTCGTAAATTTGTCAGAGTAATACCTGTTGCACAGAAAATTATGCTTAACTGTTAGATAAGAAAGTTCAGATTTGCTTGTAGCAACATTGATTCCTTTTAATGTAAAAAAATAATTAAAGAACGTTGGCAAATCTTTTTAAAACGGTAAGGTTTAAGGTGACGAACCTTTTTATTTTCTGTACCGAACCTGCGCATAATTAATGCGGACAACTAAGGAATGGTCCATTCCTTGCTTCCATTCCGAATGGAACTCCTAGCAGATCTTTGTTTTCCCTTATCACTATAATCTTAACGTACGAGTATTAAGGTAAGAGTGAAGAAGTATATTCTAGGTAAATGCGTCCTATCTTGGACCTTATTGTCACTGGCCAGTAGGTGAGTTTGGAGTCAAGCGTCAGCTAGACTAAAAAATCATTAAATTCAATGAATTGGTCATTAGGTATAACATATGTCGTCATCGTTTGCTGGTCTACTTATTCTTTTATCACCATGATTCTATTTTCGTCCGCATTTAAAGTCATTGTCATTTTAATTTCCATCATCATCATCGTCAGTCAAATAAAACCTTTACTGCTGAGCTCCTGCCGTTTCTGGAATCCGGCTTACCCGTAACCTGTAAAATTCTAGCATTTTATCAGCGCGGAAACCATCGAGTCATACGAACATTTCGCACTCACACCAAGTTAAATATATTGCTTACTTTTGGGCTAAAGATTGAAAAATTTTCATAAACAGACAAGATTTATTTAATTTTATACTTCCCTCTTCAAAAGTAGTATAATAGTCGCATGCACATTTCTGTATTGTTGCAGATTTGTAAAAAAACTATTACGGAATGTCCGAGTTTACATTTGGCGCGACCTGGGTAAGTTGTGTGACTACAATTAATGACACACAATACACGAGTAACTGGTTTGACCTTCGAATTAGGTAAATATTTATGCCACTTATCCAATCCTGGCACAGAAGCATCAAAGGAGGCACGATGATCTTACATTTGAGAAATATGGCTGGCGTGAGTTGGATGCAGACTACTCAGCAGACGGCGATAGACTGATTTATTGATTTAATTTCATTTGCTTGTAGGTATTTAATATATACGAGAGATGGTCAGATGAGACAGCCATACGCATATTTTATTGTTTAAATTTTCGATTAAATTCATGTCTAGATTGTTTCCTCTAAAATCTAATTTGTTCACGTCACGATATTCTGTAAAATGTTCTATTAATGCGTCGAAACTTCACCTATTCTAAACTTGAATGCCCACAGCAGGGAATGACTGTAGTTACCCCGGCCAAGTTCCGAAGTTCTTGACGCCATTCATGTAGCTGGCTTGTAGTATTATGCACCAGCAAACAACATCGACGCACGCTCTTTGTGCAACTAATTTATGCCCAGTCTTGGTTAGCGGGAGAGACTGGGTCGACGAGATATGAGGGAATGGAGGACTGAGTTTTGCAATAAGAAAACCTCACACGTTTGTGATTAGGTCTCGAATCTACAAATAGAAGTGGTTTTATTATTCAAAACTTTACAAAGGTTAAAACGTATGAAACGTTCAATTAATTAAATAAATGTTATTGTACCTAACAATCAAATTGAAGTCGTAATTTTAGCTAAGTTGGAGCTAATGCTAGTCTTAGTTTACGTTAAAAAAGTAATTGCTCATTAGTTAGATGCCTAACCACCTAAAGTCGAACCAACGATGGAACCTGTGTAACACAGTTTCTTAAATCATTAACTTCAAGGGGAAATCTTTTAATAAAACTGCTACCATCATGAACAATAACTGTCACCTGGCTGAAGACTAAGTCTCGGAAATCAACTTAGAGGACAGATTTTTGATTCATGGTTACCTTTTGGTTAAATTAACTATAGTTAACTGTCTAACCAATAGTTAAGTGACAGCGTCTAACTGCCACACTCAGAGTCGTTGATTAACTAAGTTGGCTACTTAAGAAAAAATATTGACAATTATTTTGATACGCATAAAGACTAGCGATATCTACTAAAGTTAATGAACATTAGCTTAAATGACGTCTCTGAGCTCCTTTTCATATAAAAATCTTAAGCTTTATTTTGTTCAAAAACCCGTTTTGGCAATATTTGACCATTGGTTACTTTTTTGAACCATTAGTTCAGTTTAACTACGGATCAAATAATCGGCCCTTAGATGACCAACTCGAACCCAAACACTTGTTTGTCAACTTACATTTATACGATTTTCTAAATATAACAAGCTTTTTGGTAAAGGAATTGTAAGCTAAAAATAAAACAGACATCATTATGAAGCGACATCGTCTCGTTATACAATTACAACTGTATTCAGTACGTTTTTTCATTTCATATTCCATTGCAGTGCACTCGATATCCAATTAATTTACAAAACTATAGACAGAATTGCTCAATTTGCATCAGGTAAAAGGGTTTAACCCGTCTGCTTTCAGACATAACGTCTGACATTGATGCGTCGATAGTGCAGCAAAGGCTTGAGCTCTTCAATCCCAAATTCGAGTTTTGAGTCTTTGGCCAATACTCGAGACTAGGTATAGCGGGCGGGGCCACGAAATAAACTAAAACATATTATGACGTAATATCAGAGTGTGTACGTAAGGCCCAAACTAAATAGACACAGATGGTCCTCTCCAGCTGAAATTGCAGTATATCGTATCGTGTCTCTCCTTCATACAGTCCTAATCTCTCTTTCTCTCACATTTAACGGCAAATCATATCAAGATAACAGTAAGTGTGCTAATCGATACGTAATTCCCAATTTTTTGAAAGATATTGCATTCATTAAGTCCTATAATAATGGTATGTCTTAAGATTATTGAAGGATCTTGACCAAAAGAATAAAGTCTTATAAAGTCACTCAAGAATCATTTTTAGACTCCAGCTTTTCACAACACTACGTTGATGTATAATGTCCATGTTCCCCCATTTCAATCCCCTTCGTTACCCTCTCCTAATAATTATTATCTGTATGTATGTATATGATGCATGGGGTCCCACTCGAATCGGCAGAAGCTATAGTGTAAATCGAACAACAGAGGTAATTGTCGCATAAAACGCTGATATTTTACGCACATTTGTTTTTACCTTGAGTTCTGTAATTTCAGTTCCACCCACGTTATAAAGAAAAACAGCGCAAAGATTTATTCCTGAAAAAACCTTCAACTTTTGCCTTTAGTAGAAGACTACGCTTGAGATAATTTGCATTTATTTTTAACTGCTTTCAGCTTCGAGGGTCTTGAATGAGAATCCAATTTTATCAAATACTAGTTTCCAATAATAACTTAACTGAAGCAGAACAGTTTCAGAAATCTGATGCGTCGGCATCAGATTTGCAATTACTAGGGATGAGTTAAGCCTTGAGGGGGGAAACCGACGAAAATATATCACTGATGAATAGTTTTTGCATAACAGGTGTGAAGTTTGCAATTTTTTAACTTTTCCGTTACATTAACAATTAATCTATACTGTTTATAAAAAAAATAAAAAAAAATAATTTTATTTCGACCAACTGAGATCATAATTACAACAATTTACATTAATCACATTACATTACATAGATTTTACTAAATTACAATTGAAATTGTCATACATTAAATTGCAATAAAATAAATAAAATTGAAATACAATTAAGCAGTCACTACATGAATCATCGCGGCATGGTTCATGTAGTAACAGTCAAAAAAGTATAAAGAGGTAAATCCACAAACTAAGAAGAAGATACAGGTATAATCCTACAGACTATGGCAACGTTTTTAGATAATCCGAAAACACAAAATGCTTGCGCGAGGTTATCAATACATAGGGTCTATTGGTATTAAAGTGGAACTAATGTCCTGAAATGAAGCGAGGGTGGGCCACTAGTATCACATGAAGCTATGTTAACAAGCTAAGCTGTAGGACTAAGTGAGCGGCCTCATATAAGTAACCAAATACACCAGGATTTAGGCAGTGGCCTCATATACATACGTGGTAGAATGTTGTGTAGTGTAGTCGCTATGGATGTACGGTATGTCACACCTCCGCTGCGATCGAATCCCCTAGCAATTTTAGCGGGACATTGTGTTTTCATACAAACGGGCCAACACCACCTTCTTCCTAATTAGAAAGGGGCAAATTTTGATTGGAATATTTTAACGTGCCTAACATGATCACATACATGTTCATCTTTCACTTTACATCTTAATTGTCAATTAATTAACATGGAAAGTCTCTCAAAGGCGAAGAATAATTAAGTCTATAAGTAGGTACAAGGCAAGTTCGCGTGCCAAAAAAGGGTCTAAAAAGCTAGGAAATGTGTTGTTGGTGAATTTAAGTTCTATGGACAGAAATGAAAATAACAGAAAAACCATTTCTATTTAGAAATTCGCCAAAATGATCTTAGTCAAAATATGCTCCTTTAAAATTTATGCGTCAGCGAAGTGAGCACGTCTAAATTAAAAAATACAACGACGTTTCACTAACAATTTTATCACCCCACTTCCCCTTATATTTGGAATGAAACCCAAGTCTTATTTAAAGCTGAGGTTTATTTGTGAGCGGAAAGAAATGAGTGTGAAAATTCTTATATGAACTTAATCATGAGCTTTTGAGCTAAAAAATCGTGTAACTTCATCTCACGCGGACAGACCACTCTTAGTGACCCTTAACTAATCAATAATAAGCGAAATCAGTTTATTTTGAGGAGTAAAATGATATGAGTTGCATCACCCAAGTTATTAGTCGACGCTGCGCGTGACTACGTTTAATAGGTATATAAAATAGGTGTTTGTAAGGACAAACACCTATTTTAAAACTAGAAATAACTGGCCCACTTAACTTATATTGTTATTCTTTGTTTAAACTATCAAGTCTTTTCGCGAATAGAAAGTCACGTTTGTTTGTTATACTTTCTGACCACAACAATAAAGAAAAATGAAATTGTGCTAATCTTAAAATCTCTAGAACTCGATCAACATTTTATATACAACGATTGTATTAGATAATACTGAAGAAACTTGTGCACGTTAATATATTTATTTATCATAATAAGCACTTAGTGTAAGTTTAATGAAAGACCCACGAATACAGCAATAACTAAAATAAGAACTGCTTAACATAATACATACATACATATGATACTGTAACTTAATATATTTCAATTGAAATAAAGTTGTAGTAATATAATATTGGTGTTTCATTTCAAATCCCAATTATCTTTCGATTAAAATCCCTATTTTTAGTATAGCACCCTCGCCAACCCGTCTGCCAAGCGTGGTGAGTATGGCAATACCCCTCATGCGATTGAGGGAGGCCCGTGCCCCAGCAGTGGGGACTTAAATGGGCTGATGATGATGATGATGATACTATAGTAAATTCCCTAATTTACTATTACATTATGAATGAGTGACAGAAATATATTAGTTTTCTCTTTTCGAAGTGTTCTTTCAAATTACAGTTTATGAAATACCTCTACCTAGGTCGACAGCGAGATCGCTAGGGACCCAAAAATAATATATTATTTAATTTTATATATATTTTTAGAGCACAGTGGCGACGATAGTGGCCTACAGCGAAAAAGTGCCTTACCGAACTAGAATAAATCTTTCCCGTCCCAACAAAAGATACACATAGCACATGTGAATGAGACGGGGAAAAAAATTTAGTCTAACTTCCGTTTTTTTGTAAGGTCCTAAAAGCGGACTTAACGTCGAAGAGGTATCATAATATAAGTGGAAATAGATTCAACTTACTATTTTAATAAAACATTTGATCACTTTTAATATTTTGTCTTTTAATTGAATGTACAAGTATCGCAGGGAGCTTATAGCTTCGGCATTTCAAAAAGAAATGCAATGGGCAAACGTCATGTAACATACAATTTCCCTAATTGCTCCTTACAAAGTAGTTATACGTAAATAGACGTAACTCAATAGACACCAACCTTGAACTATGAAAGAGTAGCGAGGAGGGTAAATAAAAGCATGTAGTTGCGATTAATACGTGGGGGAGCCACGTTTCGGAATGAATGGGCCGGTTCGTCCGGAGTGATACCACGGCCTCACAGTAAACCGGCGTAAAGCAGCGCTGTGTTTCGTTGCGTGAGTGAGGGTACCGGAGGCCCGATCGGGGTGACAGGGGGTCTGCCACCTATGACATAAAAAATATAACATTTTCAATTTAATTATGTTCCCATCGCTATTTCCTTAGTTAACGCAGGATACATTAAAGTGCACTAGTGTGTGCGCAAACATAAGTACACTATTTATTAAGTACCCTCAAGTTCGATTGAACATCAGGGCAATGGAGACGGCGTAAGAGGGGTTGGGTACAGGACCATCAGTTTAAAGTGCTTTCCGAGTCACGGGCGTTCTGCACTGACATAGAGCATTTTTGACAGAAAATCTATTACTGGCCTGACCCGAAACTCAAGCGCAGCCGTCGCTTTAAAGTGCCACAAGGCACTACGCCCCTAAGGCAGCTAAAAAGCTTTTAATTACATAGTAACTACTTAAAGAGAGACGGTAGCTCAGTGGACGTGCCCTCCATGCGGGGGTAGTGTTTTTTTTAAATCAGCCTATAAACTGTCCCACTGCAGGGCAAAGGCCTCCATCATAGAAATCAAGTTATCGCTACTATGATGGGATTAGGCTTAATCACCACGCTTGCCAAATGCGGATTGGTGATCACAAACCCGAGCTATGTCCGAAAAATTCGAAACATACTTTTCGCTCGACCCGAGAATCGAACCCAGGACCCTGAGATCACGGCTTGGTACTTAAACCACTAGACCAGGGCGTTGGTAGTTCGGTAGTGGTTTGAATCCGAGCAAATCCAGATTTTTCAATTCTATGTGCATATTTCTACCATTAGCTTGGCGGCGAGGGAAAATATGTGAGGAAACCGCACGTTTCGGAAACGCGTGTCCATGATTCATTTGGTCTGGTTCCGCTGATAAAGGGTTGCGAAGGTCAGACGGTACGCCAAGACTCCCTTTGGGGAGTTTGTCCTGAACAGGATTTGTCCTGAATCATTGTCCAAGCATATATAGGTGGTGGCGTTATTTGGCGGGGCATTACATTACCTCTAATATTGTAGAGTGAAATGATGGCTGACACATACGTCATACTTGTGAACAGGTGCCACCTTTGGGGACTGGTCTGCTTCGGTTTACCTCATATTTCGCTTTTAATTTACTTCACTCTATTTTGTGTTGCATTAGACTCTATGACTTGGTATGAGGATAATAAACCATTGTGTAAAAACATGGCGATTATAATGAGTAGATAACTTGCGAGTTTCATGCCGGATCTTTCAAAGTTTCAAAAGATGTTAATTTATGACGATTTGTTAGTGCTGTGTACGTACAAGCCTATGCAAATAAAGATTTTTTTGATTTTGGTGGCATTTTACTAACATTAATTAGGCTTACCACCCATATGCACAATAAACTGACGACCCGAAATTGGATTTGTCATGTTGTAAGTTAGTTTTATTGTTGTGGCACTCAAAGAGATAGTTTATTTATAAGAGCAGTCGCGATTCGACCCTTTGGGCCGGTGGCCGTGTATAACTATTGTCCAAGTGACAGGTCAAATTATGTCGCCAATGCATGTACAAATGACAGGTAGCTTTTCTGTTGAAATCAGCGCCCCATGGCGCATTTACATTCATTATTATTGAAGTGTTTAAGTGTAATTTATCACCATATCAGTAGGTATTATTAGAGTTGTAAGCATAGAAAACACATAAGTAGGTACCTAAGCTAAAGTGCAATAATTACATTCTCTACTTACTTAGCCATAGGTACATAATGTGTCTAAATAAGATCAAATGTTTTTATGAATGAATTGTAATGTAATGCTGGTAAGAAGGTGACGCCAATATCAACAATTTCATGTCTTTTAAGAAGCATCTCGACCAGCTGTCAATAATTCTCTAATTATTATTATGTATTGATAAGTAAATTACATTTATTAAAATTAAAAGCACAAACTCAAACAGATTTTGACTTTGATACCTGCCCTGGACTCCGAAGCGACAGTTTTGGATGCAACCGGGAACAGCGTGCTAAGATGAAGAAGGAGAACGACTCCTGAGAGCCGAGAGATGAGATCACGGTGAGCAATGACGCGCACCTCTTGAGGTCAAACCACAGTCAAAAGTAAAAAGATTTCAAAGGATTTTTTTTATGTGATAGGTGGCAGACGAGCAGACGGATCATCTGATGGTAAGCGATTGCCGCCGCCCAAAGACGCCTGCGACACCAGTGGAGTCCTTTAAACCCCCCTTTCCCTCGGATTGGGCCTCCGGAACCCTCACTTACGAAGCGAAACACAGCACAGTGTTGCTTCACGCCGGTTCTCTGTGAGGCTGTGGTACCACTCCAGTCGAAAATAGAAACTCTATAACTATGACTCTGGTGTCTGTTTGTCCCCAGACTCTATCTCATAAACCGTAATGTTGACAGTTGAATTTTCCCAGATGACGAACTCATAATATACGGCGGCCAATCTCAGCGATCTGCCACGTAAACAGGATATATTACAGTGCTCAAGTGTGTGCGCAAACACAAATGCACTTTCCATTCTCTTACACTCATATTCCGATGGGTCACCAGCGTGACATGACTGGAGAGGGGTTAGGCGCAGGACCAACGGCTTAACGTGCTTTCCGAGTCATGAGAGTACATGACCGCCGTCTTTCAAACTCCGGGCTGACACTAAGAATTTCTTACCGAAAATGTAAGTACAAATTTTTGGCCGGTCCCGGGAATCGAACCATGGACCTCTTCGCTTTAAAGTGCGACCCTCTAACCACTGTGCTATCGAGGCAGTCAGTTGTGGATGAACATATATTGCTACTAAAAAAACAACACATTTTTATATACGATATTTGAGGCAAACAAGCATGTGCCTCGCCTGATGCTAAGCGATTACCGCACACTATGGATGTCTGCAACTGCTGAAGACCTTCTAATAACTTAAGAAGCAAGCAATACCTAGAATTAATAATTTATTACTATAAAAGTTCCAATGTATCGGCGCTCTGCTTTGTGAAATAAATGTTTCAGAACATCACATACATTGATCTGACTTCGAGATGATTAGCTCAAGCACTTGTTTCGTATATCAGAATAAACAGTAGGATATATATAGAAAACACCCAGACCAATACAAACACACATGTTTACGCACACAAATGTTCGTACTGTGCAGGGATCGAACCCGCAACCCTTGGACCAAAGGCAGCATTCACGACCACTGTTCCAAACGGGTCGTCCATAATCAAATAAGTACCTACTAGTCAATAATAAAATTCAAATACTAGTCGCAGTGTGAAGAGTAGGTAATTTACAACAGTTTTCTATAGTTGCCGAAAATTTAGGTACAAATTTTTGACCCGTCCCGGGGTTCGAACCATGGACCTCTTTGTTTTAAAGTGCAACCCTCTTACCACTGCGCAAGCGAGGCAGTCAGTTGTGGATGAATTTATATTGCTACTAAAATAACAACACATTTTTATTTACGATACCATGCGATGACGAGACGATGTGCCTCGCCTGATGCTAAGCGATTACCGCACATTATTGATGTCTGCAACTGCTGGTGACAGCAGCAGCATGCAGCTACAACAAAAGTATGGTGCTCTTAATAATTCGGACCCTCACGATACAGGTTATCTTAGTGCGAGGACCAAAGGAAATGTAACTGGACGCAACAAACTAAAACATAATATGTATTACTTTGGTAAGCAACAAAATAAAACATAATTTATCTTACCTTGGTAGGCAACAAAATAAAACATAATTTATCTTACCTTGGTAAGCACAAAATAAAACATAATTTATCTTACCTTGGTAAGCAACAAACTAAAACAATTTATCTTACCTTGGTAAGCAACAAAATAAAACATAATTTATCTTACCTTGGTAAGCACAAAATAAAACATAATTTATCTTACCTTGGTAAGCAACAAACTAAAACAATTTATATTACCTTGGTAAGCAACAAAATAAAACATAATTTATCTTACCTTGGTAAGCAACAAAATAAAACATGAATGGGTTCGACCGAAGAGATACTACGGCCACTCAGAAAACGAATTTTAATCATACAATATTTTTTATACGATTGCTTTTGCGGCTCACATTGAAAAAAATCACATACCTACAATAAGTGCTTTTTCCCTAAAAGTATGTTATCAAAATCCTATCATACGGGGCGTGAATTGTTAGATATATGCAGAAATTTTATGTATAAGAGGTGCAGAAAATAATATAGTCTTGCTTACCATCATCAGGCTGACGAGAGCCAACATACTGTTACTATAAAAAAAATGAAAATTAATGATACGTTGGATGGTTCATTAATAGCCCATTTGTAGATTCTCAACTTTTCTATGTCTATTTGTCCATTTTCAATTTGGTTAAGGTGACAGGTAGGGCACACTAGCGACGGCAATTGATTTAAATCGTTAGCAACAAAACCGGATATCTTTTAACAATTTCGAAGCCGCCTCTCAAAAAACACTTATACTATTTAAACTTATGCTTAACTTTTAAGTTTGCTTTTGTACTCTAAATTTGAATTACGGCAAAAATGGCCACTTATGGCGTTAATCCAAATATAGAGTGCAAAAACAGATCAAAAAGAAGTGCACAATTATTAAATAAATAGTGTATATGTTTTTAAGGGACTGCCGCTCCGAAATTGATTAAAATAGATCCGGTTTAGTAGCTAACAATTTAAATCGATTGGTATCGCTAGTTAGGGGTACCCGTCGCCTTAAGGCGACGGGTAGGACACACTGGCGGACGCCAGTCGATTTTAATTTTTAGCTACTATACAATTTCGGGGTCACAATATCTCGACAAACACTATTTATTAAATAACCATACACAAATGTCACTTTTGGCGGTAAACCAAAATTCGAGTGCAAAAGCAGACCAAACAGTTAACTATAATAATTAAATAAATAGGTGTTAGCCGAGAGATAGTAGCCCTGAAATTGTTTAAAATAGATCCGTTTTAGTAGCTAAAAATTAAAATCGAATGGCGTCGCTAGTGTGTCTTACCCGTCACCTTAAGGAATCATTCGTGATTGGATCAAATAAATTAAATCACAACGCTTGGCGGCATATCTGTGTGCAACTCCGCTCAAGTTCGTTCAGTTTGCTCTTATCTCCCGGCGGACGGCGGCTACCCGCCCGCCGCTGAGATCTTATCTAGGGAAACATTTTTTTTTACCATTAAGCTGGATAGCGGAGTGAGAAATGAACACAACCGGTTTTTTCTTTTGAGACTGAATACAACTAAAATACTGGCAGGACAAATTGTTGCTTAGTGATAAATTATGGTCCGGTTAATTGTATTCAGCACATGCATTAGACGTAATGTTCGATTAAGGCTAATCAGGGCACAATCGTAGATTTTATCACTATAAATATTTTTTTATCTCGCTAATCCGGCTAGACAAAAATCCGACCTCTTTCGAATTATCGAGGTGTCTGGATTACACATAGTAACTGTGCATTTTTTTTTTGGGAAGAGTACTCATTTTTAATTAGGATTTTATTAATTATAAAAAAAACGTCATTATTTTATTGACAGTTGAACGCACGTTACCTTTAACTTTGTAAAACTGCAATATCACGATTAATGACGTTTGACGATGATTAAAATACTAACGAATGACAAATGATCGAATATTACAAGTTGGGACCTCTCGCCTGTGCAGGATGCAACGAAGTAACGATTAGAGAGGTCCTACTGTACATTTTATATAGGAATATACATGTTTATTCATAAAATAAGTACTTAAATAATAATAAATAAATATTTTACAACATCACATACATTGATCTGACTCCGAGATAGGTATATCAGAATCAACAGCGGAATTACAAATATATACATATAATACTTTTCTTTTGTAAATACATACTTATAATACATACAAACAACCAGACCAATACAAACAGACATGTTCATACACACAAATGTTTGTACTGTGCGGGGATCGAACCCGCAACCCTTGGACCAAAGGCAGCGTTCACTACCACTGTTCCAAACGGGTCGTCAGATCGTCACTTAGATCATAATAAACATTGTATGGAAGTAAGTCTGCTGTCATTAATTCAACCTCATTGCTGTTTTTCATTTCATTATATGTACGTATTTATTTAAAAAAACAGAAATAACAAATTTATAATAAATCATTTGCTAGATATATTTTAACTTTTGCTATCTTTATCTACGTATATTATTGCACTGACTTAATGCACTGGTGTTTACTAGATAATAGCTACCTACTGCTAAAAGTTAAATAAAAAAGTACAACCGATAAAAATTAGAGATTAATTTCTCAAAAATATAATTGATCTTGAACAAAGAAGATGGTAAAAAACAACGACGACGATTTATTCGAATGCTTTCGAGATTGAAGTACCGTTGACAAAACAAAGTAGAAGAAATGGATGATGGATGTCTTTACGTACCTAAATAGTCTTCTTCCGTAAATATCTCAAAAAAAATATAACTCATAAAGGATATTATTTAATCCGCAATTCTGTTATTTCTGTAAAATAATATTATGAAGAAAATGGAATGTGAGTTTAATACACTTATTGTTTTAGGTAAATATATTTACTTATGCCTACTTACAGACAGTTTTATTTTATGTAATACTTGTAAGACAACCCATTCAAAACACAAATAAAATAAACTTAAAAAACAAATTAAAAAGTATTAGCAAAGTTAAAACAGCGATAACATTTTCATATCCGAGAGAAACACATTTGGAGAATACAGTAGGAGCGTACCCAACTCTGTTGCTTATACTTATAGCGTAGGTATGTGCACGACATGCGGGGTAGTTTCCCACTGGTTGATCGTGTGGGGTCGGCTTCGGCAAGTGTCGCTCCAAGTTGTCGGCGGGTAAACTTTGCGAGCGTGGTGCGGAACCCACCCCATCGATCGAAGCGGCGGCGCGCGCACCCCCTGTCCTGGCATATATACCACGCCGCCTCCTCGGGCCCGCCACTACTGCCAGAGACCGCGTGCGATCGCCCGCTAGCCGCTCGCCCGGGGCGCCGTTCTTTCTACTCTTTCTCTTTCTCTGTTCGTCTGTCTTTCGCTGATGCGGTCGCGCTGAGGCTGATGCGGGCGCCGCCATGCCGCGCTGCCTCATGGCCAAGAAGTGGAAGGTGGCCCCGGCGGCGGAGTTGGCTGACGAGTCTGATGAGGAGATCGACGTGGTCGGCGAGGGGCGCGGCCGCAGCCCGGCGCCCGCCGCCACCGCGCCGGGGCCTTCGCCCCGCGATCCCGAGCCCACGCTCCTCTACAACGGTAAGTCACCCCCCGCCTGCCCCCGCACTCCCCTATCTCCCCCTCACGATCCCTTCAACCTTTCAAGGTCCTCGACGTGTGACCTCTCCATTTTTTAGCTCATAAACTTAGTGTAGCTTCAGCACAATAGCGAGCGCCAAATTATTTGCGAATTCGATATAATCAATTATATTATCGTTATGCTATGCGCATGCGAGTTATATTTTTTATTATATTACTTTGCTACACATTTTGGTACGCAAGTGTATTCGCGTAAAAAATATTTTGTTCATAAAACAATTCGTGAGAGTTCCCTTGGGTACCAAAACTGTAACTTCTATAAAATTGGAAGAGAAAATGGAAACACGCAACGAACGAGTCTCAAAATATTTCAATACCACACGAAGTTTGAATTTACGAATGAAACGTTTCATATAAAAGGCTTATTTTATGATATTGGAAAATAGCTGATGAGAGGGTAATTACTTAAATTGATCACGGCAAGCTGGTATTTCAAAATTGATTCAATTATTAGGCTATCCACAGGTATGGTTTTAACGATATGTAACTATCGAATAGTCCGTATTTGATAAATCTTTAGTATCCCAGCTCGATGTTTTTTTTTTCATTTGGTGGTTTAACAGTTTTATTTCACACGACTTTACAATCAAATATTGGGACGCACAAAATAAATAAGCTTTACAATATAGGTATATGCGGGAACCACAACCAATAACAAAACACTTTTAATCTTTTATGATATAATCTTACATGAACATTATACACGTAAATTACTTTTCTTATTTTAGCCTTTATCAATATTGACATTCACAAAATTCAAAGAACACAAGAACTACTAAAGTAACCACCTAATCTTTTCATCTTTATTTCCAGATAGCATTAATTTTTCCTCAAATCCATTTTTACTTTTGATTTTGTATAAATATTTTTTGTCAATATATTTAATTCGATTCAACCACAGTGTCCGCGCGAGTTGAATAAATTACTCATCCACACTCTAAGTACGGGAGAGCTCTCGATTCAACTCGCACGCTAACTGGATTATGTGTTGGTAACTATTTAGAAATAATTTTGGTTACACGTATAATAAGAACGGTAGGCACAGCTTACCATAAAGTTAATTACAATGCGACAAAGCTGATCAGGCTGAAAACAAGGCATTGGCAGAGGTTTGTTGTGTCTACTATAAATGCTCCATATAGGATCTGAACTTATTCAAGAAAAGAGTGAATAGGCTGTTACTAGACAGACATGATCCACCCTTGGCCTCATCATCACTTACCATCAGGTGAGATTGTAGCCCAATGTCTGGCTATTCTAATTAAAAAAATAAAAAAACAAAGGCCCACAAAATTTGCTAATACTTTTTAATCATAATAAAGAAAATAGCATTACTTTAGATTTTGTTATCCGACCAAATTCGCTGGCCAAAAAAGACTTTTCAGACTATATGTTTCACCTATTTACGCTGTCAACATCATCATCATCAGCCCATTTAAGTCCCCACTGCTGGGGCACGGGCCTCCCTCAATCACATTAAGGGTAATTGCCATACTCACCACGCTTGGCAGACGGGTTGGCGAGGGTTTTGATATAAATGCAGAGTTTTCCTTCTCTGGGTGCTGATGATCATGCCAGCAGCTTAACTTAGTCGCCTTTTACGACACTTCGGTAAGAGTGAGGGTGGCCTATTCTACTCTGCCGGGGACCACACGGCGCTGCTGTCAACATAACATTCGCTTATTCTATTAGTTTATGTTCTATTCAAAAGTTCTAAATGGAATGTCACATTTGATCCCAATCACAGAAATACTTGAAAAATATATCCGCGTACTAGTTGCTCTTCCGTCTTGCAAAACGTGTGCTAGAAAAATCCATGATGGCGGTGTGCCAGCTCCTGGTATCTCGCAACCTACCTATAAATAACTCTATAGACCTACACTGGGAGGGGGACTATGCAGTACCTATTACCTATGCTACCTATATGATTACTTATTACCCGTTTTTAATTTTCAATATTGGAGTGCGTGGGGTTGATTCGGTCCAAGGGTGGAGTCAAGAGTCCGTAACGTTTTTCGATATCAAAGGAGGGATTGAAAATACTTTGAAATCAAAATACACTTGTTGAAGGTTTAGGATTTGTGAGATTCACTTTTTAGGATAGACATTTAACCCTGGCTGTGATTAATTTAATAAATTAGATTAAAAAAAGTACACACCATTTTTATTAACTTACTATTCTATTGGTGGTGACCGTGCGTGCCTTACACGCCAAAGGTCATGGGTCCGTTCCCCACTAGGACAAACATTTGAATGACGAATACGTGTTTGTTCAGTGTATATTGTCTGGGTGTAATATTTAAATATGCTTTCTGATATCCGTAACACATGTGCTTTTTAGCTATTTGGTACGGAACCAGGTCAATGCAAGAGTTAAATAAAGTAAATTAATTACAGACAGTTACTCCTCTATAGTTTTTTAGATTTTCGCGTTGCATTATAACTATAATGTATCAATACGGGGATTAACAAATTAGTCCGCTCGTGACCACGGCTGCTGTAACGTAGCCGAAACGTCGAGCCAAATATGTGAGTACACAAGGTTGTTTCACATAGTAAATATCGTGTTAATCCCCGTATTGATACATTATAGTTACTCCTCTATAGTAGTCAAATATTAGAACTTTATTTTAATAAAAAGTGGAAAAGTATGCATATTGCATATTGTATTAGAATTGTTATACAATAATAAACTTTTAGTAGGTTCATGTTTCGCTATGTAATGTGGCACTAAAGGCAAATCCGTCCGCGACATTACTACCTATTAATATTTTATGGCATTATCAATATGAGACTTGTTTGATGAGACAATTTTACTTCATACTATTCCAGTACTCATGTGATATCGTCATTTTACGATCTATTATACTGGTCGTTGTTGTTTGACTACGAGTATACTCAACACAAAGGCTCACGGTAGACGATGGAGTATTTTTTTTGTAATATGGCTCTACCTGAAGATAATTCGCCATTTAAGTCACCAATCAAAGTCAAAGTCACTCAATAAAACGCCGGTGTTTTACGTTATATCGACCTACGGATTCAGCGGATAGCACTCTAAAAGCAATTGCGGATTTTAAGATTCTATTAGGTCCAAGCAAGTTGTCACAAGACAACTCACTCGACACACAATAGCAGCGATAAAAACGATAGAATCCAACAATTCTTATTTAAGGATCACTTTGTGACAATTCAACACCAGATTTGTACACTAAAAACCACTAGACACTAATTTAAGACCTTTGAATTGTACCATCACACGGGGCTTGTTTTAGCCCTATCCGCCGAATCAAGAGTATTTCTTTAAATAATGATATATCTGACAGTTAAGATATTCAAAATTGACGCTTGCAGTGTCTTATTTCATTTCATGAAACACACTACCATCTGCCATGCCATATAGTTGCGAACGGAACAACAGCATTATGAGTAAATTATGAGTATAGTAACATTATGAGTGGTACCAATTACTTACTACGAAATACTTATCTACAAATACTTACATATAGCCTAATACAAATGTTTACAAGTATCTACATAATGAAATGATCATAAGATTTCCCTTTGAATGCACAACAACTTAATTATTCAAGTGTTACTAAACATAAAAATATATGATTAAGTTAATATTTCGTATATTTCAGTATCCACTTATATTTTTTTATCATACACACTTTATCATTAGAAAGAAAGAAAGAAAAAACATTTATTGACCATCATCACAACATTCACAGCATAGAGAGCAACATGAAAAAACATAAGTAAAACAAGTTCACAGTATTATAAGTACGATACAATAGGCACACATGACACGACATGGATACAAGGAAGATAAGTAGCAGATTTTTTGACTGACCGGATGGCGCAATTGGTAGTTACCCTATCTCTTACGCCAAAGGTCGTGGGTTCGATCCCCACCCTGGACAAACATTCGTGCGATGAACACTTGTGTTTGTTCGGTGTCTGGGTGTAATATATGTATTTAATTTAATATTTGTGTTCCTCTGTTGTCTGATATCTGTAACACAAGTGCTTAAGCTACTTAGTACGGAATCAGGTCAACCTTTGAGATGTTGTGAGAATTATTATTATTATTTATTATAGTTATACAAAAAGAGGTGTATGTGTGTGTGATCAATCAGCTCCCAACCTCAGCATTTGCTGCTACGGCATTATCTGCGATGTCGCAGCAGCGCTGGTATTCTGGTGGAATCTGGTTGCGAGTGAGTTAGGTGAGTGGATCTAAAAGAAGGAATACAATTTATACCTAATGTAGGTGAGAATAGACATACACGTATATTTAATATTAAAAGAAATATTAATTATTTATTTATTTGGACAATCAACAAGAACATACACCTTAAAAACTAAGGGATGCAAATTGTCAAGTACATGAGTTGGTGCTGCCTTAATTACAGGTTGCCACGGAAAGTGTAAACAAAAGTAGTTGGGAGCATAAGGCTTCCCTTAGCTTGAAAAAAATAATAAATACATTTTAATACAGAAAGTCAACATTGCAAATCGAGACACAACAGTTATTAATACAATACAAATATGCCAAAATACAAAGAATAAAACAAAGAGAAGACAACAAACACAATACAATTTCGCAAACAATTTCAATATAAATTAAATTTCAATAAATTCAAATATTTTTAACTCTTGTGGTATGGCTTAGTACTATCGCGACACCATCGAGACAATAATGCGTTTTATTGCCTGCGTACGCCTGAGATGAGAAATCTTTACAGATTTCCTCAAAATCTCATTCCTAACATATAAAGGTACATAGATTAACAAAATCCAGAGGCACCTGCGTGCCTCTGGATTTTGTTTGGATATCTATTGAGCTACCATCGCTGTGTTGTGTGAAACGCGTAAAGCAATAACATCTTCTAAGACTACATAATAAAATGTGTTGTAAGTATCTACTAATCAGTTCCCAATTCTCTTACATTCTACAATAAAGAATTTCGATCTCAATAGAGTCCATATTTGAAACGTTTCTCTGCTCTCAGAGCTTTACGCAAAAATGTTTTAGGATAGCAGATGTTTCAATCAAATTAAGTTCGTTTTCGTGATCGGCAAAACCCACCTATTGCCAATATGTCGGCCATTCATCAGGATTTTTATTTGGAATGATATATTCAAACGTGTACCACTTAAGGAAACCTTTTGGGAATGGAATATATTTTCTTGCAAATTGATGTATCCCGAGAGAGCTAAGTTAGGCGGTTACATCAATAAGTGCTTTTTGAACAATTGATTCCAAACAAGATCTTGAAGACAGTTGTGAACTCGAGTCAAAGTATCTTGTACCTTCGCGATTTTAATAGATACGTCTATACAATTTAAAAAGAGATCAATTCTGCAGCCAGCGGCAACGTTAATCATCGTCATCGTCAGACCATTTAAGTCCCCACTGCTGGGGCACGGGCCTCCCTCAATCTTATGAGGGGTAGTTGCCATACTCACCACGCTTGGCAGACGGGTTGGCGTGGGTTTTGATATAAATGCAGAGTTTTCCTTCTCTGGGTGCTGATGATCATACCAGCAGCTTTACCTTAGTCGCCTTTTACGACACCTCGGTAAGAGTGAGGGTGGTCTATTCTACTCTGCCGGGACCACACGGCATCTGCCGGGACCACACGGCATTGGAACTGTCATTTGCTATCAATAAGCTTGCTATTAGCCATGTAGGTACAGTTCACATGCTTATTTACATGCTTAAAGCATGCTACTTTTGAGCAAGTTTAGTAGCATGTGTAGACGGACGTGTTACTATAAAGCATGCTAAAATATGGATAATAGCATGCTTATTGACAGAAAGTATCAAGAAACGAGCGTAATCCCTTTTAAAAAAGCCGGCAGCGGACCTGTTAATCTTTTGACATGACAGGTGTCCATGGGCAGCGGTTATCGCATGCGCAACGTTAATAGGTAATCCGAAAACTCGTAACACTTGCGCGATCTTATCGACAGCTGGCGTCATCTATTGGTATAAAGTGGGACACAATGTCTCGAAACGAAGTAAGGGCGGGCCACTAGTGAGATATATTTTCAAATGCAAACAAAACAAATGCGAGTACTCTAATAATTGAGAGCGATAGTAGCTCATTGGATCTTCTGAACGAGATGTTTTCGAATGTCGAACGGCAGTCTTGTCAAGCTAATGGACAATACGACAAAAAATCTTTTCCCGAAACGAAAAATACCATTTCTAGATTAGACGCATAGAAATGTAAGAGATCATTTCAGAGTTTTAAACAGATATTTATGGAGGAAAAAAATATGGGTCCTCTTTTTTCTCTTTCTATCCTAAAAAATGTTAATATATTTTTTGTCGTATTGTTCATTGATACAATCTTCCATTGCATCGTTTCAAAATGTCAAGTCTAAATAACCCCTCATATCTTCAATCTTATTGGACAAAATGATTGTGTAACAATAATAGCAAAGGGGGTCTTGCTTTTGTCAAATCATCGCGCATATATTTTAGCCCTACAAATTGAAAAATATTGTACAATCATCTAATTTGCAATTGTAATGCACTATCCATGTGTGTGGGATGCCTAAAAACAAAAATAGAATATACCACTTCTTCCATGAAATCCATACAACCAAAGCCATGTAAAAATCTACAATCTGATCGGACTGACTGACTTACAGATCTAGCAACGCAGAGACTAAACTAGAAGGATTAGAAACTTAAATTTTGTACAGGGGTTTTTTATAGTTTAGGGGAGTACTACAAAAGGATTTTTATACCTTCTCCTCTTGAGGGGGTAAAATGTGGGTTCGAACTTAGTATGAAAAATTTGTATGTTTATGTTCGGGCATCGACGCCACCTCAAGTCGCTGTGCTAAATGAAGTCCTGTAGGTATCTTCTTCTTAGTTTGTGGATGTCCCGAAATGAAGTGAGGGTGGGCTACTATCATTCTCTCCATCGTCGTCATATTAGCGTGTTAGTTTCCGTTATATCCGAAGCCGTCGCTACGAAGTGCAGGGCCTGCTTTCTTGCAATATCTGCTTCATTTCGTGCGTACCTTTCTTCATTACTATACACCTCATCATCATCATCCTCCTGCCCTTTTTCCAGGTTATCTGGGGTCGGCGCAGTATGTTTTCGTTTTGGATACGTCCCTGTCATTCGTCATCGAATCATCCACCTCTTTTTCTATCATGTCATTCTTCACACAATCCATCCATCTCTTTTTCGGCCGTCCTCTGTTCCTCCACCCACTTACATTTAAACTCATCACTTTTTTGGTAACATGTTCTTCCCCTCTTCTCCTTACATGGCCATACCAGGAAAGACAATTACATTACTATACCTACTAAAAAAACCTCACATACAACCTCAAATACACCTCTGCCTACTAAAAAAACCTTAATTTTCAAACTAACCTGGTACAAGTGATACCCTCACCCCGAATACACAGAGCCAATCGACGCATGTCATAAAGGATCGACAGAAAAAATAAATGAAATTGGATTGCATTTGACTGAAAAGAGCTTTTTGACTCGTTATCCACTGCGCAGGTACAGGCACAAACTAAAAACTAGCAAAGTAGCAATATTTCGTAGGTACTCAATTAGGGATATGGTATAAAGATAGTCAAAGTTTTTCGAAGTCCATATTCAATTTTATTAAAGTTTCCAATAAAAAATATTGCTCGTAGCAGTCTCTGTTTTAGAAACTGTACTGTGAAAGTGAGAGACGACTCAAAGAAAAAGAAAAAGTCTTATATGTTTAGATCCTTGTTGCTAAAACGGTAAATACGTATATTTCAATATTAGGGGTTAAAGTATGAAATTGCCAATTTGTCCTTACTATTTTTTTAAATTGTCTAAGTACCTAAATATAAATGGAATTGTTTCATATTTAACTGTGCTTTAATGGATTATGTTTAGGTACATGTAAAATAGGATTTAAGAAAGGAAACATTGTTTATTGAAAAAGTTATAAATGCTTTCAGCGTCAATTCTGCCTACCAAAAAATGAGTCACTTTCAAGATTTTTTTTCAGCATCAAGAATAAAATTTTATCTGATATGCACATTACACACCTTATAACTGAAACATTGTCTTTAATCAAAATAAAAATATACCACTGTACGTACATAAGTTTTGGGTTTTTATAAGAATTATTAGTCTAGACAATACTAGAAAAAAACGGCAATTTGATACTTTAAACTCTTATTACTTCTGTTTGATTTATAAAAGTCACAATTGATTTATTTATAAGATTTCCAGTGACTTTCTTTGTTTTACCTTCTAAAGTATGAGAGTTGACACATTATTTCAAATAACGTTATGTCAGAGGACGGTTCTACGACCAGGAGACCTATTTTTGATTTACTCGTATGACTTGTCGTCGTGACGAGCGCACGATTTCTACTGATTTTCCTTAGACATACGAAATTCTGCATTTTTGAATCATTCGTTTGCAAAGAGTGACCCTACCCACTCGTTGGTCGAGTGACTTAAAGCGAGCGGTAGAAACAACGTCAAAATAGTTGTCAATAGTAATCAAAGATAATATAATTACTATGATCGCAACAAGCATTAAACAAAATATTATAAATTTTGATTTGACCATAGACTTAGGATGCCGCTGATTTTGACAGTTGACACAATGTGACATTCATAGTTTTCTGTGACAAAAAATCAAAGAATATCATATTCAGCCAATAGTCTCTAGTTATTGCGGTCCGTTTGCAATGTGGAAGTTACCTGTTTTTGTAAAATCCTCCATGGAATGGTTAGAATGTCAATTTACCGTATTATATTGGAACATTGAAATAGAATGATTCAAAAATAATGAAAATTGGCTTCATGGGACTTAAAAGGCGAATGTGACTTACGTCGCATGCGACGACCCCAAGTCATACGAGTAAATCAAAAATAGGTCTCCTGGACGACGGGCTCACCGTATCGGCAAAATTATTTTTTATGATATAGGTGGCAAACGAGCAGACGGATCACATGGTAAGCGATAACCGCTGCCCATGGACACCTGTCATGTCAAAAGATTAACAGGTCCGCTACCGGCTTTTTTAAAAGGGATTACGCTCGTTTCTTGATACTTTACTTGACAAGTTTTTCTACAATGCTCATTTCCAGTCACTCGAACTGCCATCTCAGTAGAGAGTCTCGCTATTGCCTTTACAATTTTTATTAACAGTGAACTAAGAAACGCAAGCATCAAAAGTACACCTAATTAGGTATTTTATCTTTTCATTGCATTTCACTTGCATTTCATTCATCTTCATTGAACTTCGCCTTCAAGAGAAGAGCGTACTCTTTTTTAAAAAGGCCGGCAACACTTTAGCTATCTCTCTGATTTGTGGATGATCATGGGCGGCGTTGATTACTTTCCATCAGGTGACTCGCTTGCTCGTTTGCCGCCTCTAGCGTAAAAAAAGAACTTGAATTGGCCTCCAAAGTTATTACTTTAGACGGCAATTGAAGTTCTTTTTTTTAACTACCTTCATAGAAAAAAATATTACAACACTCGAATGTAGCTAGTTTATTAGAAACATCTCAATGGTCTTAATACCGCCAATCTTATTTACCTCAAGCATTTAAAAACGTCAAAGATGTTTTATGTCTCTTTAACTTCAAAAGAGGCTAACGAGTATTTTTCCAGCAAATAAAAATATTATCCAATGCATTCGACGTTTGTATGCCTGCGACGAATTTCGTCGTTATCCTTTTGGCAGCGACTGTACGGGCGGAATGGGACGAAAATTTCGCAGTTTCACCTGCAGTCTATACTGACGGTTTGGCTGAAAATAAAATGGACACAGAATAAAGGGAGATAGACCGATTAATTTGATGGAATACGCTTGTTACGTTATATGCACTTGGGTCCATTTGTTCGTTTTGATGATTGGACTGACGCAATGTGAAACATATTTGATTGTTTTATAGATATTGGGTGTTGGATGCCTATCCGAATGCTGTGGTTATGGTGAACTCCTACTAATGGAAGTACATCTTTAATACACAAAAGAATATTATTTACCTCTTCTAAGAACTAATTCTTACTATCTTATTCCTAACTCTAATTCAAAATCTAAATTTTTAAATTGAGTTAGGAATAGCTGTATTAGTATGGGCCATGTTTGGGCCCGAATTATGTAAAACCAAGAAGTAAACGCTGTCTTAGGAAGAGAAATGACATTTCCAATGTTTGAAAAAGTATTTTATCCTGTAAAAGAACATCTTAATTTAAAAATGAAAATCAGATAATGTACAGTTGGCGTCAGGACAAGATAACGCCGCGTAGTGCAAAAATAGTGCCTTAGACATAAGGACGGTCCAAAGTCCAACAAGGGTAACTCGACGTGACGCCTTGTGTACATGGGTATCGCTAACAGAAAATAAATAATAATAATAAATAATCACATTTTACTGAAAATCTTTAGAACATAAAATACTTATAATCTACTTAAACTAAGGGAACAATTTTAAGTTTACTGCCTAAACTAGGAATTTCCTGTATCTTAGGCACAAACGAAGAGAAAAAAGTACTTAAATAAACAAATTAATTTTAGCAATAAAACAAAACATAACAACATTAAAATAACTTATCATACTTTACATTAAATCTCGAAATTACCTAATCTAGCGTGAATGTAAATAATACAAATACCTACGAGTGAACGTGATGATTATTTTATTTTATATTTTATAAAACACATGATCTGACTGGTATGATAGTAATACTTTTTTCAGCTTTAAATATCAACCTGGAATTAGATAAATATATTAAAAACTCGTACTAAAATGTTTGTGTAGCTATTTACTAGTGAAAATATATTAAGAATCGGTCCAGCACATTTACTTTGATTTTATTCTAATCAAATTTCTTTTACTTCCTTTCTTATAATATTATAGACATAGAAGAACAGATAAATCCAATCCTCAGACAGTCTGGTTTCCAGTCCAGTGCACAAACACCGAGCAACGCGGCGATCCCGTCGTTCCGCGACTGTCGATAATAATCATACATATCGTCGCACTCCGTGCAGGACCTTCGAACCGCAAATTTTAGCGAGAACTATTCTGATCAACATCAACGGAACAAGTAACTTTAAGCATGTTTAGGGCCGATTCGACCAATCTTAATCCGCTACTAAATCTATTGTATGCTGTCATTATATACAAATCTAACGTTATAGGTAGGTGCCATAGATTTATTTACGGATAAAAATTGGTCGAATAAATATATAATAATAAACAGTTTGAATCTATACATGTAAATTGTATGACTTATTATCTTGAAGTATATATTTTTGCCGCTGACACCGAAGGTAATTGGTTCATTTTTACCCGACTACGGCAAAGCAAAAGGAGGGTTATGATTTTGACAGGCTATGTATGTATGTATGTTCAACTGTTTCCACGTAACTTCTAAACTACTTATCATATTTGAACAAATGAGGTGTCGTTAGAAGCGTCTTGATTGTCTTCTGGTTATAGGCAACATGACGTCACGTTAATTTTTTTACAGCGCCCTCAAGCAATTTTTTTTTTTAGTTCCTTACTCTAAAGTAAGGAACTAAAAAAAAGATTTTGCTTGACCGTGTGGGGTATCAAATGAAAGAACTTTTTTAGCACATTTCAAATATGAAATTATATTTACATAACTAAAAATATGTTAAATAAAAATAAAGTTTCAAAACTAAAGCCCGACTACCAATAAAACACGATCTAATAAGTACAAAACAAGAAAATTGTCTCTGCTGAAATGATTATGCCGTATCGCCGTGGTCGTATGCCACCTACTGTAGCAAATCAGATTCATTATGATAATAAAATAAAATAAATGTGGCATACGACCATGGCGACACGGCATAATCATTTCAGCAGAGACAATTTTCTTGTTTTGTACTTTTTAGATCGTGTTTTTTTGGTAGTCGGGTTTTAGTTTTTTAATATGACAAGAGTAAAACTTTTTCATTCAGTAACAAATCATTTAACTATTTTACTCGAATAGTCGACTCTTTCAAATGATCAAAGAAACCTAACTCAGATAATATCTTTATATCAAGCTTAAATCCTCAAGCCTGAAATAATAAGAACATGAGTATTCCCCTCCTTATATTGATGATTGGATCGATAAACGAGTGTAATATTTCGGTTGGCGCCAATGTTATACGGCAGTCGAGTAATGCTACTCCTTAATTGAGTGAGCCACTCGACAGTCTAGTGAAGACATTCGACAGTCAAGTACAGTCAATCAGAAGTTGAATAGAGTCACTAGACAGTCGAACACATTGACTAATCCATCCCCGTTTTGACGATAACAATCATATTCAATTATCTGTAGCGTTCTTCACTCTTATTGGGTTCTAGATGCAACGATTCCTTATCTACCTTACCTACTTTGACGTCTGGTAGATACCTACTTCTGAGGCCTTACCATGAGTTTGAAATACTATCCTCGCTATCGAAAACAATTGCTTTGTTTCTTTCACATGCACCACAATGAAAGAGACAAAGCGATAGATAGATACACTTTATTGCACAAAATTTACAGATCTTAGCCTAAGTTATTATACTAAAACAATGAAGGCGGTCTTATCGCTCATAGCGATCTCTTCCAGACAACCTCAGGGTAGAGGAAAAGTATAGCGAATTAAGAAAAGCGATAGTTTTCGATAGCGAGAACAGTTTTTCAAACTCATAAAGTACGGGCACAGATATTGCACACTCACCAAGCCAATATAAAAAGGTTCGATCTTAGGGATCTTGGGATTCACACATGAGTAGAAGCCTGAATCTGATAATAAAATATTTTTCAATCCACGTGGTGATGTTCAAACGCACTGACAGATGCATGTTGGATATTTTATCGCGCACGTTTCTGCACATTCAATACGAATGCAACAATTTGTATTTTGTTACATATTTTTTTATTTGATAAAGATAATTACAGAACGCTTTTGAAAGCCTTAGAATCTACAAATACACGATCTAACAAGTAGGGAATTAATATTTAACAGAAATAGCAGTAGCTACCTAGATCAAAATATCATTTTGTCCATCCATAATAGCCAATTGAAAAGTGACACGTATATATTATTCAAGTCGTTTCGTAGCAAGTACTCGTACATAAACTTACTCCATTATTGTGTCGTTATCCAGTAAACAGTATCAGCCTGTGACTTGAAATACATGTCAGTATAAATAGCAGATATGGTTTATTAGGTACTTTACTTGGTTGGTACTTACAGTTGGTACTTTATTGGGTGTTTTGACGTGACGTTACGGCCTTAGATCAAAAATATTGAATAAATAATTTGTCACATCTATACAGTGTGAGTCTTCATAAAGTGCACATATCAATATCAGGGAAACTTCACCCCATTATATATACCTACGAAAAAACCATAAATATTTCTATTCCATTTTTTTTTTTTAATTATGAGTTGCACCTGTCGACCCTATTTAGATAAAACGTCATAAATATTTTTAAACTAAGGGCTGGTTTTTCAATGGCCCGTTAAAAGTTAACAAATCGATAAAATGAAATACCATTAAAGGTAATAGTCACATTCATGCAAGTAAACAATAAGACTACTATCATTTAATTTTGCCGGGTAATACTTTATCCATCTGTTAAATTTTATCAGACGATGGAAAAATCAGCCCTAAGTGTGTTATCCCAGTGGAATAAATTTGTAATGATGTCCAATAATAAACCGTACCCATAAAGTAAAAATATCGAAGAAAACTAACCCTATAAGTTTATAATTAAGTGAAACGTGAAGAAAATCTTTTGTTTATTGTTCATCATTTTTGGTTTAGTTTTACAACTTTAAATATATTTTTTAATTTTTTTTTCGGCGATAATACGGGTGTAGTTTCCCTGATTTCAATATATAAACTTTATGAAACACACTGTATACAAATCCACTCTGGTAATCACTCTCACCTCAGCGTGTAAGTTCTGGTTGCGTCCAAAGCTTTGGAGCCGGAGGTACGCATAGACAATCACTCATTTGGGGAGTCGGGTAATTTTAATAAAACGGATTCTTCCTGACCTTTGCAACCCTTTAATAGGGAAACCAGATCAACTCAATCTTGTGGACACGTTTCAGAAACTATCCGGTTCCCTATTTACGCTATCATTTTTGAAGCTCCAACTTCATATCGGATTGAATGTAGTTATTACGAAAGCAATATGGCGTTGGTAACAAGGTCACGACAAACAGCACAAGTTAAGCATCTAAAAATGCGACTAGAACTAATTTAAGAAAGCACTAAAACCCTCTCATTCCAACCAGCTCACGCGCTCGCATTGTTGCTGCTGAAAAGCCAGACCCCTCATCTGTACTTTACAATATACGAGTATATTTGAATATATCCGCCTGTATGTCTGCTAGAGTAGCGATGGGGTGACATGACGAGATGAGGGCATCACATGTCGTCAACTATTAATAGGCTATTTGACAGTGATAAAAATATGCAATTCTTTTATAGCATCAGTGTTAATATATTTTTGTGGAGCGATTTGTAATAACGCGAGATAAAAATATTGCATTATTTCATCAAAATTCGTCTTCTAAAATTATTATTTTTTTAAAAAGGGGTCACGTGACTAAACCGCCCGTGACGTAGATTACGCGTACGTATGGTTGATTGCCTTTCCTTCATAGGAAGAAACAAACAAAAAAGAAGTCTATAAAACTATTTGAAAGAAACACTGAAACACCATCAAGCTCAATGTTTATTTATGGACAATCTACGTCACTGGCCGCCATATTGCTAAAAGACGCGTTTTTGCGGCATATTTGAATAATGCATTTTCTTTTTCGTTTTTTATTAAAAATTTTAAAATAAAAACATAAAAGTATTTTTTTGGGCTCCTTATAAACAAATGAACACCCTAAGATAGTTTTCAGAATTTTGTCAAATAGACTATTGACTCAAACGAACGTGGCTCTTGTTTCTCGAGAGGTAGTTGAAAGGATATTTAAACTAACTATTTACAAATTTAGTCCGTGAAAAGTCCACTTAACTGGTCAAATGACTCTCAAACTTTTGAGTGTGGCAGACTCATGCTTCGGCATGAAGGGCCGGCTCGACCGCAGTGATACCATGGCCTCGCAGAAAACCGGTGTGAAGACCCAATCCAGGGGAATACATCAAAGGTTGGAAGTGCAAGTCCACTGGTGTTATTCGAAACTTTAAAAATCTTATAAGCCATCATCCCATATCACTCATGCAATAATAGACTGTATGACTCATTAATAATCTGGACAATAGTACGTATGTACCTACTCGCTACATATTTCATTAGCAACAGGCCTTGTCTGGAAAGCTCCCCAACAATCTCTGGGGACTCCACCCTTCATATATAATATATGTATTGATATAAGTACCTATTTGGATTTGTTTCGGACACAACAAAGGGATGGACCGTAAAGTATCTACATTTTTAGAGCTGTGTAGGTTTCAAAGTTTAGAACGGGGGCTTTTTTATAAAATGGCTTATGTGTGTTTTTTTAACATAAGAGGCACCTTCTTTCATCTGATGCGCGGAAACCCGTCCCAGATAACCCCGGATAACCACGGATAACCCGCGGATAGCCCGCGGATAACCCGTCACCTTAAGGTGACGGGTAGGGCACACTAGCGACGCCAATTGATTTTAATTTATAGCTACTAAACTGTATCTATTTTTAACAATTTTGGTGTTACAATCTTTCGGCAAACACTTGTACTATTTATTAAATAACCATGTACAAATGTTGGGTCCAACGCGTACGCGAAAAATTGACTCACGCCAAAAGCGGCCACTTTTGGTGGTAATCAATTTTTCGTACAAAAACGGACCACACATTTGTGCGTGGTTACTTAATAAATATATAAGTGTTTGCCAAGAGGTTGTAACCCCGAAAATGTTTAAAATAGATCCGGTTTAATAGCTAACAATTAAAAACAAATGGTGTCCCTAGTTAGGCTACCCGTCGCCTCAATTAAATCGATGCACTAATGTAAGTGAATTATTATTATCACATTATGACTATTAGTACTTACCATCAGGCGATCCGTCTGCTCATCTGCCACCTGTCACATAAATAAAATTAGTAAGTGGTCGTTGATATACAACAAATATTTTCAAAGAAAGGAGCAATTGATATCGTATATTTCCAAGTAGGGAATATGCATGTATTTTTATGTTACGAGTATGTTCAAGTATATCATTAAATACATGGTTAAAATGAGGCACGATAGCAAAATTATACGTAACTATCTAATCGTTTTGCAGTACACATTTGAGTACCATCACCATTATTGCTCGCTTGTTGAAATGATAACTGTCATAGAATATCAGGCTTCAGTTTAAGGCAACTTAAGCCTGATATTCTGTCTATGCATGGTTTGTACAAGTCACGGATCTGACCTTGAGGACATCACTATTTTTAACAGTTAAGTTTTAATAACTTATAAACTATCCAGTAAATTTTCGTTAAAATCGAAATTGTTTTAATAAATAAAAATATTTACAGTAAGCTAAAACAAAAAATTTTTACAAAATCGGTTATTTAAATATTATTGCATAGTACCAGAGGCCCAATGCGCAAGAAGGGGATATTTAAAGGTAGGTACTTGTGACTGCACTGGTGTCGCGGGAGTCCATAGGCAGTGGCAATTGCTTACCTTCAGGTGATCCGTCTGCTCGTCTGCCACCTATGACATAAAAAAAACCCTGTTGCGTCAGTCACTCAAAACAAACTTAACACCGTTGCCCATGATTTGCTTGGTACCAACTTCACTGTAGCGTGACGTAAGAGCCCAGTACGAATTCAGCATTCGTACAGTTCGGATCCCAAAGCGCCGCCATTCAACCGCAATCTGAACTTTGAACGAACATCGCGCCGCCGCGAGTTGTACGTTGCAGTTATTTGGTGATTCACGTGAACTCGGGTGTGTTAATTCGGAGAAACTAGACGTCGTTAGATAGAAATTATTGACTGTACTTATATATTAGAAACTTAAGGCTGCGTTTCCACAGTGGAGCTGCGCGGAGTTGAGCGGAGAAAATTGAGTAATCACATTGCTCAAAATACACATCTCATCTATTTTGAGCAATGTGATTGGTAAATTTTTATAAGTCTCCGCTCAACTCCACGCAGCTCAACTTCTGTAGAATCGCAGTCTTAAATAGTTAAGTTGTTAGAAAGTGTACAACCGCACTACAAATATCCAGAAAAAGAATACCCTGGGCCCGGATCATATAAGGTTTTTTTTGGAAACCGTCAACAACCTCCTAGATACTACTTATAGTGCTCAACAAATGTACAAAATAATTTTTCGTGTAGGGGGCAATATTAATAAAATCTCAAAAAGTAAACTTGTTTTATACTTTACGAATTTAGTATGTACTAGTGGCCCGCCATTACTTGATTACGGGACATAATTTATCAAAACCTGGTCTTTTCTTCTTTCTTAGCAGGAGTTCAAAAAAGTACATAATATTCATCTATTGGAATACAATAAAAGTGTGTTTAAATTAAATTTGTATCATCGTCAGCCCATTTAAGTTCCCACTGCTGGGGCACGGGCCTCTCTCAATCACGTGAGGGGTAATTGCCATACTCACCACGCTTGGCAGACGGGTTGGCGAGGATTTTGATATAAATGCAGAGTTTTCCTTCTCTGGGTGCTGATGATCATGCCAGCAGCTTTACCTTAGTCGCCTTTTACGACACCTCGCTCGGTACGAGTGAAGGTGGCCTATTCTACTCTGCCGGTACCACACGGCATAAAATTGTATAAAAAACCCAAATACCAATTTTAACGACTCTCAGCATCATCATCTTCGAGTTTTGTTCCGGTTGCGTCCGAAGCTCTGGAGCCCGTGGTTTGCTTCGACTCCTCTACTTTGCGCGATCTTGTGCATCCATTGTGGTCAATTCATTGGCACGCATGTCATCCCTTACGACGTTAAGCCTATAGCTTTAAAAATAACAAATCTTGCATACGACGTTTTTGCCCCCGTTCACCCTTTTAGGGGTTGAACAAAAAAAATACTGAAATTTATTTTGCTTAAGCAGTTCATATACCATGAAGTTGAAGAGAAAAAAATGCTGAAAGAAGCACTTGTATTTCATTTGTTTATAGATCCCAAACACTGATTTTCATGACTAGCTTTAAAAATTACGAATTTTCCATACAATGTTTTTATCCCATTTTGATCCCTTTATGGGTTGAATTAAAAGAAACTGAAACAGGTATTTTTTATTTTTAGTAAATAAACATAAACCAAATTTTTTAATCTATACATCAAACTGAACGACTTTCATACGAACATTAATGGCCCCTTAGACCCATTTGGGGGTTTACTTTTTAAAAAACCCTTCTTTGTGCTCACCTACATAGTAAATACTACTTATATTCCAAATTTCATTATCTTCGGTCCAGTAGTTTCGGCTGTGCGTTGTTTTAGGAAAGACCAAAAATTTTTTCACATCCTCACATCTTCACATTCCTACATATTCACAAATTTACGCCCCAGAAACAGATGGCGTAAATCTCGACTGTTCTATACAAAAACGAATTTCTCATACGATCATACATCGCGATGCAACATTTTTGTACCGACATGAGATATATCCGACAAACCAAAAAGTTACATCTTCCGTACGTCCTTCAAAACATTACCTCTTTATTAACAGTCCAACAGATTTAGGTAAATATCAAAACATCTGTAGGTTTAGTAAAATTTTCTTTAGTTAAACTTTGTGTACAAAGAATACCAAAAGCTATGTTAATAAACTGGTTGCCTCGCCTATCGAAAATGTATTCTTGTGCACCCTTTCGATTTGGAAACGTGTCGGCATTGGCATATTAATTTCCAGGTGGACACAGGCAAACAAAGGCTTCAATCACCCTTTTGCGATGGTTGGCCTTAAAAAATCGAGGGTTGAAGGCTCATGAAGGGTTCCGTATTAATTCACTACCTATATATACATCGTTAGACCGGTTTGTATGAGAATTTGGTATGTATGAAAGAATTTTGCATTTTGTATTAAATTAATAATCAAATAAATATTGCAATTGTCTACCTGTTGCATTTTTAATGTCAAGCAAAAAATTGTAAAATATTTACGTCACTTTAAGAACCTTCCATAAAAATAAATAAATTAATTTAATTTTTTGCATTATTAATGTCATCAATAAACGCCATCATGTTTTTTTTTTGGTTTGTCTTAAATATTTATTTAGTTTTGTTTTATTTTTGTTATAGCGGCAATAGTTGTTATGACGGCTCATGCAAAGACTTATTATGATGCCGCTCTGTTAATACAAACTCGATGACAGACAAATAGCTGAATCTTAGTAATATGATCTCGTATTTTACCCTTTGGATACGAAACCTTAAAAACTGGCTCAGGTTGAATACCTTACATCACCCCCGCTGTGGCCAATCCGACTGTACCGGGTCGGAATTTCACTGCAGAGGAAATATTTTGCCACTCTATTTTACCGGGAACTTTTATGCGGCTATATAGCTGAAAGCGGGGTAAATTGTCCCCTTTCGACGTGCGAATATGAATGCATACCTAAGTTTGTACCTAAGTTTTCGGTAAGAAATTCTTAGTGTCAGCCCGGAGTCTAGAAGTAGGCGGTCTTGTACCTTCGTGTCCTTGGAAAGCACGTTAAGCCGTTGCTCCTGGGCCCAATTCCTCCCCGGTCGTGTCACCCTGGTGTCCCATTGGAATATGAGGGTAAGGGTATAGAGAGTGCACTTGGGTTTGCGCACACACTTGAGCACTATAATATATCGTGCGTACTTGGCTGATGGTTGAGATTGGCCGCCATAGAAGTAATTGGTTGGAGGATATTATTATTATTATGAATGCATAATTTGGCTTCTTCCTTTTCTGTGCTTAGTCGCAAACAGGTGCACAAAGATACGTAAGCTGCGTTCCACATACAATTGGCAACAACGGATCCTTTATATATTAATCATATCTTGCTCATTTTAACTACTTTTCAACTAAACTAACTCCAGCCTAGCAATCCCAAGCCACAAATATATTTAAACGCTAATCGAACTAAAGTTCGAATCGAACTATCCGAAGTACTGATTCAGAGTACTAAGTAGTTACCATTGAAACAATCCTTTTTTGTTTATATTTCGTACAGTTTGCACTATTTAGCCTCATTACACTGTGAGTCATATTCCATAGAATCAATACTTCGAGCAGCCCATTAGTAACAGCCATTCGATTCGAAAGATTATTCGAGACATTTTAAAATTTTTCTCGAATTAAGTAAAACTTTTCGACAGTCTTCGGGTGGGATTCGAACTGATGATTTCTTACTAACCGGGTAACTGCTTTACCGACTAAACTTTATAACTAACCTTTATATGTCGAAGATTTTTGATGACGAAAAAATTTTAAGTGCATTATTTACTTGAGAATAAATTGCATGAAATTGCTATACCCAAAAGAATCGAATCGAATTCTCGTAACACTCCAGCAGTAGAGTCACTGAGCTGATTTTAGATAAAATCGGATAACCAAGCCTAAGCACAGGTTAACTTAAGTCTTCATTTAACTCGGATACTTTTTCTTCGACGACATTCGAGAAAGAGTCGAGTCGAATGACATCTCTTGACTTATCTTGAAAGGAGTTAGCGGGCCATTTATGTGCATTTACATATTAAAGGAGATGGGGTAGATTTTCACTACTATCTGGAAACTATGTTTATTCAATGAACACAGTTTCTTGCCAGCGTTGGTATATGTGGCGGGGCTGGAACCGAGCGGAACGTGACCGGAACGTGCGGTGGCACACGCCGCTGACTTTGTATTGAATGTCCAAGTCTAAAGAATATACGAGTTCTTACTACCATGTAGAACGTATTTTTTACAACAAGAGGGAGAAATATAATTATTGACCTTAAAACGTAACATATTGACGATAAGGCTGAGCGTTTAGTTAGCTTCATATTACACCACTGACAAATAAATACCTTTCTCCTACCTACGATATTTCAAACTGATCTTATATTACTTATATGAGTGGATAAAATACCTTGTTACTTATTTAGGTAGGTACTTTCGGCCAGTCACTTAATTTGAAACTAGCTTGATAATAATTCAACAAAAAATCCAAAACAGATCAAATCTAGGTATCGACCTAGGTATCGACCTTGAAACATTGTTTTTGATTATATCAAAAAGTGATACTTACATTATTATTTAAAAATATGTCTGCAATCAACACAATGTGAAATGTAATTTCTCTATACTAAATAATTTAGTAATAATTTGATATCAAAAATAAAGGAAGGAGAGTAAAGAAGTTATCTCTATGACAAAAATTGTCATAATAGCTGTGTTCACCAGGGCCTTTTGATTCGCTGAGCAAACTTGTATGACACCGCAACAGAACTTTTGCCGGTCGCCTGTTGTCCAAACTTATCGGAGCGAACAAAATGTAGGTACTTATGTACTTAGGTGTGTCACTTCGGTGTGTGTTGTCTTGTTCAAAATGTTGTTGAAATATTTGCTGCGCTTGTCCTTTCAATTTTGTGTGATAGTAAAGTTTTGGTTGCGCTTTGACGGTCGCTGCAAAGTTCAGGAAGTACTCTGACTTTTTATGTTGTAAAGTAGTTCGGGATTTTGAGATGTTTATCTCATGATAACAGGGAAGTACCTAAGTAGTTATTAAAATATATAACAAAGAGGATATAACCGTATTTATAACTATGTAGTATGAGTTAACTGATGAAACCAGTGACGTGACTACACTACCTCTAATCTAAATACCAGGGGCACTCAGCTGAAGAAAGTCCAAGTTAGGCGTGCGTAGAAAGATGTTTCGGGCGCAACACCGCTCACTCTCATACATACACGACAGAAATGGTTTCTTCAACAATACGCTCACCGACTGCCTAAAGTCACCCCATACCTCGTTACCAGGATATCTGAGTGCAGCGCAGTAGTTATGTTTTCTCGTACCGTCTATTTGACGATCAATTTATCTCTACATCTTCCGCCATATCGTATTTCGCATTTCGGCCTCTGTTTTTCCGTCCGTTTACACACAAGCCACTATAATATAGAACAACTCGAATAATTCCTGTTTCTATTTTACGAAGCATTTCGGCCCCGCTGTCAGCTACACAAAATACTAGAACATTTCGTTTCCATTTTCCGCAACTATTGAAAAAATGGCATAGAAAAAATAATACGCTAATATTGGTTTAAATCCGCAAGTCTTTGCGGGTCGTATAGAAATCTGACGTCACATCACAGGACAAATGCAAATAACTGGCGAATAAACTATTTATGTAGTAACGATAATACTCGTCATAATAACAATTATTGTTTGTAGCTTACATAAACGTGTACAGCACATAATATTATGGCGTAATTATTTTTTTCATATCATGAAACACCTTAGAAACTTATTTGAAAATTTCCAAACAATGCGTAGTCCAGTGCCGTGTGGTCCCGGGCAGAGTAGAATAGGCCACCCTCACTCTTACCGAGGTGTCGTAAAAGGCGACTAAGGTAAAGCTGCTGGCATGATCATTACCACCCAGAGAAGGAAAACTCTGCATTTCAAAACCCTCGCCAACCCGTCTGCCAAGCGTGGTGAGTATGGCAATTACCCTTCATGTGATTGAGGGAGGCCCGTGCCCCAGCAGTGGGGACTTAAATGGGCTGAGGATGATGATGATGCGTAGTCCAAATGATGCCTTTAATATGTACACTTATTTATTAAGTTATTCAGATTATGTAAGGTTATATTTTACTGTATATAAAATCATTATGACAAATCAAAGGAAACCTGCACGTTACGGATAGTTTTTGTAAAGCGAAACCAAGATTAAGTTCTTCGGGTACTCCTGTACCGAGATGCGAAGATCTGACGGTCAGTCGCTTCATTGTAATTACCAGACTCCCCAAATCCTGAATCATGGTCTAAGCGTACATCGGGCTTCAAACCGACAGCTTAGGAAGCAACCGGTTAGTACACGCTAAGATGAGGGGAATATAAAATCATCATCATCATCATCAGCAACCCACACTACATAGGTCTCCCCTAATGCACGCCACTGCTCCCGATTTTCGGCCACTCTCATCCAGCCCACACCAGCCAGCCTTCGAATGTCATCATTCCATCTTGTCGCAGGGCGTCCTACACTAGGCTTACCCAGCCGCGGTCTCCACTCAAGGACTTTACGGCTCCAACGGCTGTCAGTTCTGCAGTTAATATAAAATAATTATGCATATTCCTTATTCCAATTTCACTAACAAATATCCATTTCATCCCGACCTCGATGACCAACAAAAAATGTCCCTCCATTTTCAATTATACACTAAGCACATCGCATTATGCAGATGACCAGCGCCTTTGTTTCCGTGTTTGCCGAAGCGTGCTCGTTTTACCGCCACATCATCCAAAAAGTTATCTTTGCGGAAATTTCCCGCAGGATTTCGTCACCACATTTTCACCGCCGCATTTTGCCGATATTATAAAACGTGCCGTTAAGTGTGCCTACCTGTCTTTCGCATCTGTTTCTTCAGGCACAGTTTTGGACAGGCGGATGTCTATACCTAAAATGAATTTGGATTATATAGAAGAAGCAGAAGCACGTGTAACAAACAGCGCCCACACATGGACTATGATACATTTTATATCTGCGTAGACGCCGTGTATCATGGACGTAGGCGCTGTCACTAACACATTACTTTTTTTTCTAGACAGAAGATGACAAAATTAATAAGCAAAAAGTCACCACACTACAATTTTAATTTGATTTAAGACTATATTTTAAGATTTAAATTAAATAGAGATATTTAACAACGTCACATACATACAATACTTTTATTTTGTAAATACATACTTATAATACATAACAAACACCCAGACCAATACAAACAAACATGTTCATGCATACAAATGTTTGTACTGTGCGGGGATCGAACCCGCAACCCTTGTATCAGGGGCAGCGTCGTCAATGATGAAATATTAATCAATTTGTGATGCCAAAAAAAAACTTGAACCGTTTTTTACTTAGCAGAACTGATGTTTTTATAAATGATGTTTCTAAACGTTGTTTATTAAAGCACAGTTAATTATGGATTAGTATCATTAATAGTTATTTTACAAAATAAAAAAAGTTAGTATGGAAAATACAACTTCTAAGAAAATCGCCATACAAAACGACAACTTCATAGGTAAAGACCTAGTATTAGTATAGATTTCCCACACAACCGATTTGGCCGTGTGGTCCCCGGCAGAGTAGAATAGGCCACCCTCACTCTTACCGAGGTGTCGTAAAAGGCGACTAAGGTAAAGCTGCTGGCATGATCATCAGCAGCCGAGAAGGATAACTCTGCATCTATATCAAAACCCTCGCCAACCCGTCTGCCAAGCGTGGTGAGTATTGCAATTACCCCTCATGTGATTGAGGGAGGCCCGTGCCCCAGCAGTGGGGACTTAAATGGGCTGACGATGACGATCCCACACAACTTAACTACGTTGCCGCTCGCTCAAAATTGTCAATCCTATCACTTGTACTGCACTATAACTTTATACTTGTTAAGTATATATAATCACAAGAGTTTTACACATCTATACAAAAAAAAACTAAATGCATAACCTCAATAAAATAAGTAGATAGAAAAAAGTGTCACTTTATTACCGCTACATTGTCAAATGAATCCCTGTCCACTGCTATTATATAACAAAATGAAAGATAAATCTACCCATACGTCGATCGCAGACGCCGACAGTATTCAGGCTTCAAAGGCGAGACGTCTTACTGTTCCTTCCTCTATTGTGTGCCAACCTAAAATCCTTTCTAGCCCATTGTAGTCTGCAAGCAGTGCACTTTACTGCTTCGTTACGTTATGTGAACAATTACAGGAAGACGTCCAGCACTCAAGTTATGACGTCATTAAGATAGCTCGAGGCTCTTTCTGGAATATTTTACAAAGAAATTATTGTAAGCCTGTTTCGCGATGAAAACTTTATAATACCGCTGGAGTGGATCTGTGAAAGTTTTCGCGGAATAACTTGGGCCTGCTCGCCGCTAGAGTTTGATGGAAAAATCTAAATAAATCGTAGCCGTATTTCTGTTAGGCGTCCAACTTCTAAGACTTAAATATCTACGGTTGCATTTTTACGGTGTTTTAGGCGAGGGTTGAATTACGTATTTATTATAGGGAAAAACTTTAGGACCAAAATAAAGTGGATATGTGAGTCGTCTCAATGTATTTGACAATATAATTAATTGAAGTGTTTGCTACGAATATTTCGTAGCAAAGCGGCTACGCTGAGCCTAGCTACGGATATACACGTGCTCAGTGCTACGAGCTACGAAATATTCAAGTCCATTCTTACGATAATTATCTGATCTGCATTTTGTATAAACCTTGCAAATGTGGTCTTAAATCAATATAAAAATATAAGATAGTAACATTATGGTCAATTCCATCTAGTTTTTTTTAGAAAAAAAACGACAATAAACACTTAGATATACTTTATTGCACAAAAACACAACTTAATACAATTGAGTTTCATAGGTTAAGACCTATTACATAATTAATTTGCAAGTAATCGTGCACCTAGAATGCATTGCTGCAATTGAGATGGTAAGTAGTTGAGATATGCAAAATAGCGGCGATATGACCCACTTTCGCTATTTCTAGCTCTGTGATAAGTAACTGTTTTAATTAAATGTATGCATTATTCATTCTTTGTTGCAATGAGATTAAAACCAAACTGATAGCTGTGGGAGCTTTTTTATGTGAATCGTAGTTCTTAAAACTAAGTGTTTCTTCACTTAGGAACTAGAGTTACGTCTTTTCGGTAAATGAAATGAAATATATTTATTTAAGCCTTGTTAAAGTTAAGGTTAAGGTAAGCCTTGTTGTTTTCAGTAATATCTACCACTTAGGAAATATAGATAAATATTCGTTCTTTTTACGACAGTAGTTGTGTTTCCCATACTAACATATTCAAGATTAAAAATGTAACTTAATGCTTTGCGTTTTGACGAACAACGTTTAGGTGCTTATAGAAGACGCCCTGTTGGTTTAGTGGTTCAAGTACCGGGCCGTGATCTCGGGGTCCTGGGTTCGATTCCCGGGACGAGTAAAAAGTATGTTTCGAATTTTTTGCAGTATGTTTCGAAAACATTGCTCGGGTTTGTGATCACCAATCAACATTGTGGTGGATAAGCCTAATCCCATCACAGTAGCGATAACTTGATTTCTATGATGGAGGCCTTTGCCCTGCAGTGGGACAGTATATAGGCTGATACTTAAGAAGAGGTTTCATTTATAAATTAACTAAATTAATACATATAATTTCTTCTAAATAGATTTTAGTTTATATTTTAGTGTTGAATATAACAAAGATAACAAAGAGATAAACTGTCAAGTACTCGGTACAAGTAAAACAGCTTCGATGAGACTTAAGCACTCACACACAAAACTTTATTATCAGTTCAAATTTTGTCAATTCACATTCACCAACAATGAAATCAAATCCACTCCGCAATAGTTGGATGAGCTAAATATGCCCGCAAAGTTGTAACCACACGTCCAATTTAGGCATTTACACATTCAAATGGCGTCAAATTAGCGTAGACAATCAGACACTACATTTCGCTATCAGAAAATTACAGGACCAAAAACAATTCGGTCGTCAAATCCAGCGAGTAATTTTAGAGCTATTAGCGACCAGCGGCCGTCAAAAGGGGGACTGTACCGCTATTATGGCTCTCTGAGAGGCCTGCGGCATTGTTGCGTGGAGGACTGGCAACTTTGACCAAATTCGTGTTAGCTTGTTTAGTTAGTAGACGAGACTTTCTGTTATGTTAATGTTAACCGCGGCACAGTTTCGCGCATTCAAAGGTGTGGCTTGGTCGTAAGGAAATGGTATGCATTCCAATAAACTGACTAATATCTGACGTCCCGTTTGGAACAGTGGTAGTAAACGCTGCCTCTGGTGCAAGGGTTGCGGGTTCGATTCCCGCACAGTACAAACATTTGTGTGCATGAACATATCTGTTTGTATTGGTCTGGGCGTTATTTATATATTATAAGTATGTATTTACAAAAGAAAAGTATTATGTGTATATATTTGTAATCCCACTGTTGATTCTGATATCCGTAACACAGGTGCTTGAGCTACCTATCTCGGAGTCAGATCAATGTATGTGATGTTGTGAAATATTTATTTATTTAATACGGATGGCCATTGACCGTGAAAAGTACTGTAGCAAATGCTGAGGTTGGGCCTTGTTGGCCACTGAATTTGTTCTTTTTATGTCACCTGGGTTTCAATTTGTATTCTGTGGCCAATAACGAAATCTTTATTTTCATCAAAGTGAAGTGACAGCTCGGGGTGCAACCCGGCCAAAACGCTAAGATGATGATGAAAATTAGACGAATTTGACGTAATACATTTTAAATTTATCGACTAGTACTATGAAACAGAATGATTTCATATGTTGGGGTATGGGAAAAGAAATTAAACAGGTTCTGATCTTTATTTTGTTTTACCGTGTTACCAGATAGTGATTTAAAACTTCGCCGATCAAAAGGCATTTTTAGTAGTATGTTTTTTTTTCTAGCGATATCATCATCATCATCAGCCCATTTAAGTCCCCACTGCAGGGGCACGGGCCTCCCTCATTCACATAAGGGGTAATTGCCATACTCACCACGCTTGGCATACGGGTTGGCGAGGGTTTTGATATAAATGCAGAGTTTTCCTTCTCTGGGTGCTGATGATCATGCCAGCAGCTTTACCTTAGTCGCCTTTTACAACACATCGGTAAGAGTGAGGGTGGCCTATTCTACTCTGCCAGGGACCACACGGCGATTTTTCTAACGATATATTTCCCGTAAATTGGGGAAAATGACGTGTGGGAACACGAAGCGTATTTATGACGTACAAAAATATTTTAATTGGTGACTTAAAATAGTAAAAGGTATTAGAAAAAAATATTAAAACCATACCTAAAAATTTGTTATTATACTCATGATTTAAAACCGCTTATCATACACGTATAATGTACGAGTATTTGTTCATTTCACACAACATGATTGGTCAGCGATAGTTATTGAGTAAATTGTATAATTCACAAATAGCTGTCACAGCCAGTCGATGCATCATGCATTGTGCAATCCCTAGTGCTAGGTACCTAGCTACTGCTACCAGCAGCCGTCTAGAGCCGTCGATACATTCCAGCCGCATTGTCCAGCAGCTAACAGCTGTATTATTGCTGCTGGTGAGCTGCAAAGGATGCACTATAGGTATAGGGTATTTGACTTAGCTTGAGATTTTACAAAATATTAATTTTTTTTCTGAATATAGGTCTATATGTACCAATAGTAAAAATTTTCAATGAAAAATATAACGTCTAGCCGGTTTATGCTCATTCAAAGATTCATGGGTAAGTCCATTTTAAAAGTTTAGATTATTAAAAATAATTATACCAAGAGATAGCTCATACAATTTGCACCAACTGTTATAATAGAACCCTTGATATAAACGAAACTATTGATATAGCTACCAAGCAAAATTCAAAAGAAATGCATACAAAATACAGGGGTGTGACGTCACATGCCAGTCGCCATATGTATGGAGCGTTTTGGGTTTGCCCAAAATAATGTAATTTTAACGTTCTAATAGGTATCTCTGGTAGTTTCAATGAGAATTAATCAAGTAATTCTTTCAACGATGTTTCTATAATTGAGAGGTCTTCTGATTACAAAAATAAATGAAAAATAGTCGAATACTTTTAATAGTCATTGAAGCAATTAGCATAAGTGGATGATCTAATAGCCTCTAGTTTGATGAAATGGTTGGACGTCGTATTACATTGTCTAGAAATGGGTTTTATAATATCTGCTATGGCGTATCGATCCCCATTAACCTACACTTACTTATTCGATTCACAACTTCTATAACCCTTATTCTTCTTCAGAACTCTTCGTTGGCTATGAGGTCTTTTGATGATAGGTATGCCGAGCATAGCCAACTGTACAGCATGCTTGTTACAAATCTTAAGCATTTATTAAAATAAGAATACTTAATTTCTTAATATTATATGTGCGTGCAAACCTAAATGCCTGCAGCGTAACATGTGAAACTTAACTGATCTACGCCTAAGATCTTTGTGTGTTTGAAACAAATATATAAGTCAATTCAATTAGTTTTTTTATGTGACAGGATATCGTTATACAATATAATACCTCGTTGAGACACATTTCATATTCGAGCACGAACGCGTACTTAGGTACTCTTCAAACTTTCGATGGCGTGCAAATAAAACTATGGTTTTTATCCCAATTCCCCAGCGTTCATGCAATAACAATGCAATGGCTGCAGGCACTCCAGGATGCGGCCGCTTTGATTCAGGCTTAATTGGTATGTCGGCACTTTGTTACCCGATTTTAGACAGTACACCATTTGACATTTTTAACAAAAAGTTGCATTGATCAAATAAAATCTATTAAAAAGTAGATACGTTGACTTCGCAACTCGCATTGCTGCCTATCCAGTGAACAGCTCGTACGAACCGGCTCGCACGTGCGAGTCACAGCTGTGCTCTCTCTCTCTCTCTCCGTCTCACGGCAGGCTGACTCGTACGCTTAGTAAACCAGTCTTAAAGCTGTAATTTTCAGTAAAACAAGTTACTGTAAAGAAAACAAAAGCTTAAGCAAACTTAGTATGAATAAGTTCAATATTTCATTCATACTAATATTATAAATAAATAAGTCGTATGTCTGTCTGTTTCTGTCCGTCTTTCACGGTAAAACGGAGCGATGAATTGACGTTATTTTTTTTTGATGGAGATTGTTGAAGGGCTAGAAAGTAACTTAGGCTAAGTACTTTATAGCAAATGGATTCCACATGAGCGAAGCTGAGGGCGACCGCTAGTATTGTATGAATGGTGGTACGGAAGGGCTGATTTTGTTTCCTCTTATTTTGTTGATCTAACCTGCTAAATAGACTTTTATTCAAGATACCTATTATGTGGTTTTCGGGATGTAAACGATAAAAACGTAAAGGTGTAAATCCATCCGTTTACCATCAGGTGAACCGTTTGCTCGTCATATTCATATATATCAATACGCCCAATCCCTCATATTCGGTTTCTTCTCCCCATCAAACCTCGGCATTCGTGCAGATCCTTGAATCCGAACACGAGTGGTACCGAGCCTGCTTTTCCGATCCATTTGTCAGACATCGAGCACCTGATACGCCCAGCTCGGTTACATTTTAGGGCATGGTGAGCGTAACGGACTAAATGCAGTCCTATTGTGGCGCAAACAGTAGGTACATCTGCCGTTTCGCTCTAGTGTTGCCGAGGAGCGATACATTTGTCTACACCGACGATAATTTCTTTTTTCTTGGCCCGTGCCTTTGTTACAATAAGTTTTTTTGTTATTAGTTAAAGTTAATAAATTGTTTCGCGTTTAAATAAATAAAGGTTTCCCCTCTTTTAGGGAGGATTTGGAGGCAGTGCCAAATCAGTTATTCTAATTTATCTAGCAAGTAAAACGAATGCTTAAAAAATGTGATAAATTGTACGCTTGTCTCATCTCTAACATACAATCAGTAGCACCATTTTTAAATAGTAAATCGATATAATATTTTTTCAATTCTATAATTTTTGTCACGTATCCAAACACTACTACTATCCACCTCGGTTCTGTTTTTTTTTTTACCAAACGTGCATTTAGTGAGCAGAAAATCATACATATTTTTGCTCAGAGGCCGATATAAGTCGCGCGTTTTTTATTATTAACAAATCTTATAAAGCTCAATAAAAACTCGCAAAATTTCGTAGTCAATTAGTAGCTAGCTATTCAAGCATTCGGAGCTGGAAACACCGGTTCAACCCGGCGTTAATTCGAATCCAAATGCTTTGTTACTGGCGGAAACGTTCGCAAATGGTCCAAGCAAAGTTAAAGGTACATATGAACTATTTCAACCGTTTACGAGGTGTGCCGTTTCCGGGACGAAATTTTAACAATCGGGGCCGAATATTGGGGAATCCAATTTAAAAAGTTGGACACCTGATCAACTAGAACAAATTGATCGACAAAACACAAATTCCAGTGGTCTTGTATTCAAATCCTATAGGAGATACATTTCGTCAGTGCTTTTATGTTAGCGATGCAATTCAAAAGACATCATTTAAGTACGCGTACCTATTTGATAGATGATTCAACATCGAGTATTTTGTCTGTATTTTTATACTTGTAATTTTTTCTTCAAAATGCCCACGTGTAGATAGGCCGAACACAATACAGCAGTGTACCCGATCCACGCGTTGACGTCTGTAAGTGTGGTTGTTGAAACGGGAAAACGACACAGATAGATACAATTTTCGTATTATATCAATATGATAGTAAGGCAAAACCAGAGATAGATTTAATATGGGGCCAGCCGTTATTCGTTTGAGCACATACACACACACACACACACACACACAAGTCTCATTCTTTTCCCACGATGTCAGCGGAAGCACGTACAAAATATTAAACGTGTAGTTTTAGTGACCAAGATTATCTTTTTATGTCAATTCTGCGGCTGATATGGCTAGCCCACTGCCACATCAGCTCACAGGATGACCTGTGAGCTAGTTAATGACTTCTCTACTCAATTACCTGGTTTGCTGCGCAGCGTAACGTCGAATAAGCTCTTTCCATAGTCCACTGAGCGACTTGCAACTAGTGGACCAGCCGCGCGTGATCGCAACACACGCGGGAGTTGATTCGCTGCTAATTAGATAGATAGATAAAACGTTTATTTGTACTGCTGCATATACATACATTAAAATAAAACAAATGACACACATGCAAGAACACAGGAACATTACATTATAATTAGGCATTAAATTAACAAAAAAATAGATAAAAATAGATAATTCACCCCATTTCGACAAAAAATAACAAATGTGCGTCGTCGAAAGTTCTAGAAAGGGTTTTTTTGTACTGTCGGCCATACTTACATACAATTATATACTGGTGTCTCCAGTAAGTGGACAGCTTGGCATTACAATCTCAAAGCGAGTATGTCGAGGCGGCAGGGGGCGTGGCGACCGCAAGTATCTATATAGGGCTGCCAAGTTCATACCTGACATATCTCATTGTAGGTACGTAATCAGGGATTTAGTTTTACTCCCCGTACAACAGCACTATATGAAAAAGGTTGTCTTGCAGGTATAAACGACAAAGGTAAAGACCACATTTTTAAATACAACCCTAAATTAAAGGCAACTAAAGAATCATATTTCGTATTTCTAACAAAAGCCGTGTTTCCAGCAGCTTCCACCGTATTCACTATGTTCGCAATCTAACCACAGCAAAGCGGAAATACAAAACCCTTGCGCGATGCAATCGACACCCAGCGCCATCTATTGGTACAATTTGGAACAAATATGCCAACATATTCTGCCACGCTCAAAGTTAATACAACACACATAGCACAAGAGTTTAAATTTCTTATGTGTTTAGGTCGGCTTAACGATTTCTCTAATGCTCAAGTCTTGACTGTCCCTCTCCGGCCGTGTCACGGTAGTGTCCTATCGGAATATGAGGGTAAGGGAACAGAGAGTGCACATGAGTTTGCGCACACACTTGATCACCATAAAATATCCTGCGTATGTGGCTAATCGTTGAGATTGTCCGTCGTAGCCGTACCTAATACGTAAGTACGTAATCAGTTGGAGGATTATAATGCTCAAGTAACACCTAGCAACAAATATTTATGACAATCAGAAATAATCTCTTTGCGTTTCATGTTTCCAGACACGTAGCTCACACGCGCGATTAAGGCTAACACCTCGCCTCCACTTGTACTAATTAATAGACGTCTACAACGGCCCAGGTCAGGGCTGTCACAAGTCTCTCTCTAACAATACATTTTAGTTGACCGATAGAAGATAGGGCGATGGTAGCTCTGGTACATATCTATACTATATATAAAGAGGTAAATTCAATAGACAGCGTCAACACATAGGTAATCCGGAAACAGGAAATGCTTGCTTGATGTAATCGACTAGGTGTCGCGCCATCTATTGGTATAAAGTGGAACTAATATCCAGAAACGAAGTGAAGGCTAGTCATACATAAATACACTACACCTTTTGACCGGAGACATATACCTTTTATCCCTATTATCTGCACGTTATCTATACTATTTATAAAGAGAAAAATCCTACAGTCCGGGGCAACGCTTATTAGATAATCCTAAAAAAAGAAACGCTTGCGCGATGTAATCGACACCTAGCGCCATCTATTGGTATAAAGTGGAACTACTGTCAAGAAACAAAGTGAGGGCGGGCCATTAGTACTTAATAAAAATTGTAAAATCATGTTACAAAGCCCAGCGCTTTCTGTAAACCGAAAACACCAAGCACTATCTATTGGTAAAGTTTGGAACCAAAAAATCACAGAAATTGTTTTTCAGTGTATTCGCGCTAATACTCGTAACAAAAGGGTATAATTGACTTTGAAAAGATCTCTCAGAGGCTAACCTAATTACAGGAGCGGCGCTGCGGGCGTCCACTAGTAATGAAATAAACCTGACATTTGGAAACTCCTCTGACTGTATTTATTCCATTTGGATGCAACGCTCCAACATTTCTGCTAAATACACATTGACATTGCTAAGCGAACAGTCGCCGTGTTAGTCGTGTCCTTCCCGGGTAAACCGGTTAAAACGGACTAACCCGACGTTAGTTAATCCGCGCGTGTTCACTTGGAAAGACGACGTTTATGTATCTCTGACTATAAGTAAATACAAACGATATCTCAAACATGGACCTGCACTAATAGAGTCCCAAATGCGCCGCCAAGTTTTATTAAACTTATATTCATAGCCCTTATGACTGAACTTCTTGCATAACTTTCTTGTCTCAAAGAAGTGAAAATTTCTGTAGAACAACGCTGACTGGGTTGTCGCCTGTGCCGACATATGCTGAGATACTTGCAAATTAAATGATTAAGGCTGTATCTACGATTAAACCATCCTTTTTTTAATTTTACTTTCTTTTATCCGAGGTCCAATCCGGGGGATTGGGCCTCGGGTACTGATCACCAGTGATCGGATTTAGGTGTGCAATTTTTGACGAAATCTTAACATGGACACACCAACGGATTATGATAAGAGTTGCTCATACTAAATGTATTGTTTAAATATTTGAATACTTGTTTAATTTCTGATAAGAGAAATTGTATATTACACGCGTGAACATTTTCGAAATCTCGTGAGCGAATCCAAAATAATGTAATGTTTGAGGTTGTTGACCCTAAATTTCAATACCTATTCCGATCACTGTTAATTACAAATCGAACTGTCCATTGCCATGTCCATGTCCATTTATATTGTATTATCTTATAAAATTTTAGTCACACTAAGCTTTAAATTAAAATTCTTAATAATAAACCTGTGGATGAGGAGCGAGGTATTCCCATCACAAGTATCTTTGATTACTTACCGGGAAGCCCCGTTAACTAATTGTAACGGATTTTTTTTCTGAATAAAGCATATTTAATTTAATTTAAAGCATATTTAATTTAATTGCTGGACATAGAAATGTTTGCCACTCCGACCGATCTTTTGCTACTCGCATTCAAATCCAACCATCCTGCACAAATCACCACTATCTGTGAATGTCCTACACTACGTTGCGCTCTCCTCCATAACTCGTTTACTCAGCGGTTGTAGGTCCTCCGGCTGATATGACCAGCTATTCCGTTAGTGTCCACGTTTCAGCTCCGTGTGCGGTAATATGAGACAAATGAATTTAAGTTTTTAAATCCCTCTGCTGTAACACAAGTGATTAATCTTCTTACCATGGTACTTTGGTATATTGGCTGCCATACAAACATCCTGCTCATTACGTTGGTACGGTCATGGCCTGCAAATCCGGACAGTATACGGGAAACTAATGCCTGGCCATACCAACCACGCTGGGTCCGGGCAGAAGGGGTAGACCCAAAAATTTGCGACTTGACGTCGTAAGGGATGACATGCGTGGTAATAAACTGACAACTATAGATGCACAAGGCCGTGCGAAGTGGAGGAGTCGAAGTAGGAATTAGGACCTCAGGCTCTGAAGTGACTGCTTTTTTTTATGTCATAAGTGGCAGACAAGAAGATGGATCACTCGATCCATCTTCTTGACCCGCGACACTAGTGGAGTCACAAGTGCGCTGCCAATTTTTAATCCGTCGGGCGTCCGGTACCCTCACTCACGCAGCGACACACAGCACAGCGCTGCTTCACCCCGGTTTTCTGAGAGGCCGTGGTATCACTCTGGTCGCGCCGGCCCATTCATGCCGAAGCGTGGCACTCCCACGGTTTGCTATAAAATACTAATATGATGATGATGACCGGTCGTGCTCATTACCTACTAAACTATTCAATTACCGATGGATTAGGATACGTATTGTAAGTAACACGTTGAAGCGTGAGCTGATTGGTCAATGCGCTTAGCTTCGGATGCAATCGACCAAATTCAACTTAATCAGTAGCGACACCAATCCTGAGGTGTCTAATCCCTATGTCACTATAATACCTAAACAAACAGATCGATAGTAGGGTTCTCAAACGCTTATGTTATGGTTGACCTTGAATAAGCCTGTGTGATTTTGATGGAATTGAAACGCCCATACTATTTAAATTTGATTTCTGCTCTCCTCGGCACTTTACAATGTTATTGATTTTGATGAATAGAATTATTACAAAAAGTAAGCTCGGAGTCTGGAAGTTGGCAGTCTTGTACCCCCGTGAAAGCACGTTAACCCCTACCCCTGCACCCGATACCTCTCCGGTCGTGTCACGCTGGTGTCCCATCGGATTATGAGGGTAAGGGAACAGAAAGTGCACTTATGTTTGCACGCACACACTTGAGCACTATAATATATTCTGCATAGGTGGCTGAACGTTGAGGCCGCCGCAGCTGAAATCGGCTGAGGAATATTATCATTTGACTGACCGGATGTCGCAAGTGGTAGTGACCCTGCCTCTTACGCCAAAGGTCGTGGGTTCGATCCCCACCCTGGACAAACATTCGTGCAATGAACACTTGTGTTTGTTTAGTGTCTGGGTGTAATATACGTATTTAAGTATATGTTTATGTTCCTCTGTTGTCTGATATCTGCAACACAAGTGCTTAAGCTACTTAGTACGGAATCAGGACAACGTATGAGATGTTGTGAGAATTATATTATTATTATTATTTATTTCGTTAAACTTTCGGTAGTCCCCCGCTCCTCTCGTATCAAATTCAGTTTGTCATAAAAATGCTCTATAGTCATTACTAAAATTATTATCTTCTATAGTATTACCCAGCTTGTATGTAGAGATAACAAAATAATACACAAATCCGTTATCGCTATTGTATCGCGTGTAAAAACAGACAGACAAACAGAAATGTCAGAAATCATTTGTTCACGCTTTGGCGGTGCTACTAGGCCTTAAATAAAATGATAAAAGTATTGTGTTGTCGACAAATACATATAAAGAGCTCCAAGTCAGAATCCTCTTCTGTTATATCTGGCCAGAAGTCCTATACGGATCTGAAGCATGGATTTAAAAAAAAAAAACCATAAACCGCTTATAAGCTTTTGAGATGTGGTGCTACCGTCGCATGCTCCGCATTAAATGGGTACCTACATAAAATCAGTAACGAAACTGTCCTCCAGTAACGAAATTGATGCAGACTGTCAAAAAAAAGGAAGTTTTTTTTAAATAAATATTTCACAACATCACATACATTGATCTGACTCCGAGATAGGTAGCTCAAGTACCTGTGTTACGGATATCAGAATCAACAGCGGAATTACAAATATATACATATAATACTATTTTTTTGTAAATACATACTTATAATACATACAAACACCCAGACCAATACAAACAGACATGTTCATGCACACAAATGTTTGTACTGTGCGGGGATCGAACCCGCAACCCTTGGACCAAAAGCAGCGTTCACTACCATCGATCCAAACGGGTCGTCAATCGATTCGGTCGATTGAATACCTCGGCCACGTGTTGAGACACGATAGGTCTTCTTCAACGTGGGAAAAAAAAGTGGTTGCGAAACATACGGGTGTAGACCGGGATTACCAGCGTGCAAGAACTTTTCCGTCTTGCAAAAGATAAAGAGAAGTTCAAGAAACTGGCGGCCAGACTGTAGAGGCACCCGAAGAAGAAGAAGAAGAACTAGGCCAAGAACTCTCTTTTCTCTTTTTGGGAGGTTCAATCCAGGGGCGTTACCGGTGTGTATGGGCGGCAATCGCGTACCATCTAGTGATCCAACTGCACATCTGACTCCTATCACATAAAAAAATTAAACATATAGGAATGCTTTATCAAACGATGTTATATCAAGCATTTCCAACGTCCATTAGCATACGTTGTCTTTATACAATAAATATTACTCAAGCGAAATTTATATTGACACTATTAAGTCAACAGTGCCCGCGGACGGCGGACTCGCCTCGGGCGCGACGCGGCTAACTAGGGTTAATTAACAAACCATGTGTCAACGGGCAGGTGTTGCGTTTGACCGTCTGCTTCCAGCTCAATATTTGAACTGGTTTTGATATGCGTTAATATGCGCCTTGGTACGTTGGCTGCTGTGATATGGAAACTATGAGGGGGTACTAAAAAGTGGACCAAGTGATGGTAATTAGCTAACACGATAAAATGTTTTTATTCGTTTCCCTGTATATCATCATCATCATCATCAGCCCATTTAAGTTCCCACTGCTGGGGCACGGGCCTCCCTCAATCACATGAGGGGTAATTGCCATACTCACCACGCTTGGCAGACGGGTTGGCGAGGGTTTTGATGTAAATGCAGAGTTTTCCTACTCTGGGTGCTGATGATCATGCCAGCAGCTTTACCTTAGTCGCCTTTTACGACACCTCGGTAAGAGTGAGGGTGGCCTATTCTACTCTGCCGGGGACCACATGGCTACTTCCCAGTATATAAGTTATGTTAATCCTGTCCCGCAAAGAATGGATTAATCGAAAATAACTAATTTTAACATTTTTCTAAAAAACTCAGGATTATCAAAAAAAAAAGATATTTTCACTGCCTCAAATTAGTTTTCTTGATGTCATGGTTCCAAAGGATAACATTCACCTATTTTTTTCTTTATTATTATAATTGCTATATAAATAGTCCGAACATTCCTATATCATTTTAGTGCTTTTTTTTATGTGATAGGTGGCAGACGGCCAGACGGATCGCCTGATGTTAAGCGATAGCCGCCGCCCATAGACACACGCGACACTAGTGGAGTAACAATTTAGCTGTCATCCGTTAAACCCTCCTTTATCCCTGAATTAGGCCTCCGGTACCCTTACTCACGCAGCGAAACCCAGCACAGTGCGGTTTCACGCCGGTTTTCTGTGAGGCCATGATATCACTCCGATCGAACCGGCCCATTCATCCCGAAGCGTAGCTCTCCCGGTTAAGTAGTATTGGTCAGTGTATTCCAACAGTTGGTTTTTTTTATTTAATCTTTAAAGTTCATTAATATTTCTTGACTTTTATTTTAGTCGATATTTTACTTCCATATTGGCAAAGTGATAGAGAATTGAGTTCCAAACTCTGAACATACACAACAACTAGTATATTTTAATAAAACTTTCTATTTACTTTTAGTTGTAAAATTACCAAAATAAGGCAAGGCTCTCCTTTTTTAACCCCTTTGAAACGCACATAAATAACATCCTCCTAAAAACATTATAATTCCCGCAAAGTAAAAGCTTATTTGCCGTAACATTCCTGGCGTAATTTCCTCAGCATTTTTGGAAGGCCTCATTGGAATACCTGGACACCACACTGTTAGGAAAATCATCCATAGTAACAAAAAGGGTTGACGATGAGGACTACACATTTTGCAAATTATACGAAGTGTAGAAAAAATTGAGGAGCAAACACACGGAATGCTGGCAGTTACCTCGGCCAACGTTTAGGGTTGGCCATCCAAAGAGGCAACGCCGCTAGCATTCTGGGCACGTTGGACAATATCAGTGGGGCAGACAATTTCTTTTTGTAAATATGTACATAATTATTAGGTATCACTTTTGTTGATTTAACATATTTTTAGCAAAGAAGTATTTTACATTCTGCCGTCCGATGACGTCATCTTACGTTTTTTAGTTTTTAATTTTTTTCTCTGTAAATAAGTAATATAAAAAATAAATAAATATGAATTCGAGAAGCGGAAAAGTAAAAAAAGAAATGTTATTTTTTGTTTCAATAAATAAATATCCAGTGAGCGAAAAACAAAATCAGTTGTATCATAAAAATAGAATATTTACCCGGCTATAATGTATAGAACTGCAGATTTTTTTTCACTCTTGGATGATCATATTTTGACAGAAAAGTTTTTACACGGCGTAGTAGGGTATACTGTGCTAATACTAGCACAGTATAAAGAAAAGCTTTTTGTTATGCTGCGGTATTACTGCTTTGTTTTTTTTTATGTGATAATCAGACGAGCTGCCAGACGGATCGCCTCATATAGACACCAGCAACACCAGTGGAGTCACAAGTGCGTTTCGGCTAACAAACCATCATGTACGAGTACTTGTTTAAATATCATCTTCATCATCATCATCATCAGCAACCCACACTCGTCCACTGCTGGACATAGGTCTCCCCTAATGCACGCCACTGCTCCCGATTTTCGGCCACTCTCATCCAGCCCACACCAGCCAGCCTTCGAATGTCTTCATCCCATCTTCTCGCAGGGCGTCCTACACTACGCTTACCGAGTAGCGGTCTCCACTCAAGGACTTAACGGCTCCAACGGCTGTCAGTTCTGCGGCTAATGTGACCAGCCCACTGCCACTTCAGTTTGCTAATTCGGTGGGCTATGTCGGTGACTCTGGTTCTCTCTCGGATAACATCATTTCTGATGCGGTCTTTCAGAGATACTTCGAGCATAGCTCTTTCAATATCATCTTAGTGTATAATTTTTGGTTAGGTCCAAAGATCCCGTAGCTTTGGAGCCTGGAGTACGCTTGAACCAAGTTCCCGGATTTGGAGAATCTGTTTATTACAATGAAGTGACTTGGTTTCTGATGAGTAAAATGTGCTGGAGTTCTGGTTGTTTGACTGCAGTACCCAATTTCACTTTGTCCTCTAATAATTTTGGTTACAAAACTCCCTGTTTAGCTGCCACATCTGCGAGTATTTGTAAATGGAGTCCTCGTTTTATTGAGGTCGTGTCGGTATAAAATGTAAAGTCTGCCTTGAGCTTCACGTAATTTGACTTGGTTCGATGGCGCAATTAGTATGCGCTTTTGATGGCGATTTTGACACCGCGTCATACGCTAAAAGGTCGTGGGTTTAATTCCGTTTCTGAACGAACATTTGTATGATGAATAGTTTTATTTGTTCAGTGTCTGGGTGTATTATTCGTGTGTATTTTAGTTACTTACCTCTGTTGTCCGATCCACTTAGTAGCTTTTCATTTTGGCGAAAAATATTATAATAAGCATAACTTATCTTTTTCTCATGTGTTTGTTTTACTGCGGATGGTGTTTAGGCTTGCGATTAGATACAAATCGTAAATATACTTCAGTTTTGTTTTTTTTTTTTAAATATAAATATTTCACAACATCACATATGATCTGACTCCGAGATAGGTATCTTAAGCAGCTGTATTACGGATATCAGAATCAACAGTGGGATTACAAATATATACGTATAATACTTTTCTTTTGTAAATACATACTTATAATACATAGGGAACACCCAGACCAATACAAACTAAAAATAAATATTATTTTGACATTGCTTCTCATTGATATTTTAAAAATGATAATATAATGTAATTAATGATTTAGATATTAGTAAATAAATACAGACGCTTCACAAACACCTTGTTAAGGTTAATTTATTAACAAACTAAGACAACTGTTCAACTATGTACCTGCCATGTACCAATGTTACAAATTATGTGAATAAATGAATATGAATATGAATATAAACAGACATGTTCATGCACACAAATGTTTGCACTGTGCGGGGATCGAACCCGCAACCCTTGGACCAAAGGCAGCTTTCACTACCACTGTTCCAAACGGGTCGTCAAATAAAAAAAATATCTTTCACTGGAATGTTCAATATTGCGCTGTAATTTGGCATAATTACAATGTACATAATTATAAATCCTGCTTTATTGAAACTCTTTACGGTTACTGAAGATGTGAGTACAGTGTGGGGTATCAAATGAAAGAGCTTTTCTAGCACATTTCAAATATGTAATTTTATTAACATAACTAAAAATACGTTAAATGAAAATAAAGTTTGAAAACTAAAACCCGACTACCAAAAAAACACGCTCTAAAAAGTACGAAAATGCTGAAATTATTATGCCATATCGCCGTGGTCACATTGATTTTATTTTATTTTTTGGCATACGACCACGGCGATACGGCATAATAATTTCAGCATTGTCATCAGAAACAATTTTCTTGTTTCGTACTTTTTAGAGCGTGTTTTTTTTGTAGTTTTGGTAGTTTAGTTTTCAAACTTTATTTTTGGATGAAAAATTTGTTACTTTATCACATTGGACAGTACTTTGACAATTGAACATGATTTTTTATAATAGTAGGTATAACTGATTATTTTTACTATTTCAATTCCTGACTCTATACTATTTCCCAAAAAAATTACATAATCATTCCCAACTCAACATCTGTATTACAGATCCCATTAAAAAAACAAACAAAGCTTAACAACTCGGCAGTAAAGATCTGAATCACCACATTACATTTAACAATCTTTTCCAGACATAAAAATTAAATTAACACGTAAAAAAGTTTCCGAATTGTTGTCCCTAAAACCCACATTAGAAGAGGTCGTTTAGAAGCAGCGTTCTCACCTGACGACAAGTTTTACGGGTTCTGACCACAGGGAAAGGTTGCCAGTGTTCGAACGCAATATTGCGTGCGTCAATAATATTTACACGACGCCATGGAACTGAAAAACGCGTGCTAATGTGCCATTTTCGGAAAAAACGTGAAAGAGATACAACCGGCCCTCACGCAGCTTTAATGCATCTCTATATGGGTGCGGTAGAGAAGGAACGTCACCCTGCACGTCACCCTAGCACTAACGACTTCGCAATGATTTTCAAGTATGGCTTTCTATGAAAAGGCTCTCAGGTCTTAAATGTGGGAGAGCCACGCTTAGGCATGAATGGGCCGGCTCGACCGGGGTGATACCACTGCCTCACAGAAGACCGGCGTGAAGCAGCGCCTGCGCTGTGTTTCGCCGCGTGAGTGAGGTTACCGGAGGCCCAATGGGGAAGGGGAAAAGGTTGGCAGCGGCGGTGGAATTGCTTTCCATCAGGTGATCCGTCTGCCACCTCTCATATAAAAAAAAGGTTGAAATATTTTTAATACCAGTTAAGATAAAACTGCTAAATTATTATGCATTTTTGGGTTAAAGCATTTCTTTGCGATTTATTCTTAAGTTAATACTCACCTTAAAAACTTTAATCGTTCAATCACGGCGAAGCAAAAGCACACAAAAAAATTGTTGACTAAAGCTTCTTGTTGGTAAATCAGTTGCCCGGTTAGCAAAAGATCGTGGGGTCGAGTCCCACCCGAAGACTGTCGATAAATTTTAAGTGCATTATAAATTAAAGAATCAAAAAATATTTCAGATTTGTACAATACCCTTCCTGAATTTTATGAAGGTAATTCAAAGGACGAAGGCTGGAAACAATTTAAAAGGCATTTTTAAAATCTTAAGGGATCGGGGATAATCGCACATAGATTGGGCGCTTTATAAAAGGTGAACAATATAGTAAAAATTGATCAAAATTTATTGAATCTGCAGATATTTAAATCCCGGGAAGATCCATATTTCGATGCAAATACCACCTCCTCATTGTGAAATCAACTTCCCGCAGCGGTATTTCCGAACCGGTACGACATTGAGATCTTCAAGAAAAGAGCTACTTTCTTAAAAGGCAACGGCAACGCATCTCCCCTCCCTCTGGTGTAGCTGATGTCTATGAACAGCGATGAAATACCGCCGTCCGTTACCATCAGGTGACTCGCTTGCTCTTTTGCCTCCCTTACTGATAAAAAAAAAGAAAAAAACTAAAATTACTATTGTCATAATCAGAGGTCGGAACTAGGTAAATAAAATTCGGTCGTGAATTGGCTTTCCTAGTAGGGCCTCTGAAGGCCTATTCTCGAGCACGAGAATGTATGAAATATCTAAAGTCGACAGCAATGTCAAGTTCACGAGAATTGCCCCCCAGGTTCTATACTCCGGTACAGAAATGTAGTAGGTAGGTATCTACGTGTAGGTAGTCGAAATGCCGCATTCGCCGCTAATTTTCCATTATCTAGCTTAAATATTTGATTGGCCCGTTGTATGCTCCGTTCATATTTAATGCAGCTTTATTACATGCGATACTACGTGTCTAACCGGCGATCCGTTTCAGTTTATTGGTTTTGTTCACTGATGGAATTGAAACATGTAATTTTTCAACGGAGTTCAAATGTTTTTATGGTTGAGGCACAGGTTGTGGGAACCCTTGTTTATTTTTATGATCACCCGTCAGATGCGGCCGCTACAGGATTAATATTGGCAATGCTTTTCATTTTTATTTAATAAAATTCCTCAGAGGTACAAACAGCTCAATACCAATTTATTAAAAATGAAATTTAAGAGATTTCTACTTGACAAATGTTACTACAGCACAAATAATTGACTTGAATATAATTAATCATTGACTTGAATTAAACATTAAATTTAATTATAACTAATACTATTAAATTACTTTGACGTCAATGATGAATGACATGTATTTAATTTGGAAATACTATTTTGTTGACATTTTGTTAATAATTTTATCTATAATTTTACACGCCACTGCTGGCAAAACATGTTGGTACAATTTACATTTAATAAGACTTTCATTCAAATGACTTAATGTAATATGTTATGATAACATTATCTTTATCTTTTCCCTATACTTAGTTGACTCTAGTAGGTACTGTGCGTTTTTCCCAGAACTTTTTGCTAATTATCTCAGTTCTGTGGAACCGTTTGGTTGCACTACGTGAAGGTTGGCAGCGCACTTGTGACTCCACTGGTGTCGCGGGTAACCATGCATGGGCGGCGGCAATCGCTTACCATCAGGTGATCCGTCTGCTCATCTGCCACCTATCTTCTAAAAAAAAGAAAACTAACAAAAAAACTGGAAAACACAATTTTCTTTTCACATTTCTTGTTAGACTTTTTTTTACCGCAGTCGCACACATGTCGTTGTATTTATATTCGACAGGTTTTCATTTAAATTGCTTATCAGGACTCCAACGAAAACTCGTCGCTGAAGAAAACCTGCTTCTCATTTACGTTTTGAAGAAGAAAATACTGGGGTGTATTTATAAACCATTTTTTTCTCTTCAAACCCCAAATGAAAGGCAAACACCAAATACGAGGAGGTTCCGAGATGCTAACGAATTACAATATCAAGAAGCGTTTATTAGATGTCATATTAATATAAATTTAAGCTAAGTACTCTTTTCGCTTAGTACATTAGAATTTTTATATTGTTCTACTTCTTACCTTTACCATGCCTGTTATCAACATCATTTCAAACAATAGTCGTCCACCACACAGATCGGTCCTGTGCCGCCCGCATCCAATGGATTCCCGCGATCTTCACCAGATCGTCGGTCCACCTTGTGGGAGGCCTGCCATGGCTGCGACTTTCTGTACGTGACCTCCACTCGAGGACCTTTCCGCCGCCCCAACGGCCGTCTGTTCTCCTCGCTATGTGCCCTGCCCATTGCCACTTCAGGCATGCAATCCTTTGGGCTATGTATGTATGTATGACCATGCCTGTGCCTTTTATAAAATAGAAACAACGACCGATAACCTGTTAATATTTTAATTCCTAGTAATTAAACATCTGTATGTTTACTTACTAAGAATTCACCTATGACCCTAATGGTTATATTCATAAATGTGTGTTATAACTTTGTTTTTTATTTCTTTTTAAACGGGCGGCTGAGCAGGTCCTATTCAGATCAGTGCTCCTCACTGCATACCTTTGTTTATTAAAACGGTGCTTTAAAGCAGTTTTAAATCTTTTTTCGAAATTTGTATGATTTTTTTTGTTACATACGTCACAACTACTCTATAACACTGTTTTAGCTAACAAAGGTTGATTCATATTGAACGTTTATAAATAAAGCTAAGTCTTTAATAATTTTATTTTTGTTAATTTTAACCTTCTTATCAAATTAATACAATAGTTTTTATCTGTAATCAATAATTATTAGAAAATATAATCGAGTAGCGTAAATACAATTTTAAATCATTTGAATATTTCATTTAAAAACAACTAGGCGCCAAGCAACAAGATATGATAATAACATCTAGTATTATCTACAGATAGTTCATCTTACGAAGACGCGCCCCATCACTTTTGGGCAAGGGCATTTGAATCATTTAAATCATTTGAACACTTCTCACAAAAAAAATCAAGTAGAGCATCTTTTCAGTTACCCCGTGACGTTCTGTCAATTTATCATAGTGTGCGTGAGCACTCATTGCTAATGTGTAAGCGATAATGAGAAAGGGTGGGGCGCGTATTCGTGGATTGAACTATCTGTACAAATTTCTTATTAGAATGACAGAAACGTCCTTCTTAGGGTTCCGTAGCCAAGTGGCAAAAAACAGAACCCTTATTGATTCGTCATGTCTGTCCGTCCGTCCGTGTGTCACAGCCACTTTTTTCTTATTTTTGATAGTAAGACACTCACATTTACGAATTGGAACATATCCTGAATGTTTGAATTTGCGTATTTCTGCCAATGCGGGAAAATGTCGCGAGGAAAACTGCTCGTTTCGGATAGTTTTTCAAAACTGTCAATTACGCAATTACTGAAATTAATAACTATGATCGCGAAATCATAATCAGGTTAGTCTGGTTGCCCTTAGACAGCTAAGGGTTGCGAAGGTCAGAGGGCAATCCATTCATTGTTATTATTATAAGACTATTGTATAAAATAGGCTTGACGTCTTGTCTTGTAGTTGTTATGTAAGTCTTAAACGAAATAAAAATCAACCTTTGACCGTGGAAGGGCCACCGACAGTAAGCCACTCACTCTACAAAATACCGTGCAAGTGTTGTTATACAAGGTGGTTCGCCGAGTGAGTGAGGGTATGTACCGCGGCGGCCCAATTGATCCGCCTGGGTATGCCACCTATCCCAATAAAAAAGCTGCGTTGTAATTTGTAAAGTGCGAGAACTAGACAATTTATGATATTATAATTTGCAGCACTGCGTCGCGACCTAAATTTTGTCCTATACCCCGCAGGTGCAACAGCTTAATAAGATTGAGCGAGTAAAAGGTGCAGAAGCCTTCAAAGTCGATTGGATTTGAGTTGCTCGTGAAATATACATTTTCGGATTACGGTCCTATAACGAGGTCGTAAGAAGTAAGAAGATAACGGATTAGGTGGCGACAAAAATAAGATGTATTCAATGAATAATATTCATTCGCGCATAATCATATTATGATTATCGATTTGTTTTTAAACAACATCATTTTTAATGTGAAAATCTTATTTTTTATTTTCAAAAAGTGATTTATTTCACAAACCCAAGTTATTATATTAAGAAGAAAATCAAGTTATTAATTTTTAAATACGGCGTCATTTACCTTAAGAATAAAGTTCCATATTGGTCAATGCTACTGTTACATAAAAAAATTGTAGGATAGCAGTTACGCTTACCATGGATACTAAACTTGTACAATTTGGATCCGATTTTTTGATCCGAAGTCAAATGCACTCATCGTCAGCCCATTTAAGTCCCCACTGCTGGGGCACGGGCCTCCCTCAATCACATGAAGGGTAATTGCCATACTCACCACGCTTGGCAGACGGGTTGGCGAGGGTTTTGATATAAATGCAGAGTTTTCCTTCTCTGGGTGCTGATGATCATGCCAGCAGCTTCACCTTAGTCGCCTTTTACGACACCTCGGTAAGAGCGAGGGTGGCCTATTCTACTCTGCCGGGGACCACACGGCGTAAATGCACTTAACCATTTGTTATATTAACTATAGCCTATATCGATTGAAAAAATTGACAGATTTGTGACTGTCCGTACATACATAAACACTACATACCTAGTAGTAGAAGTTTTTAGATAGCATCGAATTGCACTAACCAACCACATTACCGTTTCTTTTGATAGGCGATAACGTTGGCGAAAATCAACAGTATCATAGAAGTCCATTGGTCTAAAAATTTTCGGCCTTCGTATTAGTACGTACTCCGCATAAATATCATCATCTGATGAACTTTCCGACTCCGACTTATCAAAGTGTCTAACTATGACCAAATCTATAATTAAAATAATATGTGACAAAACTAAATAAACCAATATTGACGCGCTTTGAAATGCCTTTGAAAGGCAAATCAGCTGTGATAATGTATTTAACTATCCGCCATATTGGCAACCGTTCGATTTTGGGTGGTGGATTTTTTTGAGTAATGGTCACGTATTTAACTACAAGTTGAAGGTAACCATCAATCAAAAAACGTATTTTGCACATACTTAACAATTAGTTACTATTTTTAACCATTCGTTCAGTTAACTACGGATTAAAAAAGCAAGCTACGCTAGCTACTGCATTTTGATTTCCAATTCTTAAAAGGAATTAAATAAAGAAGCAGTTATAATAAAAGAATATATTTAATTATAACTGTTTTATTCATTTAAAAATACAAATATTACTTACTAATTAATTAATTCTCACAACATCTCATACGTAGAACTGATTCCATACTAAGTAGCTTAAGCACTTGTGTTACAGATATCAGACAACAGAGGAACACAAATATATACTTAAATACATATATTACACCCAGACACTGAACAAACACAAGTGTTCATCGCACGAATGTTTGTCCAGGGTGGGGATCGAACCCACGACCTTTGGCGTAAGAGGCAGGGTCACTACCAATTGCGCCATCCGGTCAGCCGGTCATTAATTAACCTACTAGATTTCCAAACGTTTTTAAAAGACGGTCAAGCAGTTTATTTTTGCTGGAATTCGAGCCTGTTTGTTTAAGTACCTAAGGACGATGGTGTTTCTGAACAGATAAGACAATACAGATCTTCAAGAAAAGAGAACGTATGCCTCACGTGTTGCAGATGTCAATGGCGGCGGTATTCAGTTACCATTAGGTTAGTCGTTTGATCGTTTGTCCGCAATAATGTAAATAAAAGGTCTCCGCATTGCAAGAACTTATTGAAGAGAATTAGTTATGGTACGAAGAATTTTTTCTCTAAGATTATTACTCATTTTTGGTACTTTCTTGCCATTCTATAATTTCAGCTCACTTTAATTTTTCTTTTCAAAAATGTGGATATAACTATGTATTATTATTACGATGTACTAATCAAATTGTCACTGGCTTCCGTAACACAGTTTATACTGGTTTGGCAGCCAGGGTTTCATACATTTTATGTAAATTGTATATTGGTACGCCGTGTGGTCCCCGGCAGAGTAAAATAGGCCACCCTCACTCTTACCGAGGTGTCGTAAAAGGCGACTAAGGTAAAGCTGCTGGCATGATCATCAGCACCCAGAGAAGGAAAACTCTGCATTTATATCAAAACCCTCGCCAGCCCGTCTGCCAAGCGTGGTGAGTATGGCAATTACCCCTCGTGTGATAGAGGGAGGCTCGTGCCCCACCAGTGGGGACTTAAATGGGCTGATGATGATATTGGTACAAATAAAGATTTTTGTATTTTGAAGACGAGAAACATAAGACTGAAAGACATTTATAATAAATTAACGTAGAGTTGTCACTTCAATCGAAAACTTGTTTAATAGCGTAGCAATTCAATTGAAAACCGTTACCGTTAAATTCCTTTTGAAACAGTATTGGTGCCTGCAGTCACGCCTTTTTCATGGGGAAATAACAGCCGGTCCGTTGGCAGACAACGTTGTAAAACATCGATATATCGATAGCAGATTATTTACTTGATTTTTGTTTTGTATTTTTATTGATCTTAACCTAATTACTAGGTACTTACAACCGGGAGTCCTTTGGCAATCTTTTGAAACAAAGATTTTTGATGAACTTATGAAAAAGTCCTTTTAAAGATCGAACGATATTTATAATTTCTTAAAGTGGAAATATCGTAAAGCTGCGTGAGTGTGGGTACTGGAGGCCCAATCCGGGGGAAAGGGGGGTTTAAAGGTTGGCAGCGCACATGTGACTACACTGGTGTCGCGGGTGTCCATTATCCGTGATCCGTCTGTTCGTCTGCCACCTATCACATAAAAATAAAACCTTGGTTTTTACCCGACTATGGCGAAGCACAAAGGAAGGTCATTCGAGATTTCGACCTGTTCGATATATAATTTTCAACATATCAAACACATTATTATATGTTTTGTTGAAATAGATGATTTGTGCAGGTACACGCATACATATGCACATAGATTTTTAAAATCCAGATGTAGAAAACATTCCATTGAATAACCAAGCAAATATTTTATTATTTATGTCAAACCTATTTTTCTTTTAGTCAGCCTGTGATACTCTTAGTTCAGGCACTCAACTAAAATAGCTACCTTAGTATAAATACATTATACATATAGTCTTTATTGTCTCAATAATTTTATTTTTATTTTATTTTATCGATATTTTTTTTCGATAAACCATCAACACAGAATGGCATTCACCACCCTACGGACGCAAACGACATTTCAATTTGTAGAAGTGCAATCACGCCGTAGGCGACGCGATTGATTCGACGCGAATGTTTCCGACTGTACTGATTGAACAGAAGAATGGTTATCACGAATTAGAGGTACAGTCAATAGCAAAACTTAATGATATCCACATAAGACTAGTGTCGAGGTGTTCCTCCGAGCACCTCGGCATCATGCTGAGTGGAAGTATGTATGATGTATGATTTGTAACCTGTATAAGCACTTTTTATTCTTATTCATAAAATAAAAATAATAAATTCTTACAACATGTCATTCATACATTAACCTGATTCTGTACAATTTTTTTTATTTTAAGTTCGCGGCTATGCAAGTCCTAATCAGATCAGTATCACTGCGACCAGTTTGATCTATTGTGATCGCCACTGTGCTACATATCAGTCCCAAAGCCCTACACTTTTCAGAAAGTGTATTAGTTGTTTGGGACTGAGAACCTTAGTTTCGTTGGGGCTCAAAAAGGACTTTCCCAGATGTAAGCTGCGTTTGCGCATCAGTGTCCGCATTCAGTGATTATGTGTATAGGGGTTTCATCCGCCTCGTTACACATTCTGCAGATTCTAGTGTCACTCAGTTCTATAACGGTAGTAGTGACTCTATACTAAGTAAATAAATAAAATTAATAAATAAATATTTTTTTTCTCTCGTAATAATAGTATATTGATTAAAAAACTTAATGATCACTATTTGATGAATAGTTATTTACGAGATTGCTACAATGTAACTTATTTTTGAGTTTGCCATGGTCACGGGTCAAGTAAATAACTATTGTAATAATAGTAGTAGCTTAAGCACTTGTGTTCTGGATATCAGACAACAGAGGAATAATAAATATATACATATATTACACCCAGGCACTGAACAAACACAAGTTTTCATTACACTAATGTTTGTTCAGGGTGGGGATCTAACCCAGACATTTGGCAGGGTTACAAACAAATACGGACCAGTCTTTTTTTATGTAATAGTTGGCAGACGAGCAGACGGATCGCCAGATGGTAAGTGATTGCCGCCGCCCATTGACACCCGCGACACTAGTGGAGTCACAAGTGCGCTGCCAACCTTTAAACCCCCTTTCCCCCGTATTGGGCCTAAAAAGCCGAAAAATTTTCTAACACTCCAAATTTTTAGTACAAAATAAATGAATACAGAAGGTCTAATCAGGCTGACAATGATATCGAAAAGTTCGATGACCTACGCGCTTAGTATATTCTTTCTTGTTTCTCTCTCACACTTTCCGTATAGTCTGATGATTTCGGTTCATGCCACACCACTTCGAGATCACTAAGCGTGCATGTTTTTTTTGTATTTGGGTAAATTTTGAAAAAATATATCAGACAGTATAAATATTGTTTAGCTGACTGTACAGAATTGAAAAGAGAACAACGTCGGTAACGAATTGTATTTCATATTTGAGAGATGGTTTTAAAACACGACTTTTTCGTTTGGTTGTGAGCTGTTTTAAATGTGAATGGAACTGAATATTGCGTTGGAGAAAGTTTAAATGTTTGATGAATAAGTTTAAATTCCAATCAAAGTTTTGGATAGGTGCACGGGGAAACGAGAGGTGGTTGTAAAATCCAAAACATCTGTCTGCTTCTGGACCCTTCACTCCCCTGTATTTTATTACATCTTATCTCAAAAAAACTAAAACCAGTCTAGGACCTCGGGACCAGAAACCAGGGACGCAAGTCCCAACAGTAGGTTCGATGAAGTGCTAATTCATTCTACTCACAACCATCACCCTGAGATACAGCATACACATATGAGCATATAGTATGAGGAATTAATAACTTCGCATACCTAACCGTCATGACTGTTGACAATGGGAGAGCCACGCTCCGGCATGACTGGGTCGGGTCGACCGGAATGATACCACGGCCCCGTACAAAGCCGGTGTAAGGTTGGCAGCGTATTTGTAACACCCGGAAAATGCTGCATAAAGCCAGTTACACAGTATGCTAATTTCTAACATGCTTAAAAAGCATGCCGAATATGGGCATGCTTAATGAACTGTCTACATCTGTTATCAATAAGCATGCTATTAGCATGCATAAAAATAAGCAAAGCTGTTTATATGTGCTAAAGCATTCCCCTACACTCCCCTTTCTACCCGCACAGCAGGTAGTAGGTAGGCTCAAAATTAGCATGCTTATTTTTAGCACGTCCGCGTCCGTGCCTCGCTGGAGTCCTTAAAGGTACTGTTACACATGCTACTAAGTAGCACTTTCTCAAGAGTAGTATGCTTTAAGCATGAAAATAAGCATGTGTAACTTACCTTTATCCTAAAAACGCAAACACGTGCAGCCTATACTATTCAGTTCATCAATGAAATTCATCCACATTATTTTTTAATTGCTCTACCGATAGTTACAATCGATACACAAAACGTACGACAGTCTGTCTGACGATTCTGGTTAATTGGACACGTGCACCAATATTGTTTAGTAGACAATTGGCGAACGCTTAATTACAAATTAATAATATCGCGTCGGTGATAGTAAGATTAACTGTTCACTACCGACAGTATTAAAAGTCTATAAGTAATATAATATTTCGCAACATCACATACATTGATCTGACTCCGAGATAGGTAGCACAAGCACCTGTGTTACGGATATCAGAATCAACAGTGGGTTTACAAATAATATACATATAATACTTTTATTTTTTGGAAAGTCAAGCAGCACTCGCTTCATTGTAATTACATTCCTACCAGACTCCCCAAATCCGGAACTATGGTCTAAGCTTACTCCGGGCTCTGAAGCGGCAGCTTTGGAGATAATTTTAAGGCCAATATCATAAAAATAAAAAACAAGAATGACTCCCCACCTGCCTTGATGCTGTGCTGTTAAAGAGCCGCTATAATAGTCTACGCCAACTGTAGTCCATTCAGTATATGAAGGTGAATCTAAGACAATTCTATTTTGACATCAAAAGTGAGACGCTCCTTCTAAACCTAACCGATATTTTAAAACATCGAGAGTATTTTCCTTAGAAATCTAATCGACATTTTTTTTTTAATCTTAATCACCATTTCGTCTACGAATTTGAACTATTTATTTATTTATTTGGGATAACATCAGCAATGTGTTTTAATAAATTATACAAATTACTACCTTATACCTTATGTAAAGCAATAAACTATTGGGTAAATCAATCATCAATTGCCGTGTGGTCCCCGGCAGAGTAGAATAGCCCCCCCTAACTCTTTCCGAGGTGTAAAAGGCGACTAAGGTAAAGCTGCTGGCATGATCATCTGCACCCAGAGAAGGAAAACTCTACATTTATATCAAAACCCTCGCCAACCCGTCTGCCAAGCGTGGTGAGTATGGCAATTACCCCTTACGTGATTGAGGGAGGCCCGTGCCCCAGCAGTGGGGACTTAAATGGGCCGACGATGATGATGAACAACAGCATATTACAATTTCAGTTACAATCTTACTTAATACAATTTTGAAAGCTAATTACAGTTATCCACGTGACATTCTCAATTTATTAAGTCTGATAATGAAGATATACATAGTTTTAACATTATACCTATTTATATTCCTATGTTAAAACCGACATAAACTATTTCACACATTCATACATAGTACTATGCAGATATGAGTGCATGAAACAACATGCTAGTCCGAGCCGATTTCTATATATATATATATATATATATATATATATATATATATATATATATATATAATCGGCTCGGATATATATATATATATATATATATATATATATATATATGTGATATATTTATATATAAACTATCTGGATATGTAATACAACATGTAAATATTCTTAGTGATACACAAGCAATAAATTTAATAATGAAATAATTTGCATATTATTCGTCTGAAAAATAACAACTCTCGCTTGACGTGTCGGAACCACCTTCGTCACCAAGAGATATTACCAGTAGGTACTTGGTCCCTAATGCAATCAATCAAGAGACAATAATCGCGATTCGATGGTAAGTAGGCGACCATACCGATTACTGATTTATTGTGATTGTTTGTGTCAATCCCTATGAGCAAAAATTCCGATTAGCGCATTATGCAATATATGCAATTCATAAGATATTTATTACAAATTTTATTGGTAATAATTATTTAATTTCTTCATCAGATTAATTGAGCAAGATTAATACTTGTTATTTTGGAACAATGAGAACACAAAAAAAGTTAATGATTCTTACAGCTTAATTATTCTATTAGTACGACTGACCGGATGGCGCAATTGGTAAAGACCCTGCCTCATGCGCCAAAGGTCGTGGGTTCGATCCCCACCCTGGACAAACATTCGTGCGATGAACACTTGTGTTTGTTCGGTGTCAGGGTGTAATATATGTATTTAAGTATATATTTGTGTTCCTCTGTTGTCTGATATCTGTAACACAAGTGCTTAAGCTACTTAGTACGGAATCAGGTCAACGTATGAGATGTTGTGAGAATTATTATTTATTATTTGTTATTATTATTTAGTAGAAAGTTAGATGCATGATAAGAAACGTTTTAACTGTCCTTCAGATACTGAATGGACTATAGTGTCTCTGCCTCAGTTATGTTCCGTTCATTCTACCTCCAATTATTGCCTTCCACAGGAAGTTAGATAGCTCGTTGATTGGGCAATAGAGCGGCACCTAACCAGCGCATTGATCAAGCAAATCGCCGGCCGCCGCCGATCTGATACCGCGCCGGGTGGGTCGGAGCCGCATTCCGAAATGCCCTTAGATATTTGTAACTTGTTAGGTATATGCTCGTAGCACGTATTAACGCAATAGTATCATGGATTAAAGTTGTTTCTGAAGATTGACGGCGACTGGGAATTACACGCTGCGCTTATTTCTACCATAAGCTAGGCGGTGACGGAAAACATCGCGAGGAAACCTGCACGTTTTGTATAGTTTCTGGAACGTGTAACCATGACTCAGTTGGTTTGGTTCCCCTGTAAAAGTGTTGCGAAAGTATATTGTAACTACCAGACCCCCCAAATCCTGGATCATGTTTTGAACGTACCCCGGGCCCCGGAGCGGCAGCTTTGGACGCAACCAGGAATCACACGCTAAGACTTACTAATACTTAATTCTTATTCTTATATGTAACTTAAATTAATAAATTTAAGTTCTCATTATGTTCCCTCAATCAATTATATACAACTTTGCTTCTTTTTATTTTATCTCAAATGTGGTCTTTACCTAAAAAACATTTAGCTTGTCTGAACTGTATTAAAAACATATTGATATTATTGATATTAATTATGTTGGTGATCAATAAATATTGAATTAGTTACTACAAAATAATGGCTTATAATATTATGTTGGCCTAATCCCATCTTTGTAGCGATAACTTGATTTCTATGATGGAGGCCTTTGCCCTGCAGTGGAACAGTTTATTATAGGCTTATTAAAAAAATATATTTGAAAGATTTAAACATTCGTTTCAGAGCTACGCGTGTCTACTAAATTCTACCGAGCTTGTTGTATTCGCTACCCTGTACTTTCCGAGGCATTCAGGTCCCAAATGCATTCGCCACCGACCTGGCCAGTTCACACAATAGTCAACTCTTGATATATCGCCTCAAGATTGATATTGGCCTCTTCATCTAACACTGCACCTCGTATTCACGGCGTCAATTTGTCGTGGTGAGTATCGAAGGCTTATTGACTTGTCGTTATTGGGTTCAGATATTCGAACTGCCTATTTACATCTGCGACAGGGCTGCCACGTAGATACGTAGGTATTTAAAGCTATTTAAACACTTCGAGTGTAGAAACGTACGTACGGGGGCTCAGTATATCAATCTGTAATACGAATGTTAATTTATTGCCATCCTTGAGATAAATATTCAGAATGTGTAAACATGATCCAGTTCCGTTGAATTTGTTTCATTATAATATGGACTAATTATGTAATTAGTCCATGATTGTAATAATAACCAGTCTTGCCAATTCACTTTGTCTTGTGAATTCATATTATGAAATTACAGCTTTGGAAAGATTTTTTCTGTGAAATTTAATTTCCCATACTAACATCATTTTAATGTGCGAAGCAAGAAAAAATTATAATCTCTCTATGTTTAGGTACGTGTAAAAAGGTTTTCAGGAAAAAGTCGAGTTCATTTAAAAAGTTACGAATCATGAAATCTAAGTTAAGTCTGCCGAAAAAAAGTATCACTTATATAAGATTTTAATTTTGTATCATAAATATCTCACTCCCCAGAAACGGCTTGTATATGCATCTGCTAGAGTAGGTTCCACATCCAGAGCCACATTTAATTTCCAACCCACCTTTAAAAAAAGAGTTTGAGAACAGGCCGGTTGATATTTACGTTATTTTATTTGTTAAGAGTCTTAGCCCGATTTACCAGAATGATTTTTAATAAAATAGTTTTTTTTTTAAAGAAGATACGCAATTAGCCGGGGGCAAAGTTTTCTAGTATTATTTTATTCGCTCGTTCTTTTAAACTCACAAACGGATCTGGTTTTTCCGCGAAGGTACTGACCTTTGTCGGCTTTTATTTTTGCAGATTAAAAAGAAAGTCTTTCCGCCGGATGACAACTTACTCCAAACAAAACCTCGACAGTCCGTTCGCGGATTAACGTGAACTTAGCGGACAAACCTGTCGGATACACTTGCATTTTAAGTATATATAAATATAAATATTTCACAATCTCACATACATTGATCTGACTCCGAGATAGGTAGCTCAAGCACATGTGTTACAGATATAAGAATCAACAGTGGAATTACAAATGTATACATATTATAATACTTTTTTTTTGTAAATATACATTACTTATAATACATAGAAAACACCCAGACCAATACAAATTGACATGTTCATGCACACAAGTGTTTGTACTGTGCGGGGATCGAACCCGCAACCCTTGGACCAAACGCAGCGTTCACTACCACTGTTCTAAACGGGTCGTCATAGTATGATCAAGTATTTGGGACATAAGTACCTATTCTCTATTAAACACATACATAAATAGGGAGTGGAAAAAGCATTGGGCCTTGAGAGGAAACTGCTATAAGCTCAGTAATGTCGTACAAGGAAAGCAATAGAGGATATGATCAAGACGCTGAAAGGACGTAGGCATCACCATAAATTCGACGACCCGTTTGGATCAGTCTCACATGTCTTTTTGTACCAATAAAAAGACATGTTCCAACCAACCAAGACAGACCAATCTGGGCGTTTTCTATGTATTATAAGTATGTATTTACAAAAAATCCGCTGTTGGTTCTGATATCGATATCGCAGGTGCTTGGGCTACCTATCTCTGAGTCAGGTCAAAATATGTGATGGGAAATATTTATTTATTATTTAATAAAGAAAAATACAAATAAATGGCGAATAAATCTCTCATTTGCAATTCGCAGATAATATTGTATTATAAATATTTTTATCATTGTACTTTGACAGTCCTGAGAACAAAAACCTCAACGTTAAACCAAAATCTTTTAATAGTAATTACTGTCAAACACGAGCAAAATTTTAAAAAAAAACGAGCCTTGGTGAGGTTTTTAACAGCATTCATCAGCATTCAGTGTCATACACTACTTTATCTATACTAATATCAATAACTTTTTTTTCTGTTTATTATCACTTAAAAATCTCTTATATTACATTAATCAGGTTTATAGGTGCTTAGCACTGCAAACCACTAACGGCCGCACTCAGAGACGTCATTTAAGCTAATGTTCATTAACTTTAGTATCGGTAGTCTTTATTCGTATCAAAATAAGTGTCAATATTTTTCTTAAGTAGCCTACTAAGATAATCAACGACTCTTGAGTGTGGCAGTACTTAAGGTTTATATATATTACATATTTAGTATTTTGTTTACGTTGAATATTAAATATTAATGAGCGAATTAGCCGTGTGGTCCCCGGCAGAGTAGAATAGGCCACCCTCACTCTTACCGAGGTGTCGTAAAAGGCGACTAAGGTAAAGCTGCTGGCATGATCATCAGCACCCAGAGAAAACTCTGCATTTATATCTAAACCCTCGCCAACCCGTCTGCCAAGCGTGGTGAGTATGGCCTGATTTTCGGGCACTCTCATCCAGCCCACACCAGCCAGCCTTCGAATGTCATCGTCCCATCTTGGCGCAAGGCGTCCTACACTACGCTTACCGAGTCGCGGTCTCCACTCAAGGACTTTACGGCTCCAACGGCTGTCAGTTCTGTGGCTAATATGACCAGCCCACTGCCACTTCAGTTTGCTAATTCGGTGCTTACTGTACGTGAACTATTTAGCTGTGGAATCTTTGTTGTTATATGTGTTGGAAATGTGTGTTAGATATGTGAATTTTCTCATCAGTGTGAATGTTTCCTTGAAAAATACATAAAAAATGTGTTTCCTTTGATTTCTTAATTTGAGATTCTAGAGTATGCTAGAGGGTCCAGAGTTTCCAGATTCATTCATAGTACTTTATTTTTAAGTTAACATGTTATGAAACAACTGCTTTTTTTAAAAGAGTAACTCTAAGTTTCTTGCTGGTGTCTTCTTGGCAGAAAAGTACGTTCCGAACGAGTATAAAACATGTTTACATTCATAAGTGTTCTGTATGGACCTAAATTGTATAAACTATTTTCATTTCATTTCATTTACTACGCGCGGTAGGAAGTGGCGTGAGAAACGCACTGAGGTGGAATAAAATCCATCCAAGTGATGTAGATGGAATTTATAGTTCTGACGTGTTGTACGATGACGAAAATTTGCAGCTCTGTCTACTATTATCGCCACTAAAAGTGACCAATACATGTTAGATGCCTGCTTATAACTCTGGGACCGCAAAGGCGTTACCGCTTCTGAAATTCATTCTGCATTCAGTCTGTAAACACAGTTGATTGTTTACTTTGCCGCAAGGCTTATAAATTACTTTCGGTGTTCAAATTTGTTTCCTTGCAGTTAACTGTTGGGGTGTTAAACTAAGCTTTTTTAATACAACATCATTATGTTGTTTCGCACGTGCATAGGGATTAAATAGAGACTCCAACTGCAGCGATCGTAGTTCAGTGGTTCATAACGCGCCTATAGATCGAAGGGATCAGGTTCGAATCCGAGAATGCACCTTTGGATTTTTCAAATCGAATGGCATATTTCTACCATTAGCTACGCGGTAAGGAGAAAAGATTGCGAGGAAACCTGCATGACTTCGAAAGTTTCTCGAAATTGTTGATACAATATTTGAGACCAAATACGTTCGACGCTAGACACCAATCTGTATGACGCGCTCCATATTGCAAAAGACAGACATAGATGGAGGTCTATTATAAAGACCAAACTGGCCGCCCACGTGAGGAACCACGATCCTTTGTATTGAGGAAAACGACTAGAGGAGGAGGATTTGAGATAATGATCCTAAACGTGTAACCGTGATCTAGTTGGTCTGGTTCCTCTGTCTAAGGGTTGCGAAGGTCAGACTGCAGTCGCTTTATTTTAGTTGCCAAACTTCCCGAATCCTGGATCATTGTCAAAGGGTACCCCGGGCTCAGAAGCAATAGCCTTGAACGCAACTAGGAAAAACTATGAATAAACAGCCAGAATACAGAATAAAATGGTTCATGAGTACAAAATCGCTCAAAACTATGGTCCCATTAGAACTAATGTTTACACAAATACACGAGTTTTTGTTTCATCAAAATACACCTAGTATAATTGAATTTAAAAAAAAAACACCGTAAACAAGTCACTGTATAACTTTTTTTTTTTAAATTGAGTATCTCGGAAAATACACGACGTGTCGTAATAATACTTTCAGTCATGTATTTTATTTTTAACCAAGTTGATGGAGAGCTAAAAATAAAATGAATGAACATTCTTACTCCACTCTTGTTAGTCCCACTGGTGTCGCGGGTGTCCATGGGCGGCGGCCATCGCTTACCATCAGGTGATCCGTCTGCTCGTCCTCCACATGTCACATAAAAAGTCTCCATTGTAACATTCGTCTCCATTGTAACATTCGTGTCTACTCAACTTAGATTCAACACTAAGCTATTCACAGCAACCTGCGACGTCTCACGGTGTAATGATGCATAACGAGCAAATCAATTTAAAAGCATGGGAAATCGGAAGGTGATTGTATGATAATAATTATAATTTTATTTTTCTCTCACAACATGTCATACGTTGACCTGATTCCGTACTAAGTAGTTTAAGCACTTGTGCTACAGATATCAGATAACAGAGGAACACAAATATATACTTAAATACATATATTACACCCAGACACCAGGGTGGGGATCGAACCCACGACCTCAGGCGTAAAAGGCAGGGTCACTACCAATTGCGCCATCCATCATAGGAGGAAGGCTTCCAAATAACCCACGTCCAACGAAAAGCGTGTTATCCCAGAATAATGATGAACATGAATATCAGACAAACTCAGGCCTTCTTTTCGGTCTATATAAACGACGACGACGACTCGTTTGGAACAGTGGTAGTGAACGCTGCCTCTGGTGCAAAGGTTGCGGGTTCGATCCCCGCACAGTACAAACATTTGTGTGCATGAACATGTTTGTTTGTATTGGTCTGGGGGTTTTCTGCGTATTATAATTATATATTTACGAAAAAAAAAGTATTATAGGTATATACTCGTAATCCCATTGTTGATTCTGATAACCTGAGCTACCTATCTCGGAGTCAAATCAATGTATGTGATGTTGTGAAATATTTAAAAATAGAAATTAAAAAATAATAATTATAATAAATGCTATGAATGATCGCCCTGGTCACAGGTATTATGCCCTGGTGGTGCCACGAAAATTCGATTCACGAACTAATAGAAGACCTAATCAAAGTATTATTTATATTAGACTTTTCTTCTACCATGGACTAATTTTATTATTTCTAGCTTACCTTTTCAATCAAAATCAATTCCCGAATTAGATATGAACAAGAACTAGATTTTTTAGACTTCTTATAAATAAACACAGTACAAAATATCTGCTATTAACATAAAAGGAGCCAGAAGTATTATCCGATAAAGAGTTGTTTTCTTTTCTTTTATTATAATTATGTTTGTGGTTAGATCCATAACCTCGAAAATGGGCAGGCGGTGACTCACACGCACACTGGATGGGCTTCCTAAACGATCTCGCAAGGAGCGATAAGGGGGCAACATTGTTGTATGGTACTCAGGGTGTCAAGATGTGTACATCGCTTTCTACCCAGTGTCTATAGCAGGCACCGTACCAATTCGCGACTCATGCAATTGTCACTTCACCCTGCCAGCGTATACCACTGACTTCCCACTCTGGCCGGCCGATTAAGGCAATTCAGAGGTGAGATTCCTGTGGCCCCTGCTGGGGTCCACTCCAGCTGACCAATTAAGGTACATGGGAAGGTTCGTTTCTGCAAATTGTACACATGTGATAGGTACATAATTAGATATCAAAGCAATGTCTCTTATTTATTTATTTAATTTATTTAATTACACAGGTCCTTAAACCTAATTACGTAATTAAAAACAGTAACAAAAAGTGAAATAATAAAACAATAACAAAAGCAGTTAGGCAAACACGTAATTTATTTGATATACTCACACCGGTACAGTTGACCGAAGAATGGAACCATCTCGTTCAGATAAGAACATCAGACGTTGCATAACGTCAGTTGTTGTCGTAACCTAAAAAGTTACTATTTTCTTACTCAATCTGTACCTCCCATTAGGTACACACAGCTTCAGGCAATGTTTTCGTATGAGATGGTGTCCCTCGAGTCCAATAACTTATTGCTCGGAACAGATGTCGATCCTTCACATCGCCACTTCTATACCCTTGTTTTTCTACCTACAACCAATGCCTGCAATCCACATCTGTGGACTGTATGCTACTGACTTAGGAGTTAATTCCCCGTGAACCAAAGTTATATTTAGTTATAGATTTTCTTTCGAAAGCTCGGGGGAGAGGTAAAACTGTTATCGGTAAAAAAATATTTTATTGGATGTGTGTGCTATATACTCGTATCTACATGTGTGTAACTGTGCTTAATAACACGCCTATGTCGCGGTCATTCATTAAACAGGCGTTGTTTTGTATTTTATAATACTGTGAAAGCTTGCGTGCCTTTAAATTACGTTGTAAATTGATACATTGGGTGCTGAAATTACTAGCATTTTTTTAAAATGTTCCTGAAAACTCTTGGTTGCCACAGACCACTTTGATTTCTTTGTTGTTATTAGCTTACCAAGTTTTTACTGTTGACAAAATTTTTATGCATGATAACTTACTTACCGTGATACATAGGTATATAATTAAAAATTAACCATGATTACCAATTACGAAACAAAAGCGGAAAACTCAGTAAATGGAAACCGGAAGTGGGTCCGATGATTTGGGTGAACATTTGATAAAAATCTTTAACTAACTCACCCTCTCCAACAGCCTTTGTTTGCTCTCGAAAATTAACGAGCCAATGAATTGCCAAGCAGTTTACAGAACCTTCCATCATAACTCGACAACATGCATCAAATATAAAGGCTGCATCGATTGAAAGTACACAAATCGCCGGCACTCCTACAGTTTATTCATTAGGCTCAACTGAACTAGTTCACATGAGAAATATGCTTCAGGGTGTGCATGTGTTACCAGAACAATGGACAGATCGTCGATCGATGGCAACGCTCAACGTCGATTGAAGTTGTTTAACAGGCCTGGTAGCTTTGATTTATCGACGGATACCGGTCGATTGACTAACAAATCGATTGATTTCATCGTAAACCGATGAAATCGATTCGTTAGTCAATCAATTATTTTATAGATCGACATCGACTAATCCATTTTACCATAATTACTTAGTCATTATTTTTTAAAGATCGTTTTTGCTACCGAATGTGATGGAAATGGATGCAATTTTACTGGATACTGATCTACTAATGCTCGAAATAAACGTTACGAAAGCTTAGATAAAAATTTCAGTACTAAATTCTAAGGCTTTTGTTTAAGATCTTGAGTGTTGTAAAACTAACAAAGCCCTAATTGAAGCTAGGCAATCTATTCACGATTTATTGATAAACCAGTGCTCACAGGCAAGGTAGTAGATACTTTAGTGCTCCTAGGATTACTTCGTCCCACCATATTTTTTCTAGCTTTATCGATTTTTTAATATTTTTTTCAAGTCTACCCAAAACATTCAATAAAAAAAAACTAAAAATCGGCATAATTTTACTACCCATTGGGTTTACATACGTCATGGCTTGTCGTCACTTCCGATTCCCATCACTTATGCAAATCGATCAATTTGCAATTGCACTATTGGAAATTGCTTAGATAATTTCTCAATTGACATATTACCTCGACTGTATTTCGCTTTCAAATATCTCAATAAAGTTACCTTTTTGCTTGGAAAGTTTTTCTTGGCTTAGAGTTTAATGTTTGATTATGTAGAAAGTAGCTTTCACTGTAATCGAAATAAAGTTAAAAGTGACTCTATAGGTTTTTTTATAATAGTAGTTAATGTGACTGTCACATAATAAAGGTTATTAAAACACGACCGAGATTTTAAGAAACGAGCCTTAGTGAGTTTTAATAGCATTCGCGAGTCTTTTAATACCAAGTTATGTGCAATCTCATACACTTTTTTTTGGATGACCCAGTGAAAATTTACCTTATGCACGCTGAGAAAGGCTCTCCTCCGGGTTAGGGATGGAAACGCCCCAATAAAAACACTGGGGCGTTTCCATCCCTCACCCAGGAAACACTCTGACCGGGGGGCACGGAGACTTCATCCGTCGCCCGGTCAGGACGAAGAGGCACGTTAGCTCGGCCTCTCTCCCGCTCAACTTCCCGGGTAGTACCCACACTGCTGGCTGCAGTGCAAGCACCACCGAGAGGAGGACTGCGGGCACCCCTCAATGCACATACGTTGCAGTGCAGTGCGAGTTAGGGACAAACCCGCAGGCTTTCAACACAATAACGGTTTCTGCGACAACCGAGGGCGGTTGGCTGCGGAGCCGGGAAAATCCGCGACGACAATCTCATACACTGCTTTATCTACACTCATGTTATAATCTTCAAAGTATGAAATCATAACTATTTTGACATGCTTTATAAACATATAATCTAGTAAATTTTTCTGGCAATTTTTAACTCTAACTATTGATGCTTTTGCTAAAATATCTGGTGGAGTCAAATTTATTATTCTAAGTAGAATACAAAACAAATTGGCGCGAAATCGACCAATCGTGGCTGGTCACAGATAACTATCAACTGTTGTCGCGGGTGTCCATGGGCGGCGCCGATTGCTTTTTATCAGGTGATTCGTCTGCTCGTCTGCCACCTGTCACATAAAAAAAAGATTAGAGAAAAAGCGCTTATACCATAAGAAAAAACCGCGCCTCTTTCGATGTTCTGGGAATTTCTTCAGACAGAAGAGCGAATGTGGAACCTTCCTAGCTCCCGTGTATTATCGTTATTAAACACGGAGGACCGTGTTACCTTTACAAATTGTGTTTTAAAGTTAGTTTTCAATTTGTTTGTTTTTTGTTTACTTTAGAAAATCAAATGTATTTAGATACAATATCATTAAAAACCCAAAATCAAGCAAAAACTACCTAAAATAGTTATTTACCTGAAACAATATTTTTTATCTTCACTCGTGTCATACTCTTCAAATTATGAAATCAAAACTAAACACACATTTAGATTTTTTTTTTGCACTTAATGCAACAGCTGCAACTTTATTTTCTTTCCCCCGGATTGGACCTTCGGACCCATTCATGCCGAAGTGTGGCTCTCCCACGGTCGTCTATTTATATTTATTTTACTTCTATAATCTATTTCTTTTACTGTAATAAAGCGTACCCATAGTAATATCACAGTATGTTCCGATTGGACACTAGTGTAACACGACCGGAGAGAGAACAGGCTGGACCAAAGCGAAACTGCTATCCGAGGTACGAGGGTACAAGACTGCCAACTTCCAGACTCCGGGTAGACACTAAGTATTTCTTATTTAAGCACGATCCGGGAATCGAACCTAGGATCTCTTGCGCAGCCGTTGCTTTGGAGTGCTATTAGCCCAGTGGCTAATAGCACTTCAAAGCAACGACTGCGCAAGAGGTCTTAGGTCCTAGAGGTCCTATTTTAATATTTTCGACTTTCATCTGCCTCTGTGGGGCAGTCCCCACAGAGGCAGATGAAAGTCGAAAATATTAAAATACCAATTCAAAAGGCCCAAGCTGGGGGAAAGGGGGGATTAAAAGGTTAGCAGCGCACTTGTGACTCAGGTGTCACAGGTGTCCATGGGCGGCGACAATTGCTTACCATCAGGTGATCCGTCTGCTCATCTGCCACCTATCACATAAAAAGAAAATTAAGAGGTATTTCATAGATAAAGCAATTTAAATTGTCATTACTGACCATTCCAAAGAGTCTGCACGAGCAAGAAAACTCTAATTCTTATTAATCCGATGGCTATTAACCCACTTCTTAGTTTCCGAAAGAAAAATATAGTAATGAAAAGCACAAACGAGATTAGTTTGCGGAAGAAGATTAGCGCTTAAACTTCCCCGGCGTTGTAAAAAGCGACCAGTCGTGAACTTAAAATAGCTTAAAAGTGTAGAGTTTTTAACTTCCAAGTTATGTTCCAAAGTGAATTTGGTTAGAAACCGTAACAACTTAAATTCGATTATTGGACTACACGATTAACATATATATTCAAATTCAAATTCAATTCAAATAATTCTTTATTTGCATAGGCTTGTACACAGCACTTACAAATCGTCATACATTTGAATGACTTAAAACTATTTATAAGTACTTATGTATAATTTACATGTTAATACATATATATGTTGATACATAAAATATACTAAAGAAATAAATAAACATAATGCGATTCTACCACCGGCTCGGAAAGTTGTTTCTGGTCGAGAAGATCCGGCAAGAAACTCGCCAGTTACTCTTTTTAATCGCCAACTTTTTTACAATGGTTTATTATCTTCATACCAAGTCATACAGTCTAATGCAACACAAAATAGAATGAAGCAAATTAAAAGCTAAATATGAGGTAAACCGAAGCGGACCAGTCCCCAAAGGTGGTGGTATTACCGAAAATTACGCCCTGTTGGTCTAGTGGTTTAAGTACCAGGTCAAGATCTCGGGGTCCTGGGTTCGAATCCCGGGTTGACAAAAAGTACGTTTCGAATTTTCGTACATTGTTCGGGTTTGTGATCACCAATCCGCATTAGGCTAGCGTGGTTTGATTAAGCCTAATCCCATCATAGTAGCGATGACTTGATTTCTATGACGGAGGCCTTTGCCCTGCAGTGGGACAGTAGGCTGATACTATTGAAAATTAGATTAAGTGAATTAAACAAGACGACCACAGCAGGCCTTAAGTTATTTTAGGTTACTAATAAACAAATATAGTAAAGTCTAAAAATTAGGAACCATAAAAAACATAACTATAATATAACATAACTATAATAACATAAATATAATATAATATTAAAACTTATTTATCGACTTGGTATAAACTACCCTACCACTTTGGACGTTATAATAAATGTGTTACGAGACTCGCTTATTTTTTCTTATACAAGTTATGTTTTTGTTAGTTTTTTTTTATTATGAACTGTAGGCTAACGCTTGACCACAATCTCACCTGATGGAAAGTGACGATGAGGTCTAGGATGTAACGCGTTTGCCTAGAAGATGCCTGTTCACTCTTGCCTTAAAGATGTCCAGATTGTAGTGGTCCGGAAAAACAGACCTTGGCAAGGGGTTCCATTCCTTAGCTGTCCGCATTATGAACATGGAGGCAAATCGCTTCTTGCGGATAAGGGGCAAGCCAACAACGTATGGATGAAACCCCTCAACTGACTTTTATATATTATTCAAACTAATTTCAGGTTATGGAAATATGTTGTATTTGTATGTACATCGAGAAAATATTAATATTCAAAATAGTAATAATACATTAATTGCACTTTGGAATTGCCTTACTATTCGATAAAATAAACAGCTTCAGACGGTAGATTAAGCCATCAACGAGAGCCGCAATATAAATGGTCGTAACATAACCACTTTACAGTTTCTTAGGTCATAAACAATGACCTTGGTTATAAAGTTGATCACGTCTAGTCCTAATATATAAAAGTGATAAACTTATTATTTGAATTTATTGCAATTTGTGAATGCTGATGGTTACACAAACAGACTCATTTACCAATCCTGTATACTGCTACCAATTAAGTACACAGCATTGGAAAATTAGTGTGTGTGACTGTGATTTTAACATAAAAAAAAATCACTGTAGGTGCAAAAAGGGTCTATTTACGATTCAGCGGCGACTGCATTCTTAATCATGATGTCTGCATTTACATTAAAAATGGCAGTGGAATGCCTTCCTAATCGCGATGTCTGCATTTACGTTTGGTATGGCAGTGGACTACGTTCCTAGTCGTGATGTTTTGCATTTACTTTTGGTATGGCAGTGGACTACCTGCCGAATTTTGATGTCTGCATTTACTTTTGGTATGGCAGTGGACTACGTTCCTAGTCGTGATGTTCTGCATTTACGTATGGTATGGCAGTGGACTACCTGCCTAATTTTGATGTCTGCATTTACGTTTGGTATGGCAGTGGACTACATTCCTAGTCGTGATGTCTGCATTTACGTTTGGTATGGCAGTGGACTGCATTCCTAATCGTGATGTCTGCATTTACGTTTGGTATGGTAGTGGACTACCTTCCTAATCGTGATGTCTGCATTTTCGTTTGGTATGACAGTGGACTGCCTTCCTAATCGTGATGTCTGCATTTAGGAAATCATGCATTTTAATTATTCCCTCCTCAGAGTTACTGTCGACACTTGTCCATATTTGACATCGAAAACATGTTAATTATGAAAGTTTGGGAAACTCAATCTATTGATTACATTTGATAATAGGCAGTTGAGCAGATTTCATGGTTCGTCAATGTTTAATTGGATGTTAAGTTGTTGATTGGTTCGTTTATTAGTGGTCCGGAACTATTACTACACGCGTATGGTTAGGCGCACACATTATGCAGATTGGAAGTTTCTGTTCGAGTTAATAATGTTATACAAGGTCCGGCATTGCATATGAAAATTATATACAGGCAAAAAACAAAATATTTACTAGGATTCAGACCCAATTCTATGAATCTTAATAGTAAAAGGGTAAATCTATGGATAAACATCAAATTTGTATAGCATAACAGCGCTATACCTTAGATTTAGTATCGGATAGATTTGAGAAATCCAGATGTATAAACTCTGGATTTTAAAAATCTATTTCTGGAAGGAGCATTCTGAACCACTGATGCTACCATCGCTCTTGTGTATACTGTGATATTAAAACCCGCCAGGGGATGGGCCGGGCAGCTCTAATGCTCTATATACTCACCGTAAGCCGATTACGAGAGAATTGAAACTTTTTATTCCTCTGCATTACTGTTCGGGCATTTATAAGTTGAACTTGAAACTGAAGAAATGAGGGTTAATATATTTTTACCCTTTGATTTCTTCAGAACTCATTACAAACTTTAAATTCGCTTCATTATTTGGAAATCCTCAACGGATCGTTAACTAACTTAGGTCAATTTTTTTTCAAATGTAAAGTTGTTCTAGTGCGAAAATTAAATGAGTAAAAATCCTGCAAAAACAGCAGGCACAGTAGAAAATAAACGGTTTTGGGCAGGATGACGATGTAAAATTGAATCATATCTAACAACTTTATTAGCTTAAATATATTAAAGGGATACCATAACCATTATTTTTGAGTTTCCTAATAACTTTTCTTGCCCATTTCTTTCTTTCTCCTATACTATTTTTTTTTGTAAGTATAAAGAAAAGTATTAAATGTACATATTTGTAATTTCGCTGTTGGTTCTGATATCCGTAACACAGGAGGAATCCGTGCTTGAGCTAGGTACCTATCTCAAAGTCAGATCAATGTATGTGATGTTGTGGAATATTTATATTTATTTCTTTTACAATTAAAATGTAAATCAGTTAAAAAATAATTATCATAAACACCACAGATAAACACGATAATGTGCCGTGTGGTCCCGGCAGAGTAGAATAGGCCACCCTCACTCTTACCGAGGTGTCGTAAAAGGCGACTAAGGTAAAGCTGCTGGCATGATCATCAGCACCCAGAGAAGGAAAACTCTGCATTTATATCAAAACCCTCGCCAACCCGTCTGCCAAGCGTGGTGAGTATGGCAATTACCCCTCATGTGATTGAGGGAGGCCCGTGCCCCAGCAGTGGGGACTTGAATGGGCTGACGATGATGAAACACGATAACTCTATCTAATCACAAGAACGCGATATGCACAAACTAATCTAACTAACCTAAGCGTTTCGGTTCAGTCGCTGTTTGTATAGTCAACTTACTTAATACGGAAACTTTCTCAAATATTTTATTCAGATTATTGCAACCTATTACTAAACTAAAAAACTGATATTGATGGCCCATGTTTTTCAACGCACTGACTTTATTCTTGCTTTATCTCTTTCATAATTAACTCTACCACTGAGCGAAGGCCACGTTTTAAAACCCACGATGTAAGCCGATAAGTCGAGCGTAAAAGGTTTTCCAACAGTTTCGCTCCCTGCCATTTTGTCCGTCGAAATAGAAATGTTTTCAGAAATAAAATGGCACCTTTAGTGGCGAATTCGCCGTTTTAAAAGTATTTTTGTGCAAAATGCTTCGATATCTGAGAAACGATAAATGGACTTCAGATGAAATGAAATTTGAAATTTTATACCGCTATCTTTTATCGTCCGAGCTCAGGCACTACAAGTATTTTCTTATAATAATGAACCCAACATTTATTGAATTGCTCTCTCTTCTGCGACCTGCATAGGATAGTCCTGTTAATTAACTAGACGACAGCGTTTGGAACAGTGGTAGTGAACGCTGCCTTTGGTCCAAGGGTTGCGGGTTCGATCCCCGCACAGTACAAACATTTGTGTGCATGAACATATCTGTTTGTATTGGTCTGGGTGTTTTCTTTGTATTATATGTATTATATGTATATATTTGTAATCCGACTGTTGATTCTGATATCCGTAACACAGGAACTTGAGCTACCTATCTCTGAGTCAGATCAATGTATGTGATGTTGTGAAATATTTATTATTATTTTATTTATTTAAATTTAAATGTACCTATACTTGTACTAAGGGTGTACCGATAAATAGTTACATCACTTTAACCTTCACTTCTACCAACCATTCTTAAAAAAGTTTTTTACGGAGCTGACGAGTATGGTTTTAGATTCACCATAGAAAATAAACAAGCCATGTAAACAATTTTATATAAAAAGTCAAACATTTTTAAGCGAATTCCCAAAAGTAGAAGAGGTGGTTAAAGTCACTTAAGTGGTAGGGTTAATTTTAATAATACTATGTTTTGTTAAAATAATATGTTGTTTAGTATAATAACTTAGGCTAAGATTTGTAAATTTTGTGCAATAAAGTTTATCTATCTATCTATATTGTTTAGTTAGATCTACTTTTAGACTTGTGGGCTGCAAGCGGTTTTTTTTATTCGCCATTTTCTTAAACGAGAGCATTTTATTCCAACCCGTTTTGCGAAACTCCCTGAAATGACATTCAGGCAAGATGGATAAAGATACTTTACCAAAAAAGGTTAAATTTTACAGTTTTCTAATAAATTATAAAGTTGGTCTAGTGTGCTGCAACGATACTTTTTCAAAATATTAAATACATTAATTTGTTATATTCATAACACTAACAAAGAAAAACTTTTAAAGATTGGCAGTGCGGTTGTGACTCCACTGATATTGCGGATAAAAAAGGCCTTAACAAACCCTAACAAAACTATTTTCATTGAAAAATTACTTGGTTTAATTTTTTTGTATTACGCTTAAAACAATTTTCATATGTTATATAAAATAAAGACTGTTCTTACATAAAATGAAAACAAAAAGATATATTAATTTTGCTAAAACAGGGATAAAAGTCATGTTGAAATTGGGCATACTGATACTGTGCGACGGAAATCGCTCACCATCAGATGATGCGTTTGCTCGTCTGCCGTCTGTCACAGAAAAAAAAATTTCAATTGTGTAACGTTCGGTACTAGATGCCAGAAGTAACCGAGATGTCAGACAGCGCCGCCCTATCAACCGCTGATGGGATTTAATAACAAGACGTGTATAGCTGCCGAATGCGTTTATTGCACTGATTTTAATTCATTGATTTTACATAAAGCTGCAAAAGTAGGTTGGCTGTACATCGGAATCATCAAAATACACGACATACAATAAAATGTTCGAGTTGACTCGTACAAATTGCCTTTCAAAAATATTTTCCGATTTATAATCATTACTGTTCCTATTTTGCGCTCTCTGATTTACAAGCAACTTTTCATGTGTTCATATAGAAAAAATATTTATACAAAGCAACATTTAATAATTCCCTGACAGTTTATCCTTGAAGTGGAAGCTGGCAAAAAAGTTTTTATACTCCGCCACCAGCCGGGTACAAGGCATTATTTCAGAGCCTGAAGCCTGAAGATATGTCGCGAAGGATCAGTGCATCAACTGGACTGGATTTAACTTGAGTAAAACTATTTATTTGCTCCGGGTTGAAGGGTAAACTCGGTCATCCCGATGCAGTTTGGAAAGTAAATGACACGTCGTGACTATTTAATCCCACCAAAAATATCCTGTAAAAACTAGCCAAGTCTCGAAGGAACTAGATGTTTCTCTATAAAAAGGAATGAATTCTTTAAGCAAGTCTAAGAGGTTTTTACTGCGATTTATTTAATTACAGGGTTACCAACATAAGTTATAGCAAGTTGCAATAGATACATCTAACAAAGGTTGCTTCTGGCTAACTGCACTTACAATTATAGGTTAACCACAGCATGCGTAAATGGAAAATCATTTATTACCATAGTTAGATTTTATGTGGGAGAGCCATGCTTCGGCACGAATGGGCCAGTTCGACCGGATTGATACCGCGGCTTCACAGTAAACCGGCATGAAACAGCACTGTGCTATGTTTCGCTTCGTGACTGACGGTACTGGAGGCCTTTTAAGGTTGGCAGCGAACTTGTGACTCCACTGGTGTCGCGGGTGACTATGGGCGGCGGCAATCTCTTACCATTATCGATCCGCGATCCGTCTGATCGTCTGCCACCTATCACATAAAAATAAAGATTTATTGTCACTTGGCCTGTTGTCTTGGATATGTCAACAAGTAGATAAATGTCTATATGCACATTGTTGTGTGTTCAACGGCGGATCTTTGGTTTTGATCTCTTTTTATTTTACGTACGTACATACGACAAACCGTGGTAGCCCAGGGATCCTCCAAACTCCCCACAAGGGTACTAATGAAAGTGTGTGATGGGGTGGCTACCCATCACGAAGAGAAAGACGAAAAGAAAGAAATATATGTGCTCAAAATTGTGACTCACTTTGTTCACTTTACGCGAGCTACTTACTGCCAACAAACTATTTATAAATATTTTAAAAAAATCATAGCACCTATTTGTCTTAAATGCTGCTCTGGACGTTCACTAGGTATTCTTGCCTGCATGCGGGCGTGGGCATCGCCTGAATATTTAAGTGACGTGGCATATAACGCACGCGCTCTTTGCCCTCCCTGCGTTTGAAGCTCACCTCGACAATGCATGTATACGTAGTATCTTCTACTTAGTTTGTGATGCATTTCTTCGACCCATTGATGGCCAGTTAAACGTAGAGTCGGTTGCCTTAATAAGTAATAATAATAGGGGTTAAGAAGATATATAGATAGATAGATATTCTTTATTGCACAAAAATAAAATACAAGCATGATACAACAGCAACAGTCAGTACAATACGGCGGTCTTATCGCTTGTAGCGATTTCTTCCAGACAACCTTTGGGTAGAGGAATGAAATATCGTATTCGTAATTAGGGAAGGCAGTGCAAAGTAGTTTAACAAATGAAATTGAGAATGGCAGAAATATACATTATTTTATATATTAATATTATTACATTACATATATAATGATAAACAATACATATATACCCAATAATATATACATAGATAATTTATAACAAAAATTTGCCTTACCTTGTCTATTATATTTATATTTGAAGTTGCCTTGACGAGACGCAACAAGATGAATACTGGATGCGAGAAGCCATGGGTAGATCACGGTGGCGAACAATTGGAGAGGCCTACGTCCAGCAGTGGACTGCGATAGGATGAATAACTCCTATAATGACCAAAAAAGTTACTGTATTATATTTTCATTTTCATTCAATATTTCTGACGCTTGTAATGTGCAGATTGTATTTAATACTGTATTCTTGATGAAGAAATAAAAACATATTAAAATTGACTCCTTTTTTGTTTAGCAGAATTGACGTTTTTATCATCAGTAACTTTTTAAACAAACATTGTTTTACTGAAAACTTTTTCTAAATTAACTTTACCGTTGTCCATTAAAGCGCTGTTAAATTGGAACAGTACGGTGATTATTTACTTTGAAAATTAAAATAATATAAAAGTATGGGAATTTTAGCTTCTCAGAAAATCTCCATAGAAATGTGCAATGTCATACTTAAGTAATATAAAGTCAAACCGCCGATGCAGACCAAGCCAAATGTAAAATTAGCATAATAGCCATATGATGTTTCTGGGCAGCCCATTGACGAGCGCCTTTCAAACAGATGAACGTAGGTTCGACTCAGCAGTAAAACAATCACAATTCTAACAGTGGGAAAGCCACGCTTCGGCATGAATGGGCCGGCTCGACCGGAGTAATACCACGTCCTCACAGAAAACCGGCGTCAAGCAGTGCATGCGCTGCGTGAGTGAGGGTACCGGAGGCATAATCCAGGGGAAGGGGGTTAAAAGGTAAGCAGCGCACTTGTGACAACACTGGTGTTGCAGGTTTCCATGGGCGACGGTAATCGCTTTCCATCAGATGATCCGTCGTCTCGTCTGCCACCCATATCATAATTTTTTCTTATCAATAATCATGATTATGTAAGCCATTTTTTTATATGAAATGAATGAGTGATCTTTCGTTTTGAATGCCTTATCCTTCTGTGTCCTTCTTAACTATGTAGTTCGCGGCAAACTTGCGTCCCGAGTGCACCTTCCTTGCTGTGATCATACAGACCTTGGCATTTTTATTTTTCTGGACCGAACTTTACAAATTTAGACACCTAATCCATCTAGCAATCTTTCAAAGAATTATGTCCGTCGAAGGACTTGGAACAAATATTTGTCAAATCAAAACTGATAGTTCCTATTAATACAACTGCGATAGCAGTCTGTGCTTATAAAACCAAGCGTGACCTCCCTAAGTGAACAGACGGAACGGCATGAGAGGTCTTCAAAGATTGGTCTGTCGAAACCTCTGAATGGCAGATGACATCAATAATTCGTATATCCTAAGCTTGGGCAGTAGGAACTGCACAGGAGCGGATCGCAGTACTGGGGCCCAGGGGGAGTAATTTTGTTTTGACGTTCATTAAAAGAAGTGGTGCGCGGATTGTCATGTATTTCTTTAATTGGGAATTATTGATGAATGACATTTTTTGTAATGATTTGACGTTAATATACTTTGGTATCCTTTGGTACTGTTCGTTTCATAAAGTATCATAATTTTGTGGCGCAACGACTAGTGGATCGCATTTAAAAATTGTAGGACTTGGGGTTCGAAAAATTTTGTCGGATTTTTCTATTAAATAATTTTTGTATCAGTCTATCATTGTCTTCTCTTGGAAAGCACGTTAAGCTGATGTCCCTGCGTTCGACCTCTTAGATGATAAGGGATATTAGATGTATTGTTATTATAAGTTCTAATTTGGCTTATCGATGAGATTGGACATCTTAGCTGAATATCTGCTGGACGGACTGAATGTTCATTCAACATGTCAACTGAAACTAGACCGTCTGTTGTCCCCTTCAGCCGACTCGAGTGGATACGTCCCTGGAGGCATATCAGATAGCCAGTCCGAGCGGCCATGAGCTACGACAGCCGATAGGGGCTCACAACACCGATTTGTCATTTCGATTACCATAATTTACACAAGAATGATTGATTTGTAAGACTACTGACTGTGACTGTGAGCCTGTTATCGGGATGCTTTAAATTCATGTAGGTTTGCGGTCACAGGTACCTGATCTGAAAGAAAATACCGAGTTCGGTTGACTCCGTTGACCCGTAGGTGCAGTAAATAATTTTATCATGTAAATAGATAAATGTATACCAATAATACTAGAATTTAATCGAATTTTAATATACATGAACATAGAGAAAAATTCTGACAAGTATAGTAAACAAAAAAAAAACTTGAAAATTCGAATTACAGATGTGTTCAAAAATATAACAAACATGAAGTAAGTTTCAATATATCCTCAGTGGAGGCGCCCTGTTTTAAAAGGCCCCGTTTGCATCAACTGCATCGCTGCATCGCCACTGACGCAGTGCAGTCCGCTCAGACGGGAAGCTTTATCGAAAATAAGGGGTGTTTTGAAGAATTGAACCGAAATACGTCCACGAAGAGACGCTAGTCGGAAGCAAGCGGGTGTCGTAAAAGTGAATAGATTCAGATCTTTCGAGAAGCATTGGCTGTATCATTATTTCTTTTGATATAATCGGGCAACATGGCAACTGAACCAAACAGAAAATAAAACTTCGTGAAAGTTACAGACATTACTGGATTATATGTTTATTTGTGCGCGCACATTATCATTTCTGACTCTCACTTAGTTTATCTCTGTGCTTTTATTTGAAGTAGAATTTTAAAAACATAGCATAGAAACACTCAAACTATAATGAAGTACTTAAAATAATTGAATTCACCTATTAATTATTGATTTTCCTGAACGCTTTTCGCACAGATTTTAATTGGACAGTTTTGCAAATTTTCAATTTACCAACCTACCCGTAGTTCGTTCCTTCGACAGGTCCAATCTTGACTTTCATAGTTATAAAATAGAGGCTAAATTACCAGAAAGCATCTGGTTGTGCACATTCTATTAGTACTTGTTGTTAGAATCACGACTTTGTATATTATGGGATAGAGTCTAAATTTCGTTACCACGATTTGTACATTGTTTGAGTGGAGTATCATCAAATAGCGCTGGTAGTTGGCCGTTGCAGGAGTTGAACCTATTTCGGGAACGTCACGCTTTGTAGTATAATAACAGTTAACCAACAAGTTAACTAACAACTTAGTTCTAGGTATACAGTACAATTTGGTGAACAATTTGAGAAGGTGCTTTATTAGTGAACCAATTGTGAATATGATGTTTCATTTATTAAAACTATTAAAGTAGCTATAACTACTCAGTTAATACTTATAAACCAAACAAAATCTAAAAAGTGGTTAAAGGTACGTGGAGCTAAAGTGGCGACCTAATCTTAATTAGTTTTCATTTCTCAAGTGGGAAATGAATAACTGTATTTGTTTATGTTTAGTGCAATTAATTGCACTAAACATGTTTAATTGGCCGTGTGGTCTCCGGCAGAGTAGAATAGGCCACCCTCACTCTTACCGAGGTGTCGTAAAAGGCGACTAAGGTAAAGCTGCAGGCATGATCATCAGCACCCAGAGAAGGAAAACTCTGCATTTATATCAAAACCCTCGCCAACCCGTCTGCCAAGCGTGGTGAGTATGGCAACTACCCCTCATGTGATTGAGGGAGGCCCGTGCCCCAGCAGTGGGGATTTAAATGGGCTGATGATGATGACGAGTGCAGTTAAGATGATCTATCTATCTATAGTCGGTAGATTGTTACTTTGATAAATCAAAGGAGATTCTAGAGAAGACGTCGAACACAACGTTGCAAGCTGATTTTCTGTGTTTTTGAAATACAAACGTGCTATTTGAAAGAATTATTATATAGTATCATTTTTAACAAGGCTAACATTGTGTGTCGGTGAAAAAAATATCATTTAAAAATCCTGTTGTGTTAAAAGTCCCAAATCAAACGGTTTCGTTAGGACCCCGACGGTCATATCAACACTAACCATAGAAAGTAAAATATAACACCGGTTTTATTATGTAGATGTTGCCTAACTTCGACTGTACACTTAACACTTTTTAAATTTTCAGTTAACATTAGGGCGTATTTTCGGAACACAAAAATATTACGGATTTATAACATGTCCTGGAAAAACCATTTTGCTAGAGGATCGACGAAAAGGCACGTAGTTAAAGAAAAATAAATAGTTTAAAATAAAATTACCTAGGTCGTAATTATTACGTGTTGTTAATCCGTAAAACCTGTTTTGGCCAAATGAAACTTCGTAAAAGTTAAGTATTTGTAGAAGTGAGTGTTATGTATTTTTCTGATGTACGGACAACCGCACATCATCATCATGAAATTACATAGCACTGAATGCTTCTTACAGGCACATCTTTTAGTAGAACACTGTAAATTTGAATTTTACAGGAACATTTTAAACGCGACATCTTTTGGCATATTTCTCTCAGTGACAAGTTTTCATTTGGTATAGGATCATTCAAAGTAATGTTTGAACGCTGTATTGCATTTCTGGGTAACCAATCTTTCAGGATACCAACTAATGTTCCATTATTATGACTCTCATTTCGCTTTTAAAAAACTTTTCCTGCGCCTCACACTCCGAAAGCTATTTCACTAAACTGAATCTATTAATATAATTATATCATTAAACTTGGTCCGTTTTATAACTATAATAAATAAAATAATAATAAATATTTCACAACATCACATACATTGATCTGACTCCGAGATAGGCAGCTCAAGCACCTGTTTACGGATATCAGAATCAACAGTGGGATTACAAATATATACATATAATACTTTTCTTTTGTAAATACATACTTATAATACGTAGAAACACCCAGACCAATACAAACAGACATGTTCATGCACACAAATGTTTGTACTGTGCGGGGATCGAACCCGCAACCCTTGGACTAAAGGCAGCGTTCACTACCACTGTTCCAAAAGGGGCGTCTAAGTATATTCCTAGTGAGATAGTAATGAATCGCTTTCGTATGCCTACGGAACCTAATTACTATCTCTAGGGATATAACTATATTACGGCTTCATCTATCTTACTGCGAACATACGAAGGCGACACTGAAAGTTCTTAGAAAATCAAAAACTGAACAATTTAGCAAGTTGTTACTTTTATTATATACTTTTCAAAATAGTGTCCCTTCACATCAATACATCACTGCTTTCGATGAAACCACTGACAAAAGCACTTGGCCCAGTCTTCTTTAGGGATCTCTTCGACGGCTTTTTGATACGCAGCCACTGCTTCTTCGGCGACCGTGAAACGTTTTCCTTTTAGTTTTTCTTTTATTTTTGGAAATAAAGGCCAATCGAAGTCTATCGTAACTTTCTTGTTGACTTATTTGACATCGAAAGTCATAGAAAATCATTGCACGGAAATTTTCTCGCGTTAAATTTATGCTCACTTGACAAAGATTATTTTCAATTTGCCGCCAAATCGGAAAAAAAGAGAATCGAATTAAATGCATAGACAATAATATTGGCAAAGAGTTCCATTTTCAAAATTTAAACTTATTTTTTAAATCATAGTCTTCTATTTGGCCAGTTCTAAAAACTTTCAGTGTCGCCCTCGTAATACAAATCTGTCAATTTTATTCAATTCACCTTAATGTCAAACACGCTAAGTAAAATATTAATCGAGGAACAAATTATAGTAACCTGATGCGTGGCTTATCTGTAGGAAAAAAATATATTTCTACTTGTGTCGAAGCATATGGCATTTCTTGTTAACTTTACCCGGTAGTACAGAGTGGAATTATTCCGAACCATTCAAACAACGTCAAAGACGGACATCAACAACCATTCAATGATTCATTGCCTCATCAAAAAGCCGTGAACCCTCGTTTATAAGCACAATGGCCGAGTGTGAACTTCCTGTGCGTAATATGCAGGGTTTGGAACGAACCAGAGCTTGTTTGTGCACTTATTTGAATAGTGAATACAAGTAGCTTTCGAATAATATTTTACCTATACGTCAATTTTCAATCGACAATAAGAAGTAGGGATGTGAAAAAATAATCGATTTTTACATTAATCGATTTATGTAAAAATCGAACTTTACAAGAATCGATTTTTACATAAATCGATTATTATTTCATAATAATAGATTTTTTATAAATCGTTTTTTTCAGTAGATTTTTTGATATGGAAAAAGTAATCTATAAGTTTTTCGAGATAAAAATATTTTTTATTCAATATTAAAGAATTCCATGAAGTGAACTAATTTAAGAGTTGGCAACAAAATACTGCTGTGCATACGTCACAATTCAACAGTATGGCGTGATGTCACCACTCCCATACAAGATTGTCAAAAATGATGTCTTTAGTATGGCTGCGTCGTTGGTTTCAATTAGTGCCACAACCAATGAAATGAAATTTAAGTTGTCTATTTCATCATATAAGAGTGCGTTTACGTTTGGCGTTTCTGCTGCGTGATTGTAGCGCTAAAAACGCGCGTCAAGTAAAATTAAAACAAGAGTCACGCTGCATACACTCTAATTTGAAGGGCGCCGTATTTGTAGAGCAGTTGAAATACTAAATTAAAGTTTTGCAAAAAGTCGTTTTTTTGGGAAAATCGATTATTTTTTGTAAAAAAATCGATAATATTAAAATCGATTTTTGTACTGATTTGAATAAATCGATTAATGCATAATCGGTTATTTAAGTATAAAGTCACACACATCCCTAATAAGAAGTGTACATTCGCATTTAGAAAATACTAGTAGCCCGCGCTCTCTTCGTTTCGGAACTTGATTAATACAATATTTAAAGCAAAAAAAAACTTTTATTAGCAAAGTAGGTTTTTACAACGTAGGGATTACTGGTAGCCCCCAAACTAGGTATTCCTGTCTCTTGGGGACTGCTATAGGAGCTATAAATATGAGTGTTTGCAGGCGTTGCATTTGAATAAGGTATAAAACAGGTAAAGAGTAATAAAATAAAAACTAAACATTGGAAAGTACGTTTTAAATTTACTTATATTGACAATTTGAGTATGTCTATAAGAGTTAAATTAAGGACAGCTCTCTGGGCTCTAAATATTGATCATGCTGGTTTTATCGAACTTGACTCGACTTGATTTGATTTGCACTCGTGGGGTGCGAGAATAGACGCAAATAGTGTGCGAGCGAGAAGTGAATAGATGCGCCGCCATTTCTGATCCCATTCTTTATCCGCACATGTAGTAAGATTTTTTTTTTGACATGAATTAATTATTTTATGACTGACTAATTCTTTGTATTGATTTTATTTTGACTATGTATTATTTTATTATAACTTGCGACGACGCTAACTCTCTGTTATTGCATACCGATATTATTCGGTTACATGTGAAAATCTAAACAATAATTTTAACCACATTAACCGCATTAAATGATTTCTGATTTCTGATTCTGGTGACGACCAAAACCAAATTCCAGTTTCCCAGTCAATTTTGCTGACTTGCAAAACACAAATAACCTTTCTGAATAGAAATTAGCTGCTTACGTAAATCTTTCTGTTATTTTACCCTCTTTACCTCCTCACGACCCATAAGTATCTGAAAACACAGGCAAAATATCCAATTACAGTCATTTCAAATGGGACGAACGAGTCGGATGAGGTGCCCAATTATAGAGAAAAGAGATTACACGGCATAGCCGAAAGGGCAATTTATCTTTCGCAATTAGCGAATGGTTTTAATACCAAAAATCTGGGTATACTGATGGCTACTTTCAGCCCCTGCCGGATTATCCTGCCATGTACCAGACACCCCAACTATACATAGGTACGATAGGGTGTTGCCATGGCCAGATCGGGTGCAACTTCAATCAAACTACTCGTATTTATAAATCTGGATAGGTAAGTGGCAAGCAGTGGACTGCGATAGGCTGATGATGATGATGATGAGGTAAGTGGCTAACTGGGGGTCGATCCTCACGCCTTCGATATGAAGTCGAAAAATCAAATCGAATAATTTTGTTTTCAAAATGTCACCAAATCACAAATCGTTGACTTTACAACTTGCATAAAGTAAGAGTTTGATTATAATATAATCAAAGGAGTAAGGTAATAATAAATCTCTAGGTACACATAAGGGTCAACAAAAATAAAAGATTGTACGTCAAGTGTACTGTACCAGCATCGTAGCGGCTTCGGCTGATATATGTATTCCAAAGGTTTAAAACTATTATCTAGTGGATTTTTTTTTTTTATGATGATAAGTGGCAGACTAGCAGACAGATCACCGGATGGTGGGCGATTGCCACCGCCCATGGACACCCGCGACACCAGTGGAATCACAAGTGCGCTGCCACCCTTTAAGTCCCCCTTCCTCCGGATTGGGCCTCCGGTACCCTCACTCACGTAACGAAACTCAGCACAACGCTGCTTCACGCCGGTTTTCTGTGAGGACCGTGGTATCACTCCGGTCTAGCCGGCCTATTCATGGCGAAGCGTGGCTCTACAGTTACGGTTACGGTCACGGTTAGGTATTAGTATACCTATGAATGTTGTGGTATTTAGTTCAGTGAAGAAGTCCCGCTTTTTTGGGTCAAAAGTAGATAGATGTCTTACGTGCGATATGCCGAGTCCCGCTTTTTGTGGATTTTAGTGGTGACCCTTTTTAAGGTAATTTCAAATTAAAAAAACCTGCAGAAATCCCATTTTTGGAGACAAAATGGGGCAGGGGTAGTCTTGATCTTTAGAGGGTAGAAATAGTGATCGTATTTTTGTGTTACTGTTTTGTCCGGCTTTCCACCGATTAAATCGCATTTTTTTTTTAAATATCCTCAAAATCGCTCTTTCTAAAAAATATATGCCAACGTTAGTAGAAACGTAATCATATTTAAAAATTCCGTCTTTGTGTACCTACCTATATTTTTCTATGACATAGATATACCTATCCAAACTGCCAATCTAGAAATCGTTCAGGGAGCTTATATTAATGTCTGGCTATTGCCATTGACGATGAATGGTGATTTACTGCCCATTTATTTTGTCGTAGATATTCCGAATGCGCCAAGATACCCCGCTGGGAGCTGGTTGTCGAGTGTTCGACACCAAGTCGAATTTGACATTAAACCATAATATAATTAATTAGGTATGTATGTGGTGATTGTGAAACTGTTTTGTTGTAATTTTATCTTGTTGCTAACTTAGATTTATTTTAATGTTACTTCTTACCATGGTCTGAATGTACGACAACGGTTGTTTTACATTATTACTGTATTTATGTTCTCGTGTAAGTAGTCTTTATGAGAATAAATGTCTTTAAAGCAATGGAGAGGGTTATGCTCGGAGTCTCTTTGCGTTATCGTATCAGAAATTATGAGATCCGCGGGAGAACTAAGGTCACAGACATAGCCCAAAGGATTGCATGCCTCAAGTGGCAATAGGCAGGGCACATAGCGAGGAGAACAGACGTCTGTTGGGGCGGAAAGGTCCTCGAGTGGAGGCCACGTACAGGAAGTCGTAGCCGTGGCAGGCCCCCCACAAGGTGGACGGACGTTCTGGTGAAGATCGCGGGAATCCATTGGATGCGGGCGGCACAGGACCGATTTGTGTGGAGAACATTGGGGGCTTTTGGGAACATTGGCTGAAATGAATGAATGAATGAATGAATGAAACCTAAACCTAATAATTAGAGATCTCCATTCCGCCGCGTTTTAAAACCTCCTAAAAATCTGGTAGCGAATCGAGACAGGAAATTACCTACTACTCGTTATGTGGAGTTAAATTGAAAAAATAATTTGTTTTTTAGACACAATACCGAAATCTAGTCCAGGCTTGACATATGACCCCTAGGTGGGACAAAGGGCGTTCACAGTGCTCCGTCATCTTGTAGGTCTTGATAATAGAACAGGCAAAACCGAGATTTATTGTCTGCATAAAGTCCCTCCCAACACAACATAAGAGTGAGGTTACCGGAGGCCCAGACCGGGAGAAAGGGGGGCTTAAAGAGTTGCAGCGCAATTGTGACTCATCTGATGTTACGGCTATTGCTTACCATCAGGTGATCCGTCTGCCGAAAAAATAAAGGACCCCACAGTTAAGTCAGCATCATCATCAATCATCAGCCCTATCGCAGTCCACTGCTGGACGTAGGCCCTCCTCCAATTCTTCGCCGCACTTGATCTATCTATGGCTTCTCGCATCCAGCTCTGCCAACCATCCTGCGCAGATCGTCCCCCACCCTCACAGCCAGAGGGCGCCCTAAATTACGCTTTGCCAAGATACGCAGGTTCTCCACTCAGAACTCCGTTTACACACCAATCGCTATTCGTCGGTTCTGGGCCGGCTAATATGGCCAGCCCACTGCCACTTAAGCTTGCTAAGACAAGTAGCTCACTAATAAATATAAATAATAAATAATATTTCACAACATAACATACATTGTCTGACTCCGAGATAGGTAGCTCAAGCACCTGGTGTTAACGGGATATCAATTCAGAGCGGATTTACAAATATATATACATATAATAACTTTCTTTTGTAAATACATACTTATAATACTCAAACACCAGACAAAGAAAAAAAAAAAAAAAAAAACAATACAAACAGACAATGTTCATACAACAAAAATGTTTGTACTGTGTCGGGGGATCGAACCCGCCAACCTTGACCAAGGCAGCGTTCCATACCACTGTTCCAAACGGTCGATAGATAATTTTTGGCGCTGAATGACTGGTGAAATCACCTTACTGACCTACAATGGATATTAATTAATTACCATGAAAACGGGGCCGTGTGGCTCTGTTATTTTCTCAGTTCGCTTAACAAAATATAATAACGCATTATTTGCGCCATCCCATCACCAGCATATCAATAATAAATCTGGTAATTACGACTATTACCTGTTTTATTGGCTAAATGCTGTTGTTTATTTAAGCCACTTAAAGTACAAAACACGAAGATGAACTTTGTATTAAAAGTCGATATTTTTTATGCAATTTTCCAAAAGTCACAGAACAATGTTTTCAAAAGGTCAAAAGTAACGCGCTTATTTTCGTATGACCTGAACAGATCAAACGAGCAAAGAATCGATGAATCTTCCAGTTCTATAACTTTGAAATTTTTAAAAAACCCTTCAAGCCTCCTGGTTAACCTTTATTTATATTTTTTGTATGTTTAAGCACAATTTGATTTTGTGAATACATGAGTAAGTACTTACAAAATAAGTAATCAGATTCCTCATTCTCACATCATCAGGCCTATCGCCGTCCCACTGCTGGACGTAGGCCTCTCCAATTGTTCGCCACTGTGATCTATCTATGGCTTCTCGCATCCATCTCTTGCAGCCATCCTGCGCAGATCGTCCCCCCCACCTAGCCAGAGGGCGCCTACATTACGTTTGCCAAGACGCGGTCTCCAGATCCAGAACTCTTTTACCCCATCGGTTGCGGTTCTGCTGCTAATAGGGCCAGCCCACTGCCACTTAAGCTTTGCTAAGACCAAGTAGCTCAGCTAATACATAATAAATAAATAAATAAATATTTCACAACATAACATACATTGATCTGACTCCGAGATAGGTAGCTCAAGCACCTGTGTTACGGATATCAGATTCAAGAGCGGAATTACAAATATATATACATATAATACTTTTCTTTTGTAAATACATACTTATAATACATTCAAACACCCAGACCAATACAAACAGACATGTTCATACACACAAATGTTTGTACTGTGCGGGGATCGAACCCGCAACCCTTGGACCAAAGGCAGCGTTCACTACCACTGTTCCAAACGGGTCGATAGATAATTTTATGGCCTGATGACTTGGACAATCACCTTACTGACCTACAAATGGATATTAATTAATTACCATGAAAACGGCCGGGTGGCTCTGTTTATTTTCATCAGGTTCGCTTAACAAATATAAATAACCGCATTATTTGCGCGAATCCATCACCAGCATTCAATAATAAATGCTTAATTACGACTATTACCTGTTAATTGGCTAAATGCTGTTGTTTATTTAAGCCACTTAAAGTACAAAACACGAGATGAACTTTGTATTAAAAGTCGAATATTTTTATGCGAATTTCCAAAAGTCACAGAACAAATGTTTTCAAAAGGTCAAAAGTAACGCGCTTATTTCGTATACCTGAACAAGATCAAAACGAGCAAAGAAATCGATGATCTTCCAGTTCTATACTTTGAAATGTTTAAAAACGCCTTCAAGCCTCCTGGTTAACATTTATTTATATTTTTTGTATGTTTAAGCAAATTTGATTTTGTATACATGAGTAAGTACTTACATAAATAAATAAATCAGGATACCTCATCATCATCATCATCAGCCTATCGCAGTCCACTGCTGGACGTAGGCCTCTCCAATTGTTCGCCACTGTGATCTATCCATGGCTTCTCGCATCCAGCTCTTGCCAGCCATCCTGCGCAGATCGTCCCCGCACCTAGCCAGAGGGCGCCCTACATTACGTTTGCCAAGACGCGGTCTCCACTCCAGAACTCGTATACCCCATCGGTTGTCGGTTCTGCGGCTAATATGGCCAGCCCACTGCCACTTAAGCTTGCTAATCCGGTGAGCAATGTCGATAACTTTGGTTCTCTGCCGGATCACCTCATTTCGGATTCGATCTCGGAGAGAGACGCCGAGCATTGCTCGTTCCATAGCCCGCTGAGCGACCTTTAACTTGTGGACCAGCCGTACCGTAAGTGTCCACGTTTCGGCTCCGTATGTCATGACGGGTAGGACGCACTGATTGAAGACTTTCGTCTTTAGGCACTGTGGTATCGACGATACGAAGACACGACGTAGTTTTCCAAATGCTGCCCATGAAATACCTACACATGAAATAATGTAATGCAAATGTGGTTTTACATTCTTAAGGGTGGTAAATAACGTTATGCTCTACACGGAAAGTGCCTTAAAATAACCTTTTTAACTTAAAGGAAACATTCATATATTTTTTCAAGTAAACAATACGGGTTCAATTTTTTTTTGTTTTTGTTTGGATTTGCCCGGGAACCGAAGCGGAGCCACTAAACATTTAGTGGCTACCACTAGTGGCTCAAACTGCGCTCCGGGTCTCCAAGGAAAATTTTAGTTGTTCAGAATGGTCAGTAGGTATAAAGGGAAGTATCTGTTATACTCGAGCCAAAGACTCGTGGCAATCGGTTCATAATTAATGAATGAAATAGTCTTCCATCTGCCCTTAGAATAATTATACTTAGTCCATCTATCATCATTTCAATAGACGTCCACTGCTGGACATTGACCTCCCCCAATGTTCTCCACACAGATCGGTCCTGTTACTTAGTCCATGCCATTACTAAAATCACTGATGTAATCGAGATGCAGTCGAGCGACAGTCAAAAGCGCGTATTCTGTAAAATGTCGCAATGTTGTTTCTCTAAACGTCAACTCGAGTCGCATTGGTAATTTGATTTACGAATGACGCGCGTGGAAATTGTCTGAATAGCCTAAATGGTCCCATTGGCTGGCGAACAGAATTTCAATGACCAGTAGATGACCTATTATAAGTTCATGTTTACGTTTGCACATTCGGGAATAACGTATTTAATGTGCACCTTTGTATCGTTTTGATGGGAAAGAAAGTAAAGGACAAAATAATTATTAGGGCGCGCGCGTCCCCATTAAGGCAAACAGTGAGCGGCTGACAGTTCGCTTGCTGGAGAAAAAGCATGAGAAATTTCGTGCCATATGAACAGTTCATTTAAAATGTATAGGGAGACAAACTCTACTCTCTAGCAATCTGTCAGCCGCGCATGTAATTAATGTTTGGGTTAGATCGTCTTGTTGATTTCTTAACTTAAGCTTCCGTAGCTTCCGTGGCTTAAGCTTAAGGAGTTAAAAGGTTGGCAGCACACTTATGTCTGGTGTTGCGGTTGTCCATTGGGTGGCTAGCAATCGCTTACCATCAGGTGGTCCGTCTGCTCCTCTGCCACTTAGCACATAAAAAGCTTATCGATACTTAATATAGGTAACATTAACGTAACCGATAAATGAACTAACATTTCATTTTCTTTGAAGCACTTTTAATAAAAGATCGTTGCTTTTAATTATTTTAAACTTTCCCTTACAAAAATAATAAATATTAATTCATAACGAACTCAAAGTAAAAAATATGAAAATGGTTTATAGGTTAAATATTATGTTACGAACACAAATGGTAAAATCAGCGGCGTTAACTTAAATATTTCATTGAGGTTTTTCCAGAAAATCATTTCCTGATTCAACGGAAAACACTTTTCATGATGATTTTAACGGCGAAAATATCTGGTCACGTTTGACATCTGTTGAATTTTCATTATTTTAAATTCCAGTCTACGAATTCTTTTTCAGCAGCTTTCGATGTTGCGCATCGCAATTATTCCGTTTGCAAGGTCAAATTGTTTCCTGAAAATGTTAACATTCTATTAAATGAAAATTTAATTAAATGCGAATTATTATGTAATGATTTACAATATCTTGAATAATTAGGACATTTGAAAAAAATTGGCGATCATTATCTGACAAGGTACTTTCGGGCTATCTAGTTACCAATATCACAAGGGAGACCTTTGATTCAGTACAAAGCAATGTATAATGATGTATTGTCTAAACATATAAACACTCCGAAACTTAACCATTTTTGTATGAAAATTACCTGGTGGTTTTCTCTTTTATTGCTCAATAAAAGAGAAAACCACCAGGTAATTTTCATACAAAAATGGTTAAGTTTCGGAAAACATTATGTGTATGTCAATGCATGATCATAAATACTTTACTTTAAAAAAATGACATCATAAACATTTATAGACCACGGCAATACGGCATAATCATTTCAGCAGAGACTATTTTCTTGTTTCGTACTTTAAAGAGCGAGTTTTTTGGTAGTCGGCTTTTAGTTTTTAAACTTTATTTTTAAATAACATATTTTTAGTTATGTAAATAAAATTACATATTTGAAATGTGCTAAAAATCTCTATCTATAAAGTGCCAACACCCCGAAAGTTGTCTCCGCTGAAATTATTATGCCGCATCGCCGTTAGAAGTTGTAAGGGAACATATGAACAACCATACATACATAGATACAGAATCAATCAAAATCATAAACCTCCTTTTTGCTTCGCCGTAGTCGGGTAAAACAGGCTTTAAAGGAATAAACTTAGTAAAATTGAAAATTAAAAAAAACCCCGACATAACTAAAGCTCTTTCATTTGATACCTATATTGAGGCAGTTGGTGCAAAAAATAGGTTATTCGTCATTTTCTGACAGCGGCCATCTTGGATTTGAAATAAAAAAAACAAAATCAAAATCGGTTCATTTGTTCGGGAGCTACGATTTGGATATGCCATAGACAGACACACAGACACACACACACACACACAGACACGTCAAACTAATAACACCCCGTCGTTTTTGCGTCGGGGGTTAAAAACTGAGGAACTACCTGCAAGTCAGACGAGGATTTTCTCTTTTGTTTTTCTTAGTTTGTATCACTTTTTAAACGATGACGTGGATCAGATTTTTTAATTTCCCGATAAAGGCAATAATTCTTCATTAAAACTTTGCCTTGGGTTGATGTTTTTGCACGCAAGTGTAGTTGAAACTCACCAACACTAAAACTTGGCCATCTCGTCTCGTTGTTTTCACAAACATGTTTAATCTTACTACTTCACAAGCCAAAAACTACTGCACTGCAGTAATGTTTAAGGTGACGGGTAGAGCACACTAGCGACGCCAATTGATTATACATACGATTATATTATACTATTTATTTAATAACCATGCACAAATGTGGACCCAAAATTTGTACGCGAGAAATTGATTCACGCTAAAAGCCGCTTTTGGCGGTAATCAATTTTTCGCGTACAAAAACGGACCCAATATTTGTGCATGGTTATTTAATAAATAGTATATGTGTTTGCCGAGAGGTTGCAACCCCGAAATTGTTTATAATAGATCCGGTTTAGTAGCTAACAATAAAAAACGAATGGTGTCGCTGGTTAGGGCTACCCGTCGCCTTAAGCAAATCTGATGTTTCTATATCAGAATGCAATTGTATGATTGCTATGTTGTACCTGTACTTTTTCAGTGGTACTAGATGCAACTTAGACCGTGGGACGTACACTTCGGCATGAATGTGCCGGCTCGACCGGAGTGATACCACGGCCTCACAGACAACCGATTGAAAAGTGGAAAAGTAAATCGGGCTAAAGATTCTCGACGTAACGAAAATAATTATTTAACGAAACACGCTAACTGTATCATAAAATATGCTGTTCAATCCTTTTATCTCGCTTTGGTAACAAATCAATAATGATGGAGCTGCATTTAAAATGCACCGGCAGCTTATTTTATACTTCCCCTGCGAACGACGCCACGCATACATTACGAGTACAGTCAACAGCAAAAGTCTATGCACTCTTGTCGCAGCTAGTGACTCTTATGCTCCACGGAATAAGAACTACAATGGTCGAAATATGTGCAGCTACTTCTGCTGTTGACTGTACGATGGCACAGGGATCCCAGTGGATTCGATAAACCATCTATTACGGATAGACAGGTACTCTCAAATATTACCTACTCGTACGTTCTATGGAGGTACGAGCCCAAATTGATAATGGTAAAAGCATCTTAATATCTTAGCGTGTAAACAGATGCGTCCAAAGCTGTCACTCCCGAGCTGGAAATTATCAGACTTCCTTAATCCTGTATCATGGGATCCCGGATTCGGGAAGTCTAGTAATTAATCCAGTCACGCGCATGCCTACATCGATGTATCTTTTCGGACTCGCTAAAAATATTGTTGATTCCATCTTGTTGCTCATCGGCCGCGCGGCTTTAGAAATATTTTTTTCATATGACTTCTAAATAGGCAATATCAATGGCAATAGTATTTTAAATGTAATGTTTTGATGTACGCTCGTCCTAATGTTGATATGTATTTTTTAATTCCCGACGCAAAAACGACGATGTGTGTGTGTGTGTGTGTGTGTGTGTGTGTGGGTCTGTGTGTCTGTCTCACAGATTACTATTATACTGTCTATGGCATCGTAGCTCCCGAACAAATGAACCGATTTGAAATTGTTTTTTTTGTTTGAAAGATGAATAAGGAGGGACTGTTCTTAGCTATGTTGGATAAAAATCGATCCAAGATGGCCGCCGTCACAAAGATTTGGATTTTATGTTTTAACATAACGCCACAATATGGGTATCATATAAAATGGCTGGAGTAGCAGAATATATTAATTGTAAAAAAATTCAAATCCAAGATGGCCGCTGTCAGAAAATGACGAATAACCTATTTGTTGTTCCAACTGCCTCAATATAGGTATCAAATGAAAGAGCTTTAGTAGTGTCGGGGGTTTTTTAAATTTTCATTTTTTTTTGTATTATTTGTAAACTGTTCTCTCCGAAAGTGAATTTGTAATTCTTATGAGAAATAAAATATATTCAACCTCTGGTAATAACAATGTAGCGACTGCCGTCTGACCAATGACAGGGGAACCCCCAGGTAGGGAACCAGACCAACTGGATCACAGTACACGTTTGGAATCATAATCTCAAATATTGTAGGTATTTACATTTTTTGAGAAACTATCCGATACGTGCAGTATTCCTCATGATGTGTCCCCTCCCCGCCGAGCGAATGGTAGAAATATGCACTTTGATTTGAAAAATCCAGAGGTGTATGCCCAGATTCAAACCACGATCCCCCGCATAGATGGCGCGTTCGTATGCACTGAGCCACTATAATTACTACGATTGTGAGGAGAAAATACTTACCGCACTTTAAGCTTTGGGGTCTTGATAGTAATGCGTAATTTAGATATTTCAATACAATGGACAATATGACAAAAAAATATTACCATTTTTATATGCTTTTCGAATAAAGAAAGAAAAAAAAAGGTGACCCATATTGTTTGGTTTTAATTAAATGTGTGTTTTTATTAAAACATAAATTATTTAATATGCTGGAAGTGACGTAGTCCTGAGGCTCAACGTATTGTGATGTCGGTGCTGTATGTACAAAAAAAGTTTAGCCGACAGTTATTTACCTAATATCACTGTAATTGTTTCACGTTTCATCGTCAGCCCATTTAAGTCCCCACTGCTGGGGCACGTGAGGGGTAATTGCCATACCTACTCACCACGCTTGGCAGACGGGTTGGCGAGGGTTTTGATATAAATGCAGAGTTTTCCTTCTCTGGGTGCTGATGATCATGCCAGCAGCTATACCTTAGTCGCCTTTTACGACACCTCGGTAAGAGTGAGGGTGGCCTATTCTACTCGGCCGGGGCTACGGTTTCACGTTTGGTTTTTGGGATTAGCTTTTTTTTACATCAACGTGAGAAAAAGCATTATTAATTTGTCATGCCGAGTGATGACGTTACAGAAGCATTTTTTCATATTTTTTTTTCTTCATAAACATATGTTTAAAATTCTGAAATTATTATTCTTATATTTCTATAAGTCTAATCTTTAAATAGTATATTTCGGTTAGAAAAACGATTTTTGTCGTATTATCCGTTATTGCCAATTTTACCTGTTTCTTAAGATTTTATCTAACACGTAGAACACAACCCTCTGTCAAAAATCGATAGGTATCCACCCACCCAGGTAACCCAGTGATGTACCAGCGTACAGCAACAACAAACGTTGTTACACACTTTGGGCAGGCAGTGGCTCTTATACTCCTCGGAATAATAGAGGAATTGTCAGCTACTTCTATAACTGCAACTATTGAGTATAATATTGATTTAAAACAGAGAGTACCTAGCCTCTTCGTTCGTCCTCTACATCAGACATACATTATTCTCAGAACATCTCATATGTTGACCCGATTCCGTACTAAGTTGCTTAAGCACTTGTATTACAGATATCAGACAACAGAGAAACGCAAATATATACTTAAATACATATATTACACCCAGATACCGAACAAACACAAGTGTTCATCGCACGAATGTTTGTCCAGGGTGGGGATCGAACCCACGACCTTTGGCGCAAGAGACAGGGTCACTACCAATTGCGCCATCCGGTCTGTCAAAAAAAAAATAGAAAGTTTAATAAGTAGATGTAAGCCATTTCATATGACAACTTTTCTTTGAAACTGCCTACTACTAATAATCTGGAAAAGAAGTTAACCATTCTCTTTATAAGTAACCTGAAACGAGTATATCGATTCGTAATCGTAACTTGTTGACCGTTGTATTACAAGTATATAGGGTACATTGAGGCAATGGTATGTTCATTGGCTCAATGTACAATGGCGGACACATCAAGCTATACAAAACTGTCAAATTTCTTTATTCGATTATAAACCTTATATTGTTACACATTGAGTTCGAAATCGATTAAGGAAATTTGACAGGTTTGTATAGCTTGACCTGTCTGCCACTGTTCACTCTCTCTACATGTATTTTTTTTTTGTATTAATTGTTTTAATTGACATAGTATATCACGAGAACATCACGTCATTCTTTGTCTGGTTTTGTCAGTATTAAACTAATTGATAAATAATATTTGAACTGACTTTATGTTCTTTGATTATTCGTGGTTCTCGGGACGGTGATAAAAGGACAATGGCGAACCTCCATATAACATTTTTGTTAGTATTTTTTTTTTGGCGTTTTGGTATGAAAAATATGTAATAATATACAGCTTGGAGTTACTCAATCGATTGACGTAAGCCTGGAAATATAGATATATAAGTTTTAAGTTTTTGGGGTTATATCTGAACAAATGATATGTAATATGTAACTAAATATTTACAGTATTTTTATGTCAAATTATTTACAGACTACTGTAAACAGTTTCAAGGAGTCAGAGGTTATTTTTGACCAGGTGATATCACTTGTGAAAACCCAAAAACCAAGTCATGTATCACGCGCGAAGAAGTCGTGAGCTAACACGAAGTGTGGAGCGGATTCGCAAGTCGAAGCCATGATAAAAAAATTGTCATTTAAAGTACATTTTATACTAGACATAATGCGCACCTTTTTTTCTGGACTTATTCAGGACTAGTTTAAATTCTAATAACCGTAATATTCAGACGCTAAATACTCAAAACAAATATTTTGCCATTTTCTTTCGATCGTGAATTATTCTTGTTGAATATTCCTATTCAACTTGCGATTGACCATAATAATATGCTCTAATTTCAAGTAGACGTTGGAGGTAACGATATCTCACGTCCAACGATTTCATAATTTATTTTTATGACAAGAGAATCGGCAGAACACCGTTTGGTGGATCGGGGGCGAATACTAAGCAGTTTGCCGTCCGTCACTTGGAGTGAGGCCAAGGTGGAGGCGACCTTAACTCGATGGAGTAAGGTCCAAGGCGAGCGGTGTGAGAGGTGATAAGCTCCCGTTTGTTGCCGCTGTATTTGCATGTCTGCTGTGAAGTATGAGCGAGATAGGACGCGAGATTTGGAACTGGGACAGAGATAAAATGCTTAAAAATTGCTCGCTTTATATACAGTTTGCCTTAAAATACTAAAGCCGTGTATTCACTAGCGAGCTGAAGGGCTAGCACAAACTTTTTAAAGAATCGTATCGTATGCGTATCGTAAGCAATTTGTATGAAAACTAAAGAACTCCCTCTATTGTACGTAAGCATGACTATCTCTTCACTCACTCTCTCACTTGAAATTAAAAGGTGACAATATATTGCGCGGGTAAACCCCTCTGTGACAGTTTTGAGAACATCAGGAGCCCAATTCTCGGGTTCGTGATATTTTGAAAACATGGCGGATATCACCTAAACACCATACAAAAAAAAACTTTGTTTTAGTGACATATGTCGTATGAAAAGAAATGTCACGAGCCCGAGAATTGGGCTCCAGCATTCAAAGAAAGTGATATGTCAGGTTGAGATGTCGGTAGGTACCTTTGATTGGTTGTATATAATCAAAGGTAGGTACCTACCAACTATTCAGATCAGTTACATATATTTTCATACTACCTTCGAACATTTATTTTGTCATTTAATATCTAGTATATTATAATTAGATTTAGCCACTTGATCACATGTTTTGCGAATATAAAACAACAAAGGAATTACAAATATAAAGCTGAAATACATCATTGTGATACCAACATGTTGCAATAAATAATTATAAGTATGCATATAGCACATGTCAAGTCTATACAGAGCACACTTCTCTCTAGACGAAAATGAACAAATGCGCTATGGGTCCAATAAACAACAAGCAAACCATACCACTGTTCGTCCTATTTATATAGTGAACGCGTCCTACTTATGCAGTTTGTGAGAATGTATTACATTGATGTATTCACGCAGACTACGAAATTGATGTTAATAAAACTTTGGAACAAAATAGCTTACATATCAGAGTAAGCTACAGTTTCTAATAATCCAAATAAAAAGATAATTCTATCATCACAGTGAAACCGCAGGGCACAGCTAGTAGCCTATAACAAAAGTTGGAAAATGTACTTTCCATTGAATATAATATCTCGTATATAGACACGTTCTTGGCTATACTGGCCAAGGCACACGGCCTCCTCAGCCCTCACACCCTGGCACTCCGCCAGCCGGCCCTGCTCCTGTTGCTGAAATGACCCCAAATATCCAAGCCATTTAACAAACGGGATATAAGAAACGACCCTTATTCAATTCAGTTGAGTCTTCTTATTCATTTACTAATGAATTAAATTAAGAACATCTATAATAAGCTCACTCAACTACTTCTACACAAGCCAAAAAGCTTAGAGCAAAAGTCACTATTTTTTTATGGCAAACAAGCGTGCAGCTCGCATGATGGTGAGTGAGTGACTAACGCAGCCTATGGACGTCTGCATCTGCAGAGGACTTGCTTACGTGTCGTTAGTTACCACTTCTTTTTTATTTTTGTAATTCACTTCATATTTGGCCAATAAAGAATTTCTTTATTGAATTTTAAAAACTTTCACTCTTTTCACACCAAAAAAATATTCGTATGCAATATTTATCAATAATCATTAAGATTATTGAGACAGTGCAGACGGGGGCTAAAGATCTAAATCCCAAGAAATGACAATTAAATCTCGAGATTAAAACCTTCTATCCGATTGAAACGTGAACAAAGCAGCGACGTTGCGCAAAAATGCCACGAAAGTGTCTCGTCTGCATTAGAAGTAAGACAAATACGAGTATTTGCCACAAAATAAATTTGGAGAGTAGGCAGTCATACACGGGAGTAAGCACTTCAGTGTTTGAACACACAGACAGCCCACAATCACACGGGGCGAGAAATGCTCATCGATCTAACTCTTTTGAGCATTTTTCTTTATCTTTCAAAACTTTACCTAACTGTTGAAAAAAGATAAGAACACATATCCTTTAGATAGGTATTCTAATCTTAAACTAATATAACTCTTTTGTTTGGATCCAATATGGTGTATTCTCCATATAACTATCTAATAAAATGGTCAGTATGGTACGAATTTATTTAGTAGATTCCTTTTCGCGGCATTCCGTTCAGGAAAACCAAGTTTAGATAGATAGATACACTTTATTGCACAAAATATACAGATCTCAGTCTAAGTTATTATACTAAAACAATGTAGGCGGTCTTATCACTAATCTCTCTCTCTTCCAGACAAACTCAGGGTAGAGGAAAAGTATAGCGAATTAAGAAAAGGGGTAAGGCAGTGTAAGTCAGAAAAAGAGAAAAAAAGACATTGTATAAATACAAGTATGGTATATACATACATACATTATATTAAATAATATATACTAGCTATAAATACTAATACATACTAGTAAATTACAAAACAAATGATACATACTAACGATTTATTGGATTGATAGATACGTAACCAGGGAAATAGGAGACAATGAAAGGAACTACAAAGGTTTCGGAAGATAAGAAATGATCTTGTTCAATCAAGTTTGTATGTCTAGACAACTTTAACATACGACTTTAGTATAAAAATTGTCTAAACATAAATACTTGATTTCTATCGAAAAATCAATATATTCGGGTGTAGCTCTAGATATTAGGCGCCACCATTCGAACATCTATCATGACGCGAAAATCAGGTTGGTAAAATAGTCTTTATGTAGGTATTGCCGATGAAGGAGAATATATTCTGATTGTAAAAACGAGGGCAAACTAATAAATTAAGTCGAATTAATGTAACGTCATTGCTATTTCATAAGTAAAGGTATTTATAGGGAAGTGAATTGAAATTTACTTGCATAGGTAGCCTCAACCACGAACTCGTATGTGCGAAGACCGTTCGTTTTGAAACGATAATTTTTGGAGGACGCAATGATAATGATACGATGACTATGAATAAAAAAAAGAAATTAAATAGCGTCAAGTCTGTTTTTATGGGTATGTATTGAAGATTACTAACTTGCCACAAAGCGGTAGAAACCACCCATTACTGTAAGAACTCAGTTTCAAACTGAAAACGTTCAAAAGTTTCTTTCTGAGATTTGCAATTTGAAATCATTTCTGCCCCCAGTTTAAGTAGCTAAGCACGCCATTTTTCTCCCGGATTATAGTGACAGATCTACGTAAATCTCCGGCAAACTTAAAACGGTTACCCGAATTTTTCCTCTGTATCTAACGCGAAATCAATTCGGTGATCTGCGTGGTAGCGTCAACAAGTACTGCGGAGGGGGCGCAGCGACACCCGGGGGTGATCGGGCGAGATTCAACTGGTGCAATGCGGCGCACCCCCCTCCCTCCCCTCCCTCCCTCGGAGGGGTTTGTTTTTGCCATTGCCATTGTACTCGCGGGCACAGTTGGCACACTAAGCGTTGATTCTGTTACGTTTGTTTTGCAGCGCCTTAAATGAGGGTGGGTTGCCATTATTCCATCCACTTTTTTCCCCCTCCCAACCAGAGGCGGTTTATTGTGATTGCCCGTGTTAATTGAGACGCCGTTTTGAATTTGTAATTATGAAGTTGGATAATTCGGGGATGATTCGTTAGCAATAATCTAGGATAAACGTGTGGAATAACAATCAGGCCATGCAGACTCAAGTGGTTAGAGAGGGACAAACATCGAACAACCAGCTTTTTCATAACCTTCATACTTGCATACGTAACTGTAACAATCACTAAATCAATTTCTGATTATAGCTACCCTATATACATACGAAATGTGTTTACAGTACTCCTACTACTGCAGCAGTATCCGATTTTCGCCCTTATTGCATTTATCTAGGTTTGAATTAGCGATATTTTTTTCCGTGGGCTATGCCAGGTTTGGGCAGCTATGTGCTGGTGGCCTTCGCGATGATTAGATAATCCTTTTACCTCTGCAGCACAATTACTTAGTTCTCTGTATTCTAAAGTGTTTATATTACAACCGAAATATCCGTGTACAGTGCGACCACGACCATAAGGGTTCTTCAGTGACATTGTAAAACATTGTTTCTATGGGAAAATGTCAAAACAGCATTAGCTTCGACTTTTGACACGTGCCAAATAACCGTAGGGCGACTTTAATTGGAACTGTACACTGTCACGTTTGACACATAGTTATGTAGCTACGTATAATTTATAGCTAAGTAGATAAGACCGTGCGCCTTCTTTGACGGCAGGTCATGTGTTCGAACCCATGCATGCAACACTGGTATATTGCGCATATTTCTATCATTAGCTTGGTGGTAAGAGAAAACATCACAACGAAATCTACACGTTTAGGGCTGTTTCTAAAATAACCATTATACCTAACCATGATTCAGTTGGATTAGTTTCCCAGATAGGAAAAGTTTGCGAAGGTATTTTTTTTATATAGTGTTAGTACATTGGCTCACCATAGCAAAGCCGTGGTTGTAAGCAAAAGCCCACGTTGCAATTACAACGCATCCCATGTCACGGCATCCATTTGCACTGCCTTACTTTGTTCCAAAGCGCAACTTTGGACGCTAGACCTGGAAAAAACGTATCTTTCAAAAAATTTGAACATTTGCATCTGGATCGGATCGGAACAGTGAAACGTTTCATTTGGAACATCAATTCTCAGATAGATCCGTGATTCATTCCGCTCATTCGGATCATTCGGCTCACTCGGATCATTCAGCTCATTCGAATGATTCGGGTCATCGGATCAATCCGCTCATTCGGCTTACTCGGACCATTCAGCTCATTCGGATCATTCAGCTCATCGTATCCTCTCAACTTATTTGGTTCACTCGGACTCGAGATCGATTTGAGTCGAATGATACATTCGGAGTGAACATTAGAGATTCGGAACAGTGTTGATGACTAAGACAAGATTATGTAGTTTACAGGTTAAAATGTAGATTTGATATTTCTAATTCTATAACATTTTTTTTCCATAATGTCCTCCAAACCGATATTTCGGTCATGGCGGCCAATCTCAGCGATCAGCCATCGACGCAGGACATATTATAGTGCACAAGTATTTGCGCAGACACAAGTGCACTCTCTATTCCCGTACCCTCTTGTTTCGATAGGACACTAGTGTGACACGACCGAAGAGGGATTAGGCGCCAATGGCTTAAAGTGCTTTCCGAGGCACGAGGATACAAGACCGCCAACTTCCAGACTCCGGGCTAACACTGAGAATTTCTTAACAGAATAACTTAGGTACAAATTTTGGCCCGACCCGGGGATCGAACCCGGGACCCCAGGCGCAACCGTCGCTTTAAAATGCGACCCACTACCCATTGCGCCACCGAGGCAGGCGTTTTTTCACATACAAAGACCTTGATCTTCTTGAAGTACAAAAAAGATACTATGCGGACGTCGTATAATTATTAGGCAGTGCAGCGGACGCGGACGGCTGCCCTCACATCACAATGGGGTCGATCGATGCCGAGAACGAAACACTTATTCGTCCCACGCTTCCCATCCTTATTCGGTGGTTTTGGGAGTAGCCGCTTCGTAGACACTTTCGGTGACCACTGTGAAAATGACAAAGTTCTGCGTTTTCGTATTTGCTTTAAATGCTTTTGTTTTGATTAGAATAGTCATTTACGGGATTTCTACCATGTACCTTATTATTGAATTTCCGATATTTCGGCACTGTTGCAAGCGCCACGGTCACGGAGTAACGGAAGTTTTTGCAGGTAAGTTGTTACTGGCAGACAAATCGGTCTACCCTCCTTCACAGTGGTACCGCAGGTGCGCGTAGTAAAAGCTCTACGGGCGCCTGCAGTACCACTGTTCACTAACTTATTCACAACTTTACACTATTTACTCGCATCTGTTCTCGACCATAGACATAGCACCATAACCAGACTGAGCCTTTTCATAGAAAGCCATACTCGAAAAACCGCGCGAAGCCGATAGTACTAGGGTGACGTTCTTTCTCTACCGTACCTGTATGCACTAAAACTGCATCAGTGTCGGTTGGCGTTTTTGTGACTTTTTTCTGAAAATGGCACATTCTATTTAAGGTAACGGGTAGGGCACACTAGCGACGATTTTAATTTAAAGCTACTAAACCGGATCTATTTCAAACAATTTCGGGATTACAACCTCTCGGCAAACACTTATACTATTTATTAACTAACTATGCACCAATGTTGGGTCCGTTTTTGTACGCGAAAAATTGATTCACGCCAAAAGTGGCCGTGAATCAATTTTCCGCGTACGCGTTGGACCAAACAATTGTGCATGGTTATTTAATAAATAGTATAAGTGTTTGCCGAGAGGTTGTAACCCCCTAAATTGTTTAAAATAGATCCGGTTTAGTAGCTAAAAATTAAAATCCATTGGCGTCGCTAGTGTGTCCTACCCGTCACCTTAAAGCGTGCGTTTTGTAGTTCCATGTTCTCGGCACACAACACTCATAGTATCTTGTCGCGAAGTGATAATTTGTTCAGTTTTACGATTATTACATTTTCTAATCACTGGATTCCAGACATTTGACAATTTAAACCCATCCTCACGATTGAAATTTTTGTACTTCGGTAATTTCAGTCGCTTCCCTGACTATCTTGGTATGTTCTAATGTTAGTGACCAAGTTTAAAACAATATTTTGTTTTGATGTTCTAATAATTCCAGAATGTGTAAAGCCATTGTCAAAAATATTCAATAAAATCAATACATATTTAGTTTTGATGTTCTAATAATTCCAGAATGTGTAAAACCATTGTCAAAAATATTCCATAAAATCAATACATATTTAGTTTTGATGTTCTAATAATTCCAGAATGAGTAAAGCCATTGTCAAAAATATTCAATAAAATGAATACATATTTAGTTTTGATGTTCTAATAATTCCAGAATGTGTAAAACCATTGTCGAAAATATTCCATAAAATCAATACATATTTAGTTTTGATGTTCTAATAATTCCAGAATGTGTAAAGCCATTGTCAAAAATATTCAATAAAATCAATACATATTTAGTTTTGATGTTCTCTAATCATTCCAGAATGTGTAAAACCATTGTCAAAAATATTCACTAAAATCAATACTGACTCATAGATAATAAAAAGTGAAGGCAAACCAAAATAAACCAAAACTTTCTTTACAAAGTATTTACTGGGTTTTCTAATATTTTCATTATTTAAGCGGCACACACATTAATTTTTATTAGGTACAACAACCTTCTAAAAAATGTTTCGGGCTAAACAGCCACGTCGCCCTGCGCAGTAAATCTAAATAACATTTAAGTCATAATATGCAAAAGCTAGCGTCATTATTGCATTCACCTTATATTTATTTGGTTCATGAACTTGATATTAATAGGTACATCTTTCAAACATTCTTCTAGAAAGAGAAAGATAAAACCATCCAAAGACCTAAAAATATAAGTTCAATGGAATAAGTTTTATATTGGTAACTAGCTGCGACCCGCGGTTTCATCCGCGTTATCCATATGAATTGGAGCCTATGTGTTATTCTGATATGTAAGCTATATTATTGTGAAGTTTCATCATTTTCGTGTTAGCAACAAACATACTTACATAGGCATACGTGCATCCTCACAAACATTCGTGTTTATATTATTAGTAGGATATGTAATAAGGCTTTTTTTGATATCGGTGGTAGACGAGCAGACGGATCGCCTGATGGTAAGGGATAGCCGCCGCCCATAGACACACGTGACACCAGTGCAGTCACAAGTGCGCTGCCAACCTTTAAACCCCCTTTTCTCCAAATTGGGCCTCCGGGACCCTCACTCACGCAGCGACCGCGTGAAACAGCACAGTGCTGTTTCACGTTGTCTTCTGTGAGAATCACTCCGGTCGAGCCGGCCCGTTCATGCCGAAGCGTGACTCTCCCACGGTATCAGCTTACCTGCAGAATCTGCAAATGCAATCACATTTGTCAGTTCTGGAGGCAATAATCGGCAGCCCCGACGGACCGCACGATCAGATACTGCCCGCAATCGATACGGGAAATTAAACTCATCTGACTGTGACAGAGCTATTTTAACACATAAAATCCGTAAACGTTATAAATAGGATTTACTGGATTCTACAACTTGCCCCTTTAAGGCAAAAGTGAATAGGTTTTTCTCGGGAAAGCACGGCCCACTTTAGACCTCATCTTCACTAAACATCAGGTGTGATTGGTCAATAGCTTGTCTGTCTTAGCATAAAAATTCGTGTACTTGTTCAAAAACAAAGAAGCTTATTTTGATATCGAAATCTATAAGGGCCGATTTATAGATCCGTAGTTATAATAACTGTCTAATACATGTTAGCGATATTATTAAACTTTACTAGCGGTTACTTTTTAAACCATTCATTTAGTTTAACAACGAATTAAAAAATCGCACTTAGAACATATAGAGTTAGGGTTGCGCTTAAATTGTTGGTAATTTTGTATACACTATTGATATATCCTTTTACACTATTGATATATTCCGTTCGACGACCCGTTTGGAACAGTGGTAGTGAACGCTGCCTTTGGCCCAAGGGTTGCGGGTTCGGTCCCCGCACAGTACAAACATTTGTGTGCATGAACATGTCTGTTTGTATTGGTCTGGGTGTTTCTATGTAGGTATTATAAGTATGTATTTACAAAAAAAAGTATTATATGTATATATTTGTAATCCCACTGTTGATTCTGATATCCGTAACACAGGTGCTTGAGCTACCTATCTCGGAGTCAAATTAATGTATGTGATGTTGTGAAATATTTATTTATTTATATTTATCCTAACAACATAGGTACCAAAACACCAGAACTTTGCAATTTATTGCGTCCTAAAAATTATCAAATGACTAAACTAAACTGTTATTGATATATCTAGTAATAAAATCCGAAGTAACAATTTTGTGGACGAGTCTAAGTCCGACGATCCACTGTTCATACGTATATGTGTGCGTAAACGTATATGTTAACGTCCATTCATCAGTCTCGATCGTTGTGAGAGTTGCTCTAAAAACCTACAAATCGCGCGATCGGAGGGACTGCAAAGCTGGCTTTAATATTCCTTTAAATAAACTCTTGCATGTATGATTGACGAACCAAATTAAAAGTATTTCACTACTCATCAATATCTTTACAAATACGAACAACGAACATGCTCTATTCGGAAATTGTATGAGCCTAGACATACACAAGCCTGATTGGACTAAATGCTGGTGTAATTTTGAACCTTATGCTGGACTATTTAAAGCAGCTAACCGGTAAAGTTTTTACTCTTCGCCCGTGTGTGTCGACGTTCATATTTGCTCGTTGAAGAAATTAGGGTGAATAGATCGAACCTCGGAGGAGGGTACGTTGCTCCGCCTATCAATCATCCGTTCAGCTCACAATTCCGTTGGTTTTTTTACAACCTCAGTATGATCGTTTCGTTTAGCTGACATAGCAGCGTTTAGTAAATGAGACACACGGTGATGTCCTCCTATAAATTAGGCCGACTATCGACCGACTATCGTGCCTGCAAAGCGATAATCGTGTGAGAGTCGCTTCGGCATGAATGGGCCGTGTTGACCGGGGTGATACCACGGCCTCACAGAAAACCGGCGTGAATCAACACTATGCTGTGTTTCACTTCGTGAATGAGGGTACTGGAGGCCCGATCTGGGGAAAGGGGGGTTTAGAGGTCGGCAGCGCACTTGCTCGTTTGCCACCTACGACATAAAAAAGATACTGACTAGATTGTTTGATCGAAACATAAAAATAATAACATTATTATCCTCCTACCGATGTACTAGGCACGGCGTACGGACGATCAATTATAGTGCACAAGTGTGTGTGTTAACACAAGTGCACTTTCTATTTCTTACCCTGATATTTCGATGGGATACCAGTGTGAGGTGATAGGAGACAGAGAGACGACAGGCGCAGGACCAACGGCATATCTTCCCAAGGCACACGGGGTACAGTCAGTATCAAAAGTAGCTTAACACTTTAGTACCATGCCAAAGTAACTGTTCTGCCTACTATAGTCAGTTTCTTAGGGGTACGTAAAAATATTACTTCGACATGGTACTAAAGTGTTTAGCTACTTTTGATGCTGACCGTACAAGACCACTAACTTCCAAACTTCGGGCTGTCCTGTCACTTAGGACTTTTTAACAGACGAAGTCAGAAAAAGAAAGAAAGAGCACTGTCTCATGTGTGTTTGTACAAATAGACGACAGATGGCGCTATGTAGGCGTCAGGTTCAACAAATCACGCCAAAAGTGGTGAATCAATTTTTCGCGTACAATAAGGGACCCAACATTTATGAATGGTTATTTAATAAATAGTATAAGTGTTTCTAAGAGGGTGTAACCCAGAAATTGTGTAAAACAGATCCGGTTTAGTAGCTAAAATTAAAATCGATTGGCGTCGCTAGTGTGCCCTACCCGTCACCTTAAAACCTTTGAATTGTATCAGCCCACGCGGCTTGTTTTAGTCCTACCCGAATGCAAAAATCTGGGTGCAGTTGATGGACACAATAGAGGTGACAGGAATTAGCTGTCAACGCATTGAGCAAATAAGTTTAGTCAACGCGTCTGCGAACTTTTATAATTAAACACGCAAAATACACGCAGTATTACTAGAATCACCAATAAGTCTACGTTATTTAATGGCAAACTTCAACCTGACTCGGTTTCCCCTTTTCCAGGAACCCAAGCCGGCAGGACGGTGAAATGAGGAACTTTTCGGAATACTTGCGACGTGCAAGTTAGGTGTACGTTTGTCGGCGTTGAAAACATAAGTGTCACTCACTGAGATGAACTTTGAAAGGAAACTTTGTTTGATATACGGAAAATACTTTGTTGGATTTGTTCATATAAATAGCCTACTTTTTAATCATATCTTAGTAAAATTTGTGCAAGTGTATATAAGAAATAGTTTATCTATCTATCAGTATGTACGTATGTCTTGTTATACCGGCAGGCCTCTGCCGGCGGGATTCGGGAACGTATGTGCGGTATTTGTAAATGACAGACAATGTAAAATTGTATAAAAATAATTATTTAATGCATTAACATTACAAAAGTACGCTCAATATCCAAAAGCGAGAAAATTAGTGACATATAAAAACAAATGAGCGCCGATATTTAAATAAAGAATAAAGTTTTCTTCGCGCCATAAAAATGAACAAAAGAGACTTCACGCCTCGAGGTTTTAGTCCTCGACACTTGTTATGTAATTATTTGTCGATTTCATTCACTGTTTGCTGCGCGTGCCTTTATTTTCGTCGGTAAGGAATAGCTTAAAATCAGCAGTTTGCCCTTGGCAAACAAAATTTACTGAGCTATTTCCCATTTGTATCGCTGTGACACGCATGCCGAAGAAGCGCAATATGTGTGTTAATGAATGGGGGTATTTTTTTTCATCTTTACTTTCTTTAAATTTGTTTATTTTTAAGCCATTGCATGTATGTGTGTCTATGTTGTTACAAATAAATGATTTATCTATCTATTTAATCAGGAAGTTGATTTCTCAAAAGTGAGGCGGTGGTAGCCCGTTCTTATACTCGCCGTCCATGTTGCGTGGTTCTAATCCGAGCATGCTCCTATTTTTGAATCAATGAGCACAATTCTACCATTAGCTCGGTGATGAGGGAAAATATAGTTGTTGCCATATTACAGTATTGCGCCATCATACTTTTTTATGTTTTTGTAATGTAGGTAATAAATGACAGACGAACAGACGGATCACTTGATGACAAGCAATTGCAGCCGTCCATTGACACTCGTACCGTGGAGTTAGTGCGGCCAATCTTTAAACTCCCCTTTCCTAAATTGATCATCCAGTGCTTTCACGGACTCGGCGAAATACAGCGCAGTCGCTGCTTCTCGCCGGTTTTCTGTAAGGCCGTGGTATCAATCCGTGGCTCCGAACCATGGCTCTTCCACGTTGTTTTCTCGTAGGGTCTCCAAACGCGCCATTAAATCCAATTCAAATTAATTGATACATAAAATTACAACTAATTGTCATCATACAACTCATTGATACATAAAATATACTAGAAAAATAAATAAACATCCTACCACCGGCTCGGAAAGTTGTTTCTGGTCGAGAAGATCCTGCAAGAAACTCGCCAGGTACTCTTTTTAATCGTAAAACTTTCATACAAATTTGTGGCATCATCATACCAAGCCATACAGTTGAATTGTAACACAAAATAAAATAAAGGAAATAATAAAATACATATTATCAGGTAAACCGAAGCAGACCAGTCCCCAAAGGTGGCACCTGTTCACAAGTATGACGTATGTGTCTGCCATCATTTCACTCAACCATATTAGAGGGAATGCAATGACTGTCCAACAGAGTAACCCGACAACTACGATTATATCGTTGCGGCACCCCACTGCCTCGTCTGAAATCCTCAATGCGGCCGCAAGACCCAGCCGGCCATTGTCTCATTGTTGGCGTGAATCTCTTAGGACTACAAAGGGATTCCTACGACGTCAGCGCTAGGTAACCAGGCGCCCGGACAAAAGGCAGGGCTGCCAATTTAGAGGTTTTCCCGCCATTAGGGGTAATAAGTAAAATAATATTTTTCATAGTTTGACCGTGGGAGAGCATCGCTTCGGCCTAAATGGTCTGGCTCGACCGGAGTGATACCACAGCCTCACAGAAAACCGACGTGAAGCAGCACTGTGCTGTGTTTTGCTGCGTGAGTGAGGGTACCGGAGGCCCTATAGAGTGGAAAGGGGGTTTAAATGTAGGCAGCGCATGTGTGACTCCACGTGTCGCAAATGTCCATGGGTGGCCAAAATCGTTTACCATCAGGTGATCCTTCTGCTCGTCTGATATCTATCACATAAAAAAAATAAGATGGTAATTTTTCTTAGTAGTATATTTAATGCCCTGTTGAAAATATCCCTAACTTCTCAAAATGACTGAATTTTAAAACAGGTGTTTAACAAAACTTGAAATTATGAAATAATGAAATATGGTCAAAACAGATAATTAAGGTGATCGGTAGGGCACACTAGCGACGCAAATCGATTTTAATTTTAAGCTACTAAACCGGATCTATATTAAATAACTTCGGGGTTACAACCTCTCGGCAAACGCTAATGCTAAGGTACACCAGCATTTAGTCCCATCAGGCTTGGGTATGTCTAGTTATTGCCGTTATAGTGTACCTTGAGATGTTTATGGGATATTTAAAAAAATCACAGTGTGGATTGCCAAAACTATAGTTCATTCCAAAATAAATATTTCCCGTTTAAAATTCTGTACAAAAGCTACTGATCTCATTCAAACAAAGCCACTTGGATCAGCTCTCCAACAAAACCTCGCTGCGGCTTTGTTTTAAAATTACTCTTTTAAATAAATTCTGTATTTTATTTGAGTCTTTCAGTTTCATATTTCACAGTAAAATTATTAAAACAAGAGCAAAAATAACAAAAGCCAATTGAGATTCTTGTTCAATATCAATAAACATGAAACAAGCCTCTTAATGTTTTTTAAACTCGAAATTATATAATATCTTCTAACGGATTACGGCTACGGCGGCCAATCTCAACGATCAGCCACTTACGCAGGATATATTATAGTGCTCTAGTGTATGCGCAAACACAAGTGCACTCTCTATTCCCTTACCCTCATATTCTGATGGGACACTACTGTGACATGACCGGAGAGGGATTTCTTAACAGAATAACTTAGGTACACATTTTTGGCCCGACCCGGGGATCGAACCCGGGATCTCTTACGCAGCCGTCGCTTTAAAGTGCGACCCACCAACCACCGCGCCAACGAGGCGGTCAGAGAAATTTCATAAATAAGTAACCATAACTCCCATAATGAACAGTCGTAGATATTCTTCCATTTAGTCTCGTAGTCTTTACTACGTTTTATCAATTATATAAGTTGCCTTCAGTAATCAGTCCCCTGGTCTCCCCACCCACGGTTACAACGAAGTTTCTTTAGATAGAAAGGGTATGCTACGAGTGCTACGGTTGCTACGTGTGCTACGAAACTGTCTCCGCGCGTTACAAAGCGCCGTCTACGTAATTCATTCTCGTAGTCTGCAACTTTTAACTTGCATCGCAAGAACTTGGTACATCGGTACAAAAGAAATGTAGAAGTTTCTTATACGCTTGTTATTTGAGGTAATCCGAAATAAGTTTGTCTTCTTCCGCGCATCACCCGGCGGGTACATACAATAGACTGGATAATGAAATGGTTTATGGTTACTCTAGTTAATCGTTGCAACTGTGCAAAGAATAACCAACCAAAGATACTGCTATTTAGGAGTGATATTGTTTTGTGGGTGATGCAGAAGCTCAGTCTTCTAAAATAGAGTAACGTGTTAAAATGTAGACATCGTTTACATTTATCATTCATACATTAGATCATCTTTTTAAAAACAGATGTAAGGTTTCGTAAAGAGATGATATTTGGTAATAAGTGCTTTTTTATGAGTTGGTGAGCATACGAGCAGACGGATCACCTAATGGTAAGCGATTACCGCCGCCCATAAGCACACCAGAGGAGTCACAAGTGCGCTGCCGACCTTTTAAAAAGGAATACGCTCTTTTCTTGCAGATTTGCAGTCTCATATGAGTGACATTGCTTTTGATATATTCCTGCAGTTACAACGCGACAACGCCCCTTGTCAATATGACCCGCATCCAATGTCAGCCAATGCCAATACATGTTTGTCGCACTAGAAATAATAAGGGATAATGTCTCATTTATGTAGTCTTTAAAGGGACAGCTTTCTATAACATAATATATCTTAGAGTTACTCGTACATAAACATATTAACATATACACCGTTACAAGGTATACATAGCCCAGATTGAACCATGCCAAGTCCCGTATCGATTTAGCACCAGTTCTGTGGTTGGCATCACATCACTAGCCAAGTTTCTAGACCACACTAGGATGCCTACAGTTTGGCATGACGTTTAAATTTAAAATATTATCAAACAACACCAAATATACTATTATCCTGTGTGTGATATCAGTGAATTGTGATTTACATAGAGCGTGAGGTTTTTTTGTGTCATGTGTCACCATTCACACCGATCCTTTAGTCTACGTTACGGCTTCGTCCAAAGCCACTGGGCTTTGGACGAAGCCGTAACGTAGACTAAAGGATCGGTACATACACTGGTATGTTTAGTCGATAATTCATAATTTGCGAAATCTAATAATTACAATAAAGCGACTGCTGTCTGACCTTCGCAAACCTTCGTCTGATTCAATCAGATCAACTGAATCATGATTACACGTTTCAGCAACAATCCTAATCGCCAAGTTAATGGAACAAATGCGCACACAGATTTGAAAAATCCAGAGGTACTAGTGCTAGATATATGCACATAGATTTGAGGCGCATGCTTGAATTCAAACTCAGGCGCATATTCTTATACTAACATTGCTGAGAGTAAGTCTATTAATATCTGTTTGTAGTTGTGTCTCTTCGTGCATAAAACTGCATATCGGATATGCTATTGGAAACTTTCAAAGCTGTAAACCGTACTAGATCACGATAATGGACAATCGTCATCATCATCGTCAGCCCATTTAAGTCCCCACTGCTGGGGGACGGGCCTCCCTCAATCACATGAGGGGTAATTGCCATACTCACCACGCTTGGCAGACGGGTTAGCGAGGGTTTTGATATAAATGAAGAGTTTTCCTTCTCTGGGTGCTGATGATCATGCCAGCAGCTTTACCTTAGTCGCCTTTTACGACACCTCGGTAAGAGTGAGGGTGGCCTATGGGTGGTGTGCCGTGTGGTCCCCGGCAGAGAAATGGACAATATAACAGAAAAAATATTACCCTTTTTATACGCATTTCGAAATAAGAAAGAAAGAAAAGATGACCCATACTTGTTAATTTTCATTTAATGTGTGTTTTTTTTGAAACATTATTATTTAAAATTATTAATTAATAGTTGATATTTTTATAGCAATCTTTTGCAATTTATTCATAAGTAAATAACACTTAAAAACTTTTTTATCTCGTGTTCAGGCGGGATTCGAACCCACACCTTTCTCAATCCGGGTGAATGTTCTACCAATTAGACTACTGAACGCGTTACTAACCCGATGAAATTTGTAAGTGCTTGATTCGACATGAGCTGTCGATAGTCTCATCAATATTGTAGGTATATTTACAATATCCAGTGGAAATATTAGTACAAATATTTGACCTCCAGTTAAGATAAAATATTAATTAATACGTCTGAAGTGACGTAGTCTTAAGGCTCTTCTTGAGAATCATGGTTACACGTTTCAGGAAATATCCGAAATGTGCAGGATGTTTTTCCTCATCGCCGAGCTAATGATAGAATAAGGAACATAGATTAGAAAAATCGAGAGGTGCATGCTCGGAACCGCAATTTACTTTCCATATATATTACTTTCTGCTTCGGAACTCTTCATGGGCGAGTCCGACTCGCACTTGGCCGGTTTTAATACGAAGTCCTCTTCCTTGCGTGATCGTATCAGGAATGATGAGATCCGCAGAAGAGCCAAGGTCAAAGACATAGCCCAAAGAATCGCATGCATCAAGTGGCAATGGGCAGGGCATATTGCATGGAGATCAGACGGCCAGTGGGACAGAAAGGTCCTCGAGTGAAGGCAGGTTATAGGAAGTCGAAGCCGTGGCCGGCCACTCAAAAGGTGCACCGACGTCGCGGGATGCCTTGGATGCGGGAACCACGACCCAGCTGCCTGGTAGGCATGTTCTTATCCACTGCGCTATCATCGCTCATTTATTGCAATCTCGTGGCTTTACTAAAATCGCTATGGGAATGGTGGCTATTCCTGATAAGTTGCTGAAGTATGTCCGATAACATTTAGCGAATGTATGTACCATATTTGAGCTCAAACTTTTCCAATGATCTCGATGAATATGGTATAGAAATCTGATACACAAATGCTCGCAGAATAATAAATATTTTTTAATTTTATCTGTTACCATTTCTGAAGATGAAGACCATGTGCAGGAAGCAAATTGTGTTATAAAAAATATAGACTTATTGTTCACAATGATAAAGCCTTTCCATTTATCTAAAAATATTCTCGGAGCATCAACAGACAATTTTTTACCCGTCGCCCATTTCGTTAACCAATTTCTTCAGAATAACATCTCATCTTGTGTCACTTTACATGGCTAGGAAGGAAGTTGTTAGAAAGTAGACTTTATTCCGTTGGAATAAAAGCGAAAGTTGGTGCAGGGTTTGTACGTGCGAAAGCTTGTTTCAGAGACAGCTGATGCTGGGGGATGGAGGATAGCAAAGATGGACGATTTATCGGTATCGATATACTCGAATCGAAACAATGCCATGCGATGTATCGATATCTTAGAATAAGAATTCGATAACATTTTGTATCTATGTTCTATCGCATATCCGGACAAATCGTATTACATTTTGGTGCTCACAATATCAATACGTTAAAATCCATCATAAATGTTAAACGATAAAACCCGTATAAGCTAAACAATATTTTAATTTAATGAGTGATTTCTTTATCTAGCTTTGGGCAATAGTCAATAGCAGGTGCGGTTCTACCAAAATAATAGTGTATTTTTTATATGACTGCTCTGTCTCTCTCACTTAATTTAACTCCCTAGTCATACTTATCCAAAAACACTATTTGTTGTATTCAGACCAATACATGTAAAACGTTACGGTATGTTACAGTCAAATTTCATCATAACCGGCCACTTTTATCTACAAAGATCAAGCATAAATGGTAGTAAATGACGCCTTCAGTTAAAAACTGATTGTTTCAGTCAAAAGCCATTTCGACCGGTATGAGTTTTGATTTAAAAATATCGATAACAACAGCCTTTTTTCTGTCACTAGTGGACGGTAAGACGAGGAGCCACGCTAAGTGACGTCTGCGCCGAATTACTGGAGTAATGGAGAAATCGCAAGCTGTTTTTGTTAACGAATCCTATTTAAGTGTCTCGGTGATTCATATCACATTTCGTGTGGCAATTGCAGGTTCACGTTGACTATTCATTTCAAGACATCATTATGCAAAAGCACTTCCTAAGAATACAGTTTTACTGGTTTTGTCCATTACCACCCGCCTAAGCACCCTTGTCGTAGTAGTGCTTCTGTCTTCGGCCCAGGTGTAGCTTATAAACGCATATTTGACATTATACGCCAAGTATACGACCACTCACAGCTTACATGCAGACTGATCAAGACTAGAAGGTTGGTGGAAAGTAATCAACGCCGCCCATGAATAATCAGGGCGATCGCTAATGTGTTACCGGCTTTTTAAAAAAGAGTACGCTTTTCTCTTGAAGTCCCTTAGTCGTAGATATAGGGAAATACTCCTACGCCAAACCGTTCCACAGAACTGAGGTATGTGGTAGAAAGTTCTGCGAGTAACACACAATAAATACTAGACCGCTATCAATGGAGATGATAAAAATGGAATGGAATGGACAATCGCTTGCAAGTGGTTCGATATGAGAATTCAGCTGCAGGGAATAGATCAAACAGTTCTCGTGATAAATGCGGCTAAGCCTTTCGAACATGCGGTATATCCTTTTAAACATAGTTTAAAAAAGTAACATTTCATATCGATCAAGGTACACCGCCGGCATTTTTGTATTACGTTGTATGTACAGTCAGCATCAAAAGTAGCTTAACGGTTTAGTGCCATGTCGAAGTAACATTTTTACGTACCTACCCCTTAGAAACTGACTATAATTGCCAGAAAAGTTACTTTGACATGGTGTTAAGTTACTTTTGATGCTGACCGCACCTAAGTTGCAAGCAAAAGTAACATGTTTACGTTACGCTTACGAAGCTATGCTCCGTGGACGGCAGCACTCAACTTCACCGAAAGTAAACAAACCCACGAGTTCAATGAACTCTTTTCAATAATTATGAGTAACTGGAATTACCAAACACGTTAAACATGTTACTGAAGACAGTCATAGCGCGCATATGCGCGTGACCGAATACTCACTAGTGGGGTGCCTAACACGCAACCACGCAAAGCTTAAATGTCAAAAGTACACATCATTACATGTTTTTTTAATTATGGCTCTACCCGAAGATAATTCGCCAATGTCCAGTAACTTATTGAGAATAAGTAGGTAGTCAACAGTCGAAGTCAGTCAAAGTCACAGTCACTCAATAGAACGCCGGTGTTTTACGTTTTATCGACATACGAATTCAGTGTATAACACTCTAAAAGCAATCGCGGGTTTTAAGACTCTTTTAGGTCCAAGCAAGTTGTCACGAGACAACTCACTCGACACACAATAGCAGTGTTAAAAACGATACTATCCAACGATTCTTATTATTAGGATCACTTTGCAGCACTTCAATGCACAAATAAACACCAAATGCAATTCAAAGGTTTTTTTTACCTTTGAATTGCATCAGCCCACACGACTTGTTTTAGCCCTACCCGCCGAATCCACATCAATACATGTAACAGTCCGATCACGGTTATTTGGCACGTGGCAAAAGTCGGAACTATCGCTGTTTCCTTTACAAGAGTGTCAGTGCTATTGACATTTCTCATAGAAAAAATATTGTACAGCGCCCCCATGCCAATGTCGCTGAAGTGCCTTCTAATCTTGGTCGCTTTGTATGTCACCTATCGCTATTTGCAGTATCGATATCTACGACATTTTATTTTACTAACGTCAACTCACTAGTTGGAAAACTGGTAGTGAACGCTGCCTTTGGTCCAAGGGTTTCGGGTTCGATACCCGCACAGTACAAACATTTGCGTGCATGAACATGTCTGTATATAAGTATGTATTGACAAAAGAAAAGTATTATATGTATATATTTGTAATTCTGCTGTTGGTTCTGATATCCGTAACACAGGTGCTTAAGCTACCTATCTCATAGTCAGAATAAAGATTTTCAGTATACAATTGACCACCAAGACTGCACTGAGATCTTGTAGGTTTCAAAATGAATCCTCTAGCATAAAAAAAAATAATTAAAAAGCTGGAAAATAGCTAGATATAGGTTAAAGATTTTTGTATAGATCGCAACTTTTCTGGCAGAGTTTGTCAATATGATACGAACAGATTATGATATAATGACGACTAAAAAGTGAACATCAATTTCCTTGACTGTACAACCATTCTAACACAATTTGTTCTATTTCAGGGATATTCAAACTTAGGTTTATAAATATTATTTAAAAAAAGCTATTCTGCTCTCCCTATTATGTTACATGTCACTACAAACTTATACAAACCTAGACTGATCTTATACGCCAATGGTCATGAATTCAACACACGTGGAATAAACATTCGTGTCATGAATATTGTTTCAAAATCTGTAAAATGTAGGTACATAATTAATAAAAATATCCTCTAACCGATTACGGCTACGGTGGCCAATCACACATACGCAGGATATATTATAGTGCTCAAGTGAGTGCGCAAACACAAGTCTCTAATTCCCTTACCCTCATATTCCGATGGGATACTACAGTGACACTACCGGAGAAGGAACGGGCGCAGGAGCAACAGCTTAATGTGCTTTCCGAGGCACTTGTACCCACAAAACCGCTAACTTCAGACTCCGGGCTACCACTAAGAATTTCATACCGAAAACTTAGGTACAAATATTTGGCCCGACCCGGGGATCGCAACCGGGACCTCTTGCGCAGCCGTCGCTCTAAAGTGCGACCCACTAAACACTGCGCCCACCCAGGCAGTCAATTACATATACATTAAGCTTAGCTATGTATGTAGGAATTATAGATAAAAAGATAAAGATAAAAAATTCTTTATTCAATTTAGGTCCACACAGAACACTTATGAATGTCAAAATAGGTACATAATATCTACCGCTGGTTCGGAATGTCGATTTCTACTGAGAAGACACCAGCAAGAAACTCAGTAGTTACTCTTTTCGAATATTGATGATGTTACAGAGTTTCAATTGAGAAGAGAAAAAAATACAATTATGAAGGTTAATAGACTACTATGAATAACAACTCAAAAGATTAATCAATTAACATGACCAAGAATCCTTATCATTTAAATAGTCTTGTACACTATAGTAACCTTTCTTCATTAGGCAGGTTTTGATATGAGACTTAAACTTATCCAGTGATGGGTTAATGACATTTTGTGGTATCTTATTAAATATCTTAATAATTAAAACAATGAATTACCAATTTTATGAAGCCTGAGAATTTATTTATATTTGTGATTTCCTCAATTGTTTGCTATCCGAGTGTTTATTCTTATTCAGAAGACTTACCTACTAGGAGGAATTTTCCCCTTGCCCCCCAACAACTGCGAACAAAACTCAATCGGCGCAGCTATACAGCTGTACTTATATGGTAATACGCGGAGGTAGAGTTACTAATGCAATTATGACGCGACAGGCCGACGCTACAGGTTGCATGTACTTAACGCCACAGGTTATAGAGTCGGTAGGCACCTACGCCTAAAAATCTCTTAAAACAAAGAGGTAAATGAACTTCTTTATAATACTTGTTGAGGATGAAATATGAGACGCCTACCTAGCGTCCGGGGACTCCCTTATAGGGCGGCAGCATTAAAACGCATTACTTTGCAGCACAACTTTTTATATTGAAGCCCAGAAAATACCCCTTTTTCACTTACATACTTCAATGACACTTAAAATCACACTAAATAAATAATAATAATAATTCTCACAACATCTCATACGTTGACCTGATTCCGTACTAAGTAGCTTAAGCACTTGTGTTACAGATATCAGACAACCGAGGAACACAAATATATACTTAAATACATATATTCCTTCTCTGGGTGCTGATGATCATGCCAGCAGCTTTACCTTAGTCGCCTTTTACGACACCTCGGTAAGAGTGAGGGTGGCCTATTCTACTCTGCCGGGGACTACACGGCTTAATCACACTAAATAAATAAATGAATATCAAAAGAAGACATGGTAAATTCAAATATATAAAATCCATATAAAACCATAAATACCATAAAAGAGGTCTGTCGCCAACAATACTCGTTTCATTTTTTTTTATTCAGCTGGTTTCCACACCTAATTGGACTTATCTCATCAGAATCTCAGCGTTTTTTGGACCACGATCTAGTTGTTGGGATGTCAGCCAATTAAATAAGTCCACTTTCGTCTGACTTTCGCTATACTCAGAATGGGGAACCAGTTCAACTGAAATACGCGTATTGTTAAACATTCGGAATAATTCCCTCAACTTTTGGTACCTGTCGACCACAGGCTGGCTAGGGAGCCTTTTTGGATATTTACATTGTTTATGTTCTAGTTTTGTCTCTGTCTGTCTCTTCTTGTTCATACGGTTGGTTTGATCATTTTCTTATTATATTTTTATTTACTTATTTTAATCACTGTTTTATTACAGTCCATTCCCGTAGCTCACAGTACCTATCCACTATTTGAAAAACTATCCAAACTGTTAAGGTTTTCTGACGACGATTTCCCTCACCAACGTAGAAATACGACATTGATCTCGAATTCAACATTTATTTGGACAGATGTATGGAATTGAATGTATGAAACTGTCATCGACCTCATTATCAATTGCTCGAAAATAGGCTCCCGCACACACACCTTGTGAAATAAAATTGTTCTGGGATGATCATAGATTTTTTTATGTGATAGGTGGCAGACGAGCAGACGGATCACTCGATGGCAAGCATTTGCCGCCGCCAATGGACACCCGCAACACCGGTGGAATCAAAAGTGTGCTGCCAACCTTTTTACCCCCCCGACCCCCGGTACCCTCACTCACGCAGCATGTGTTATGTGCGTAAGCGAGGGTACCGGAGGTACAGTGCTGCTTCACGCCGGCTTTCTGTGAAGCCGTGGTATCACTCCGGTTGAGCCCATACATGCCAAAGCGTGGCAATCCCACGGTAAAGAGCTTATCCGGTTCGATTCATCATCATCATCATCATCATCAGCCCATTTAAGTCCCCACTGCTGGGGCACGGGCCTCCCTCAATCACATGAGGGGTAATTGCCATACTCACCACGCTTGGCAGACGGGTTGGCGAGGGTTTTGATATAAATGCAGAGTTTTCCTTCTCTGGGTGCTGATGATCATGCCAGCAGCTTTACCTTAGTCGCCTTTTACTACACCTCGGTAAGAGTGAGGGTGGCCTATTCTACTCTGCCGGGGACCACACGGCCAATCCGGTTCGATTAGCTTAGCTTATTCGGTATGATTAGCTTCATCATCATCATCATCATTTCAGCCAATAGACGTCCACTGCTAGACATAGGCCTCCCCCAATGTTCTCCACACAGATCGGTCCTGTGCCGCCCGCATCCAATGGACTCCCGCGAACTTCACCAGATCGTCGGACCACCTTGTGGATTAGCTTCAGCTAAGTTATTTATTCCAATCAATGACGTCCCACATACATAGAAACTGTATAAATAAATAAACAAAAGAGTCAATGTTTTTTATCTAAACATACCACGTTTAAAACCTTAAAACTCACTAGCAAACTTTAACTGTATCGCATAATACAGTTTCAGTTCCTAATGAGCCTGCTTGGGTGGAATTTACATAAGTAGCTGAATTATAAGCAATTACACGGAACCCTCTACCTTTGCGACGGGCAACTTTTGAAATTACACCCATTTTAGCACTTCTGTACTGTACAGAGAACATTTCTTACAGCGAGATTTTATATTAAGGCAATTGAGATATAAACAAACGCTTTGGAAGATTTACAACCGGGAAATGGGCGCTGTAGATCTTGTAATAATATTGTTGTGTTGGGGAGATGAGGGTCGATTGGATTGGAACCACGGCTTATTTCAGAATTATGATTAGGTACTGCCAGCGCTGGCTGGCAGTAATCTTCGACTAGACGAAAATAGGCGACTGCGCCTACGCTATAACGGCCATAAATAATAAACAAAAATATCCTTTAGCCGATTACGGCTACGGCGGCTAATCTCAACGATCAGCCACGTACGAAGTGTGTGCGAAAACACAAGTGCACTGTCTATTCCCTTATCCTCATATTCCGATGGGACACTACTGTGACACGACCGGAGAGGAATCGGGCTCAAGAGCAACAGCTTAACGTGCTGACCAGACTCAGAGCAGCCACTAAGAATTTCTTATCGAAAACTTAGGTACGCATTTTTGGCCCGACCCGATCTTACCCGGGAGCTCTTGCGCAGCCGTCGCTTTAAAGTGCGACGCACTAGCCACTGCGCCACCGAGGCAGTCATAAACACTACCTAACTCACTCGCAACCAGGTTCCACCAGAATACCAACGCTGCTGCGGCATCGCAGATAATGCTGTAGCAGCAAATGCTGAGGTTGGGACCTGATTGACCACACACATTCATATCTCTTCTTGTATATCAGCTACTTGTCTTCCTTGTATCCATGTCGTGTCATGTATGCCTATTGTATTGTACTTATAATACTGTAAACTGCTTCTGTGTTCTATCATGTTGCTCTGTGTTGTGATGGTCAATAAATGTTTTTTCTTTCTTTCATAATCTACGTATGTAAATCGGAGAGGGCTGGAGCCCAATTCTCGGGCTCGTGACATTGTTTTTCATACGACATATAAGACACAGTTTTTTTGTATGGTTTTCAGGTGATATCCGCCATGTTTTCAAAATATCACGAGCACGAGAATTGGGCTCCTGGTGTAAAGGTGTCGCCCATACTCAGTGAGCGTGCACGCGTGGTTACATAGATCTCAATTTTCTAAGACTAGTTTTAATTTTTAAACTTCTGCTTGATTATGTTTTCTGGCAACCATTTATTTTAACAGCTGGGATACACAATAGTAATCACATCAAACTTCAAAATGGTATTACATATTTAGATACTGCCACACAACAGAAACCGGCTTTTCATACAAACATTACTTCATACAAATAGCAATTATTCCGGATACTGTTTTTATAAAATCAATCAATTAATCAACCTATCGCCGTCCACTGCTGAACGTAGGCCTCCCCCAAAGAGCGCCAACCAGCCCGGTCCTAAGCGGTCTGCATCCAGCTCACACCAGCCATCTTTCTCAAATCGTCAGTCCATCGCGCCCCAGGGCGTCCAACACTGCGTTTCATCTGCGACTGCATCTTTTATCAGTGCTTCCAGAAACATGACCGGCCCATCTCCACTTCAGCGTGCTGATCCTGCTTATAACTTTTAGAAATTCTTCTACTGTATTTATGACTTTTAGAAATTATCATAATATAAATTAGTTTCTTTTGTACTATATACGTACCTTAACCGTTAAGGATAGCCTTAAACTACAACACGAATAGCAAAACCTCACAGCGGGAACTTTATAGACTGAACTTAAAACCAAATATAGTAAGTAACCAATGACCATTAGCGAAATAATAAGCAATTGACCTAGCCGCCCCTCCCTCCCCCTACCTGTGGCGCCGCGCAACATGTAGCGAGAAGATAATTCATCGCGACCTTCCTTGCACTTTCTTTTGTTGCAACAAACGATATTTCTTCATGGCTCTTTGTATTTTCGATTCTGGTAACATCTTTAACGATAATTTCTATTTCGACTGTCGACGCCGCAATTTTGTTATACATAAGCTAGATCATAGTATATTTTAAATATTTAGAAATTATATTATTTATGATTTTCTGAATCATGATCAAATCCTTCCCCGGGTTCTGAATCCACGGCTTTGACCTCAACCGAATCATATGGTTAAAAATATAATGTATATGAGGGAATATTAGTATGCATGTTAAATATAATAGAAATTTAGGGAGATTTTGTCTTGCATTTTTATTAATATGTCTTATTTTGCTTTATGCTAACTATGTTATTTCATTTATGGTTCCTGCACCTCAATGGTTGCCACAGAATACAAGCGTAGCATGGCATTCCGACTGAATGGCAACCGTTTAAGACTGAGTGGCCACTGCACATCTACTTACTTACCTCATCGAGATGGAAAATCAATTGGTCATAATAGCAGACTCAGCTTTGAGGGGATGTGGTGGTGAGATGAAAACATGACATAATGACTTAGTCATCATCATCATCATCATCAGCCTATTTAAGTCCCCACTGCTGGGGCACGGGCTTCCCTCAATCACATGAGGGGTAATTGACTCACCACGCTTGGCAGACGGGTTGGCGAGTGTTTTGATATAAATGCAGAGTTTTCCTTCTCTGGGTGCTGATAATCATGCCAGCAGCATGACCTTAGTCGCCTTTTACGACACCTCGGTAAGAGATTCTAATCTGCCGGGGACCACACGGCACGTAACATGCCTGACATAACTTAGTAATATTATACATTTATCTGGAATTACTGAGTTATGTGTTGTGTTCTATTTTATTGTTTATAATAGGCAGACGAGCTTGCGACCCATCTGATGGTAAACGGTAACCGCCGCTCATAGACATCAACAATGCCGGAGCACAGTCATGCCGGTGCCTACCGTGAAAGAAGAACTCTTTTCAAACCTCGTTTGAAAAAGGACATGTCATAGCGATCAGAGAACACCGCGGCTGGAAGCTCATTCCAGAGTTTGCACGAGCGTGGGAAAAAAAAGAAGTGTTTACCAAATAAATTAATAAATTGTATTCTTGATCTTATGTTTATACATTCAGCGAATGAACTCAAACGGAATAATAGTGGACTGTGAGCTTGTAAAGACAGGGGGATGAGAATTTTCATTATAATAAACAAAATTCGCTTACCTGCTTGTTCTGAAGTCGACCGTCCCACCCACAATAACTCAAGGGAGCTACCTGTAGCTTTCCCTCATATATTACGGCAACCAGCTCGTTTTGAACTTCAAGACATCGCAATTTAGCCCAATTAGGATTCAGGTGGATCTATGGGCTGTTCCTGTCTTAATATAGCAGAGAATAAACTATTAAAATAAACAAAATGAATCATATTTAACTCTCTCTTACCGAGGTGTCGTAAAAGGCGACTAAGGTAAAGCTGCTGGCATGATCATCAGCACCCAGAGAAGGAAAACTCTGCATTTATATTAAAACCCTCGCCAACCCGTCTGCCAAGCGTGGTGAGTATGGCAATTACCCCTCATGTGATTGAGGGAGACCCGTGCCCCAGCAGTGGGGACATAAATGGGCTGATGATGATGATGAATCATATTTACTTATTTATTTATTCAGGTTTACCAGCATTTCTATACTAAAATATTAGTCCTAAAGCTAAAACTAACAATAATAACATCACTATCTAAACGCAACCATGTTTTTAAGGTTAACACTGCACGCAAAAGAAACATAAAGGGTACTGATCACCGACGTATATATGGGGGGTCCAGGTGGTCCAGACCTTCCTCCCCCCCATTCTTCAAGACTACGTGGTAATGATTTGTCGATCGCAACTCAGAAAGGTCTTTCTCTGCCCTCAAGTGTTTAAAGACTTACTTACCCACCTACCATACACCTCAACTTTGTAAGGATATTTCATTCTAAATATAAATATGTATAACTCAAAAACTACGTTACCGATTTCATTTTTTTTTTCACTGTTATAATATTATCCTCTACTAACAAAATCGGGAAAACGTTTATTCCTACAGGAAAACATCAATCATTTCAGGCGGGCCACTCTGTTAAGGGATGAGAATTTAAAAAAAAAATCGATTATGTAAATAACAGACTTAAAAATTTCATCTCGTGTTCAGGCGGCACTCGAACCCACACCTGTAATTTTTAAGTGTGTTATTTACTTAAGAATAAATTGCAAAAGATTGCGGTAAAAAATATGAACTACCAAAAATCGATTGTGAATCCTAAACCCTGATTTTAAGAAACAGAATAATCAGAACCCCTAATGAGATTTTCACGTTTAATTTGCATCATACGAAGTTAAAAAAGGTGAAAGGTCCATCAATCCACACACACCTTTATAAGGGGTCTGGTTTATGGTAATTTCTCTTCGCAAAAAGGTATTTTGCTTATTTCTCTCTCTTCGCAAAAAGCGATCTGTATACCCGCAAAACTCCCGCCATTTGCGCAGCGGCTCCGAACCTAATGCTCGGCAGAATAGCGAGGGCAATGTTTTTGCCCCGGCTCTCTTTAATTGCGCCTAAGGCGAGATGAACAATTCCGTCAACTTTGAAACTAGGGTTGGCTGTTCCGGCATTGTTGATATGCCGGATATCTATGAGCGGCGGTTAGCATTTACCATCAGATGGGCCGCATGCTCGTCTGCCTATTATTCGCAATAAAAAAAACCAAGTCAAGCTAGAATTACGTAGATTATATTCATATTTTTTTGGTTTTTTTATTAATTACATGGAAAACCAAGTATTAAATAAATATTAAAACTCAGCTCAGGCTAAAGCGAACCACTTATTACCAATAATCCTTCAGATCATGTTTAATAACATATTATTTATGCATTTCAATATATTACTACAAATATACCGAATTTCGTGCATTGAAATTGATATCAATGTGCCTTCAATTAAACCTGCTACTTGTTTTATTTGTACAATAAATTCTGTAAGTTAGATACTTCGATTCGTTCGTGCTTGCTATGCGATCGCGACTGTTGTCTCTATTTAGACTCTTAAAGCCACCATTGAATGATGGTTTCGTTTGCAGGTTACACCGAGGAGCAGCCTTCCACGCAGTTCACCGCCCAGCTGCCGGGCGAGGCGAGCCCGGCTCCCCCCGCGCCCGCACCCGCCCCCCCACCTCAGCCTCTCTCCTACGCCCTTCTGCACCTCTCCGCCTCCGACTCCGACTCGCCCTTCCTGCACGTGCAGCTCCAGTCTTCGCCTGTCTCTCCCCCGCCACCGGCGAGCGGCAAGTCTATATCCATGTGCTACACCAGCACCGGCGCCCTCCTCTCCCTCCCGCCCAAGAAGAAGGACATCTATCGGCCGTACTGCCTCGGCGACCGCGCCGCGCACCTTAACCGCGCCGAGGAGGACCTGAACGCGGCCCAGGCCATCCTCGACCTCAGCCAGCACGCCGTGTACCTCACGACCCCGCCGCGTGCCGAGCCGGCGCCGCCCGAGCCACCACCCCTGCCCCCCGACCCACCCGCGCCTGACACGCCAGCACCCGACCAGCCGCCCGAGAAACCGAAGGAGACCGTCGCCTACACCTACGACGCGTTCTTTGTCTCCGACGGTCGCTCCAAGCGCCGCAACTTCGCCAACGCGCCCGTCGAGTGCGTCCAGCAGCCGGAGCCTAAGTCCAAATACACGTGCAGCGAGTGCGGCAAGCGCTACGCCACATCCTCGAACCTGTCGCGGCACAAGCAGACGCACCGCAGCCTCGACTCGGTCTCGGCGAAGCGCTGCAAGGAGTGTGGCAAAGCGTACGTGTCGATGCCGGCACTGGCCATGCACGTGCTCACGCACCAGCTGTCGCACGTGTGCGGCGTGTGCGGTAAGCTTTTCTCGCGCCCGTGGCTGCTGCAGGGCCACCTACGCTCGCACACCGGTGAGAAGCCCTATGGGTGCGCCCACTGCGGGAAAGCGTTCGCAGACCGGTCCAACCTGCGCGCACACATGCAGACCCACTCCATCGACAAGAACTTCGAGTGCTCGCGCTGCCACAAGACGTTCGCGCTCAAGAGCTACCTCAACAAGCACCAGGAGTCGGCGTGCGTGCGCGACGACGAGGAGCCGCCGCCGCCCGATGCACCAGACTCCGCCTCGGGCTAGGCTCAGCACCGCGACGCCGCAACAAGGGACCGTAACCAACGCCGAATGGTTTTACACGTAAACTTAAAGTATTATAATGAATTTAGCTTATTAGCGTAATAATTATAATAAATTTACAAAGGAGCGAGCGTGTCCGGCGAGGTCCCTGGGGGCGCCGCCGGCCGCGCCGCGACGCAATCGAGCAACGTTTCGCAAACAACGAATCATGTACGACCCCGTAGCGCCGCGGCCGCCGCGGCTATAGGCCGTAGTTACAGACGTCCTGACGTTAAACATTAATTATGTATATACTCATCGATAAAATATACCCTTATATACATAGAAGTATTGAAATATGAATGAAACTAATATCTTTTGTAGGTGATTTTTACAACCGCAAAGTAGGTTAGAAGTAATTAGGGTGTAAGTTAGCGTCGAGATGCGAGAGCCGAGCGGCGAGGTCGCCGGGCGACGGGGCCGAGCTGCGCCGCCGCGTCCCCGGGGGCGCTCGCCAAATCTTTCCGTCCGAAGCTCCGCGCCCGCGCCGCGCCCCGCGCGTGCGCCCGGGCGTGCCGCGCCGACATGCCCCACGCACACCAAGCGATCGTCTGAAATTCAAAATTCGACCATCACCTGCTTATCGGCTGAACGTGCGCTCCGGAGAACGAAACCTTTTGGTGTGTCCGAGATGAAGTCACGCGACACGCCCCCGCCACGCGCGCGCGCCGCCGCCCCGCGATAGTGCCTTAGCGGTAGCGATGGGTGATAACGATATATTTTGTATTACTTATGACATATAGCTGTGACCATATCGGTGACACACTGCGATGTAATATTACGAGTCCTCTAGTTCATCTTCCCTCTGTAACAATCCGCTGTTTCCAAGAAGTTTAGACCAGTACGAAATTTTACCGCATCAGAACTCAAAATAGAGTCCTAATCACAATGGGCAACCCGCTGTGGGCGGTCATTGTAATAAAAACAAACCAATCCAGATTTTTTATGCCCAGAGTGGGCTAAGTAATTAAACTTACGAGATCAGACTATCACGTTTTCAGATTATCCCAGTTAAATATATACACTATTACAAGTCGCAAGACTCATCTCAAACTTAGTATAAATATAAGCATTTACAACAAAACCTGATTGACAATATAACACATAATGACCACATAAATCATTTCGCATGTTTATTAATTAAGTACCTACGCACGTACAAAAGTACCATTACATTTTAAACAATTCATGCTGAAAACAGATGTATTTTTAAGATAAGATCAGAAATATACTCGGCATTTTCCGAACTGAAAGGCCGGCAGCACATTAGCAGATTCTCTCTAATGTACCTGAACAAGACATCAACCTGCCATCTTCTTTCTTATAAATCGGTGGTTTGCGTGTCTTGTGTAATTACATTCACTACTGCTTAGGTAGGCCGATACCTACTTAGATTGTATATGTAGGTTAAGCTTCTGGGGAATTCTGTACATAATCGTTGGAGCAACAAAAGTAAATCCATCCATCAGAGTTTGAAAGAACTAAGAGCTAAAAATCTACAAGAGAATAGCGTACTCCTTTCTTAAAGCCCGGTAACATATCAGCAACCTCTCTGATTTCCTTCATGTTCATGGGAGACGGTGATTACTTACCATCAGATGACACCCTTGCTCGTTTGTCGCCACTAGCATAAAAAACGATCATGATTCACATCTCTCACATTTCAAAGCGGTACAATTTCCACGGTGTAACCTTCTTGGACTTATTTCACATAAAGAAAGTAAGTTGTAAATAATTGTAAGACAATTGCGTGTACATAATACAGAAATCAACCATCGAGGCCTTTGATTCTAGAGACAGAGACGGTCGAAGCCGTCGTATAAGTATTAGGATAGTTATAGTGCGGCCGGGCACTCCTGTCCTCACTTGGTACAGACGCATGGGGGACGAGGGGGATGAAAGGGGTAGCAAGTGGTACCTGATAGAATAGTATTTATATCATATGTACAAAAAATTTGAAACTAAAAATTGATTCCATACAGAAGTGATCCACTCTGACTTGTTGAAAGAAAAACAAAATGATTGTCAATTAATGTACATTTTGTTACTTACGGCGACATCCCCATTAAGACTGAAATCATTATGGAAGCTTTGACAAAGATCTCTCAATTACAAAAACATTATTAAAAGAATTAAGTACATTCATATTTTAATTATTTTTCCCAATTTTAAAATTACATATTTAACTAAAAATACTTGGTACGATTTTACACTTTCAATGATCATTCAGAAAGATACTCGAAATATCGCTAGTAAAATATCAGATATTTATTTTCGGTCTCTAATAACATCAATCAATTTAATATAATTTTTAGGACGAGTCATCATGCCTATTGCCACGCTTCCCCCCGTCCTCCCCCCTAGGTGCCCTGGCGAGGGCTCAGTTCCCCGGCCGGCCGGATAGCGCAGGTGTGTCCCGAGGCTGGTAGTGGTAGCAAGTGTATCGCTCACCGCTACCCAAGCGGCGGCTGCGCAGAAATCGCGTGCCCTCTGACGTCATAAAAACAGTAAATTGTGGCAACTAAAAATATATATCGCATTTCGCAGTTTATGCAACCAACAACTGTTAGGTAACAGACTTACGAGTACCTTATCAAAAATAAAAAGCGCAATGCTTCCAAAATAAGCTTTAAAAACCTTTAGCAACAATCCTTTTAATTACATATTAGTAGAGTAGCAAGCAACATAAATGGCAGACTACCTAAATCAATCAATTACTCACTAGTCATATTAGAGAGGAAAGAAAGTTTAAAATTTGCTGTTGATGTCGCGAAACATATTGTTAGTCGCTTAGATTTACTGGCCACATATAAAAACAGTTATGTACCTAAAACGATTTTAGACTAAAATTTTCTAGTCGAACATTGACGTCGGAGTCCGGTAGAAGTACTCGTGGTGGGGCGCAAATCCGAAGCATGCCTTTATCTAAGCGTGTGTCATGTCAAACGTAAAGTTAACGTAACTGGCAATAAAATTACTTAGATTAAGTATAAGGCCGTGAAGTAGAAGAAGACGTTGGCATAGAGATTCTAGATTGACCATATTCGCCCATAATGATACCAGAAAAATATACTTTGATACTCGGAACCTGTTTAAACATTTTCGCCTTGTCAAACATATAAGGTACTGATTAGTAAATTGTGTGGTATACTCATAATAATTTTTAAACTAAATATCATAAAATAAGAACACCACCACACTGTACTTAAAAAAAACCTCCTTTCATTATTATTACATACCTATAGCTAAACAGTAATATAAATCACCCGGTTGTTTACCAATAAAAAAATGCAATATCATATATCAGAAAGCTAATAAAACGTGAAATACGAAGTTAATATTTCATATTTCTTTTTTCCCGGTGTTGTCACGCCTAGAATTGATTGCCAGCGTTTTTTTCTGCTTTTTGGCTGAAACTAGACGTAAATTAGGGTAGAAGACGAACACGAGGTGTTCGGGAGAAATGGGTATTCGAAAAGCAATAATAATGTAGGCACTAATGAGTCGCGCACCGCAGTCGACTGACGCAGCAGACTTCGGGTAGTTCCGAAACATGGCGCCTGCGACGAAAGACTTAAGGCCATAGAACCGTCGCTGGTTTGCATAACAACCCCTGTGAGTGAGCAGTCCTGTAACCTCTCAGCATGCAATTATACACCTAGTGATTACAAGACACGTTATGTATCCTGTACATGCTTAAGGAGGCGCATACCGTTTTCTTGTCGAAAATTAATTAAATAAGAATTTGATCTCTCTTGACTCTGAATGAGAAAAAAAACAATCATAAAGTATTAATCGGTTTTTATCAATTTTATAAAGCTGCAATGCATTCAGCGAAAAATTATACGCCGTACTTTCCCAACAATATAAAACATTAGTATACACTTCGAGAATAAAGAGACGCGCTAATGATTATTTATATGGTATGCACCCCCTTAACAGCGGTAGCGTGTGTCTTACCTTCCGCCGTAGAAGTCACGTTCCGATAACTATCCTTACCCCGTAGCAGAACGTACTTGTAGCGTAGATCACCCTGAAGCGAGGGCGACTATACTGAGAAACTGAGAATATATTTTTGTAATAAAAATACAAATTAACAAAAAAATTAAGAGCAAAACTTTTGAGCATGAGTTTACATTTCGTCCAGAAATCATTACCAAGTGAATTTTATCTAGTATTATTTTGTGTCAAAAGAAATCCAGGTACCTACTACCTACAGATTGAGCGAGGTAGCGAGTCGCCTGATAGATTACCCTACTTGAACAAATTAGTGGACGAACATTGGTACCCATCGTTTGTCACAGGCAGCTGTCTTTCGGGCCAAACCGAATCAGCGTCGCTTCACTTGGGATTTCTAAAACAGTTCCTCAGAAATAAAATAAAACCGAAGCAAATTGAACGATACTGAAATCATCTGATCCAATTTGCGTGGAATGGAATAAGAACTAGAATTGTAAATTTGTTTCAAATTGATGGTTCAAAAGCGACGGTGATTGGTCCCAACCAGGTTTTTTGTGAGATAGCTTGGCTAAAGGCAAGCTTGTCTTACGCTTGTAAAATTATTATCTTAACGTTATTTTTACAGAGACATCTTCCCAGCACAGTTCTGTTTTATAATACTAAAATGACATTTTATACGGAAAGGGAAATGCATTACGTACTCGTATATGAATATTCCTAAGTTTTTCTCAGTGTCGTCGCTGCCGCATTTAGCGTTTTAGTGAGTGCCTCGCATGTCAATTTATCATCAGTGAATTTTATTTAAAACCCTTGTCAATTATGGTGAATCTTTTACGAAAAGTTCCTCAATTATTCGATTTATCGTCAAAATTTGATTATGTATACAAGGAGCGGTTGACGCGATACTCCATTCATTCACCAAATACTTACAAAAAGTTTGATCAAAGAGATTTTAAATAATCTAAAATACCTTTTTAATAATTTTGATTTGTACTTCGCCAATAACGGTCAAAATTGAAATAAAAGATTTGGAAACGGAATAAAAGAAAAGTTTATAGGTAAGAAATTAATGTTTGACGTCCATTTCTTTTATCAATAGCAAAACCAATGAAGTAGTCAACAATTTAACTTATAAAATCTGTGAATGTATAATTTTGGCGCATTCCTGAGAGTAGCGCGCAACTCGCAATATGATATCTATTCAACTGTTTCAGTATTTTATGTATTCACGTCACTTTATATTAAGTATCGTAAGGTTTTAGAATTGTTTCACAAAAGGACAGACGGACAGACAGCCGACTGTTTAATCGGTTTCACGACATCGGACAGAACCGCCTAAGGGGCACTTGTCAATCCTAGTGACTATATTCCCTAATCCAAATATTCCTATTCGTAGATGTAGAGCCACTTATAACTAAACCTATAGGTATTGACTAGATCCCTTCACTATTGTCTACTGTTCGTTTACAGATAGGCTTCACAGACAAAGGTCGCGCGTTTTAAAGCAATATTGTAAATTAATAAGCAATACTACGGTAGAATTTATGTAGGTATATTTTATTCATTTAAGATTTTGTAGAGTTTTAGATGTTTTTGGTGCTTTGGAGTACATATTTTAAAATTGAAATTAAAGATACATCGAATTATATTGCGACGAAATTTATTTGTCCAATTTACATATATTTATTGATAACGTGATTTTATGCATACATGCGTTTCCTATTCGATCAGTTCTCTCGCACTCTCGTATGATTTCTCGTTCTCTTCGCTCGTAGAACTAGTCTCTAGTGTACTCCTTTGTATTCCCCTGTCTATTCTTTGTAACCTCTAGTGTTCCCGTCTTACTTACCTATCTTTCGTAGGAAATGCAAAATAATGGCTTTTAAAAAATCTAAATTGAGATATTTTATTCAAATATTTATTATACTAACGTTATTGTAGTAATAAGTTAGTAATAGTTAACGATAAACATTAACGAATGCAACTTATATACAAAATATATACATTTAAATTGTAAATACATCCCTGTGTACCAAATTTCCCTTCTTTACAATTTTTGTAGTCGTAGAAATAATGAATAACTTTATGATTACATATTTATATTACCTAGTGAGGAAACAATTGTAGTTAGACGTAAGGCCACTTTAGATTTGGTACACCGAGAATGTCTAATTTGATGAGCAATAATATGACTTAATAACAACAACATAAGACATAAGTTAAACTGTAAGCAGGCTATAAAAGTTGCCTTCTTAAAACGTACTCGGAGTAAATAAATACCAAATAGTGTAAAACTATAACGCTCCCAACATATACCTTCAAAACTGAACTAAGCAATATGCACTGCTACGAAATATTTTATTACAAAATTATGTCAATTACTTTCACAATTGGAAACTTTATCTACAAAAATACTAACAATATCAGTGAATAAATGTGAATAGAGTCGTACTTATCTATAATTAGAAAGTATCATATTTCATCGCATGTTAGAAAAACTAAGCACATAGTTGCGTTTGTGTTAGTTGCATTTAAAAAAACAATATCCAGTGCATTTTAGACTCATGCTCCCCTAACAAGCGGCTTGAATATCGGTTTGTCCAGAAAATATTCCAATCAAACTAATCTTAGTTCCATGAGCATAGTCATAGAAATGATACCTATGTATGTACTTACATACAGACGTCTGCGTATGCACTCCTACATGTAACATTATCCAGAAATAATATAAATACACGTAGGTATATTTGCTCGTGGAGTATACACTACATACATCGTAATAGCCAACCATTACGACAAAACCTAGATAAGAAACGCAAACAGTGATAAAATTTGAAAAATGTCCAAATTAGCAATACTTATATAAGCAATAAATACTTTAGACTAAATATATAACACTAGATGGTTAACGTAATATTAGCAATTAGATTACGAATAACGTAAAGAAGCAATACTAAAGCAATATTGTTTTATTAGATTTAGTTATGGATTTAATGCATTTGAATTATTGTAATTGTAAAGGAACTCGGCTAATATAAGTAGACTGCAACGAAGTGATATTTAGATTGTTTCGTTATATACCTTATATAAAGTATCGCTTAGAATTATACCTAATATAATATAACTCGCTCTCATCGGAATCGTTGATGACATTGGATAAAATCTACATTCAAAGAGAAGTTACGGTTTACCAACATTCCAAATGTGATGTGATACTACAAGCAATATTAAATGTGGTTGAAAAAAATATAATTGTTCGGTTAGAATCAATGTACTATTAGTTATTAAGAATAGTACACACTTACATGCCGTTAATTATGTCGTCACAGGATTTTATGGTATAGTTACATACACCAGGCCTTCGTAATGTTCATAAGAATCAGTTAATGTTTAGAACAGGCCTAGAGGCCGACTACCCGACTAAGTAACCCACCAATATTTTTTTTGACATAAAGAAGGCTTACAGCTCGCTAGAATCTTTCCGATCCTACGTCCCCGAGACAATTATTTAGGATCTAAATCAAAAGTCTTTAGCGTTCCTAAAATTGGTATATGTATCATCAGCTGCCTGAAAAGCGAAAATCCTCAAACGCACGCAGGTCCAATAATTATTATACAAACTATTGCAAAAGTGAGCAAGTGTGAATGGCCATCGTGACTAGTTTTAAAGGTCTTAAAACTGGTTAATATTTTTTGAGAGATATTATATTACATTTTAATATACATATTTAAAAAAGAATTGTATATAAGTTAAGCCTAAATAGGTATCGGTCTAACTATAACGTATGAACAATTCGTAAATTAAAGCAATATTCTATTAATGATGAAATAATTTAATCGAATCCCAAATAAATACCTTGTGTTATTTACAAAAATATTATTGTAACCAGTAACAAGATTTAGCTCTCGATAGTAATCTCAAGCAATGTTTAACAATTAGTTATAAAAAGATCCTTATTTAGATTTTAATTTAATTAAATTTAAGTAAGAATAAGTAACCAGTTGTAAAATCTTTAAGAGTAGGTAAGTAAAATGTAATGTATTGAGTGAGAAAGTAATAGAACAACGATTAGCAATGAAACGAAGTGTTACAACGAATTGTGTTAAATTGTTATTATTACTTGCTTTCAGCACTGAAGATGCCGTTATGCGTAACTAGAATATATACGAGTATAGTTATGGTTAGAAGATTACAGAAATATAATGAATTAATTGCTAAGTTCTTATGTGATATTTTGAGCCTGTTTAAGCCACGTATCAGATAAATATTAGCAGAAATAGACATTAATATGTAATATCCGTCTTCTCTCAAAAGTTTAACATTCTTTCATCTTCCAAAATTAAAATATTATACTGAATACTAAATCATATTTACGAATCTTCACTATTATTCCTATCTAGGTACTTATGCATTTTCTAGTTATGCGAATGGTAGTGTTAAAAATTAAGTCTGTCCGTACTAAACATACAAATTTACCAACATTATATTTAAGGATCTTAATGTCAACTTTGAGATGAAAAAGAAAGGTATATAGCGTAATAGGAAAAAGGTTTATACGACATACTGAAATATTAATTAAAGTCCCTCAGGTATAAGTAAGTCAAATTTTACGGTCTCTCTTTTATCAAAGGAGCATATTAAGCAATTATATTACAACGATATAATGTTAAAGATAAACGAATAGCTTGTCCTTTCCCTTAATGAAAAGATTACAATATATAAGCTAAGAATTTTTCTTCCTGGCAGCTATCAAACGTAAAGCATGTCATATAAACGTTGAACCTTAAGCTAGAAACCTGTGTGAAGCATCCGGTAGTGTAAATAGATCATGGCGGCACACTACCGTGTCCCAGCGAGAACTTACAGTACCTACCATACATTTTATTATCACCCCATTATGATTTCATTACTGTATCTAACTGTAAATCTATCACAATATAGCTGTCTCATTACTCTACACTTATTTAAATTAGTGACTATTTTATAATTTTTAGCGACATAGTTACTTTTCAAATAATTTCAATTGTTACATAGAACCTACCTACCTACGACAAAATATTAGATGAATATGCTGGGCATGTGTTTGGACACAGTAGGTATCTCTATGTGTATCTCAGTCACACACAATATTCACAAACATAGATGAACTTCATTTGAAAAGTAATACGTCGTACATGTAGAACTAGTTTGAATATCTAGTAAGTATCTTAAAGTAAAATTATTTTTTCAACAAGTTTTATCATAAGATTAATAAGCAACATTAAATTACTTTATCGTGGTCAATAATAAAAACATCAATTGGTTCCTAAAATTGTTATCATGTACGCAATGATTGTGTGAAATAAAGGAAACGTGAATTCAAATAATAACAAAATTAAGATTAATTAAATAATTTCACAATAATATAATTGTAATGTACAAATTGTACGAACTTTACCGACCGATTCATATATAATATGTTTTTAAAATTGATAAATAATCGCGCTTATTTATCAATTTTAAAAACATACTTTACTTTAATTACGGAAGCTGTATATTTTGTGATTGCTGATTTATTTGTAAAAAAGTGTGATAGTAAAGTTACTAATAACATCATAGTCGAAGCAGAACAGGTGAATAGGATGACATTAGAATAGAGTAGGACGTAGTGACTCTAGCCAGACTTAGATCGATACAGACATATTTATACCACTAGAGGTAGGTGAGGTGATTACTAAATGTGATGCATCGTCATGCTAAGTACTAGTAGGCGTGAGAGTGTGTAGTTAGAGATAGGGGTACTAGTCAGACGATCGAAGATAATTACGGTGTAAATATGGCCAGTAGCAAGACAGCATCGACGATCGATGATGGTAAACTATGAGTCGAACAAGTTTTCCAGTGCACAGTAAATACTAACGTCGCGCTACGGATAGCCGTTCAAAGCGTACCACAAACGCAGGACGCGTCCTGAGCATTCTTCTTTTTTATGTGATAGGAGAGCAGGCGAATCACTTGGTAGTAATCGATTGCCGACGCCCATGACATGACACCTACAACACACCAGCGAAATTACAAGTGCGCTGTCGGCTTACTTATGCGTGTGTGTTGTATAGTACCTATATAACGTCGAGCCATTGGTTACATTTACACTATATAATTACTAAGTTTGCCTTACCAATTTTATAAATAATACAGAGATAAACTATTCATAACTATTGAAATTCACTGCCGGATAACCGTAGGCTACATAACAGGAAGGGCCTCCCACGCTAGAATTTGGTTGTCTGAGCCCTTTCGGGTCTGTGATGTGGCTTAAACCGGAACTGGGAAACTACCAGACGAACGGAATAGCAATATAATGTAGAAAGGTTCGGCTTTTACTCCCAATGTTCTCTGATTAATAATTCCCGCTACAAGGAAATCCATCATATGCCAACAACACATTATGTACTTTGATAATTTGGCCATACGTAATGCGCAGGAGAAGAAAACCTAGAATAACCAGGTTGAATGATAATAAGTACAAAAACTCACTGAGCCGGACTTTTCTACATTACTTATACGCTAAAAATCATTAGGTATACCTTTTAATTAAAACCTTATTGTGCAGGAATGAAAAGGAAAATTGGTACAAAATGCTGTCCACATACCTAAGCCATTAGTAGCCACTGCCGAATCATGGCCCTTAAGGCAAACATTAGTCTATTTCTACTAACAAAAAAAGAGTAGAATTACAATCGGAGGTGTTAGTTAACTTTTGAAGTCAACTCAGACCTACCTGTTAATTAGTTACCTAGGTATCAATTACAATTATTTTCATGTCATGCCAATTACTGCGTTTTTATAGTTGTCTCTAGACAAATGTATTTTATGGTAGAGAGGATATTAAAAAATTGGCTGGCTAACCTAAACACCCATAAGGCTGGCTTTGAAAACAGATTACGCCCACGACTGTACGTGATTCGTGACCAATGTCGGCAAGCGAAGTCCTTTGTACTATAAAGTGTAGGTAACTTATCGACCAATATCTTGATCAGTAAGGTTGTTGATAGAAACATAGTATGTCTCCATACAACGGCGTTTCTCACCATAGCCGCGCGGCGTAGACCGCAAACCATTTTTATAGCAAAATAATAATAATAATAATAATTCTCACAACATCTCATACGTTGACCTGATTCCGTACTAAGTAAAATGTACATGATAATGATCTCGCTGGAACATCAATAAACCCGAAATTGTATAACAACCAACGTATATTTTTAACACAAGTAATGGCTTTTCAGTCAAAAAAGCACAGGTGTAACTGAAAAGAAAATATCTACTTTGTGTAAGAAGTGGGTTGATAATAATATTGTAAAGATTAAATTACATACATATATTAATTTGATAGAGCCACGAGTTGATTCTGTAGACAACAAATGACTAATGTAATTCGGCGTTCTAGTGAGATAAAAACATATGGAAAACACTTGAACTTCCTAATAAAAAAATAAACCATTTCAGACGTCTTTCTTAACATCAGTTTCTAATTAATTAATCATTTCAGTTTTTAAAGCAATCAAAAATGAATCTAAATATATTACAATATAAAATTACCCTTTTAAATGTAGAAAGTCAATTTTAATTCAATTATTCCTTCCTAATAAGCAATTATTATGTACCAAAAGTACCTACAAAGTTAGTCGCTAACATTGCATGAAAATAATAATATAATATTATTATCATAGTTATATAGCGTAACAATTATATAAAATACATAATAAGCGAAAAAAATAACAATTATTATTCATACTATTGCATTGACGGGCTCTTTCTTTAATAAAGGTATAGAGTTGCTTAGCAGTATAACGACGAAATTAAAAGTATTAAATTAAAAACCTAGGTATTTATATAATCATGCCACAGCGATGCGACGATTTGCATTAAATGCATCAATATATGAGTAAATAAGTAATTAAGTGACTTTATAGTATTGTATGACGATGTCCATAGAGTAAGATACGAATATAAATATTAAGTATTACATACTTAGTCAAACGTATAGCGCTACAAAGACAAAATTATTATGAGAGTTATATTTTTCCGTTGGAGTAGCTTAGGAAATCTCTTCGAAACGTTTTCCATTTGGTTTCAATAACAGATTAATCAAATCTATTAATATACATTAGTTTATTAAATCTTCCTCTTGTTAAATTGCTCTTAAGATCTTATTAAAACATTGCTGTGGCATGTTTGATATAATTTTATAGCGTAACATACAACCTGTATCATTTTTACATACACTAAATAATTTAATTAGATTCAATATGGTAGGAAACAAGGTGGAAAGTATCTATCACGAATTCACGAGTTACTTCCTGAATACTTCGCCATGACCTCATTATACAAATAAGATCATTTTCATTTGTAACCTAGACAAATTCTAAACTAAAATAGGAATTTCCAAATTCATTCAACGACTAAGTAGCGTAGGTAAATAAAATAATAACGGAAAGGCATTGAATTACCTTCATTAAAATATGATAATGCTCATCATTGAACCTTTATTAATGTAATGCAACATTAAACTAAATACCTAGGGTCCACTACAATCATTCATAATGTAGGTATTGCTTAGGTAATGTAGATGTCATGGTCGTTAATCCTTTTTTTTTATTTGAGGCGTAAGTAAAATTGTAGCATTGACATCATTGATGTAAAAACAGACGGAACATGTAACCACATCTGTAAACACTAAATTAAAATAAAAGAATATGTTACACTCCATGAGCTCTAATGAAATCTACGCAATATGCTTGCTTTGAGTCATAATAATTTACATTTGTTTAACATTGTAAGCATGCAGCGGGAACATTGTTTTTAAATTAATTAACACCAATTGTTATTATTACTAATAAAAGTTAATATTATTTCCATCCTAAAACTTTTTTTGGCAACATGACAAAACATACCACATGCAATATGACATAACAATAATTATGTTAATTTATTACTTGAAATATATCAAACTTCCCGTGGCATAAAAACTGTACCTGTGAGGAATTATGCTACGAATTAACATTGTGTTAAATGGTAGCAAAATGCCAATGTATTCCCTCTGCAAATATGAAATATTAGCCGAGCACGATTAAGTCGCAAAGCTTAATCGCAACATTGTGGTGCTGTATCTCGACGATAGACGGTAACCAAAGGAAAAGTTGAATGTCATGCAGCCAAAAATTCATAACGAATTTAATAAAATGAATGAAAATAATATTTTATTTATTTCTATAGAGTGAATCGGTAAACATTTACATCTTACAGTTTACCCACGTGTTCTACCAAATATTCTTAACAACATAATTTCTATAAATTTAGGAAATTTGCATAAAAATTTCCAACATTTCAAAGTCGGTCACGTGACTTGGTCATTTTGTAGAGTCGAATAAAATACAACTCGTATGTAGAACAAACATTGTTCAGAATGGTTGGTAGAAGGGGTTGTTAAAGGCATGTAAATATTAACTGATACACCGTGTGGCCTGTATGTATTTATTCCTTATTGTCAAATCTAGTCCTTTTGTCTAGTCGTTTATATTTAAAGTTATACTCGATTGTGTAATAACATGAAAATTCAACGAACATTCAGTGCACAAAGATTTTTTATTTAAGACGACTTATAATAAATGGAAAATTATATTTTAGGCTGTTTAAGTTTCATGTTTTGGCTCATGTTAGAATATGTTGCATTGTGCGTTACGTTGATTTTCATCATTCATAATAAAAATAAACTGTATTGTATAATTTGTGTTTTCTTTCAACCCTATTTTTACAGTATTTTAATGGCTTTTATTCTACCCAGTATATACCGTTATTTTTTTATCGTTTAGGTACATCTCGAAAACAACATAGTAGGTATCGTGGATGAAGTCCATGTTAGATCAACAAAATAAGCGATAAGTTGATCTAGCATGCTAAATGGACTTCATTCACGACACCAGCTAAGGAATGGAACTCCTTACCAAGGTCTGCTTTTCCGGACCACTACAATCTGGACATCTTTAAGGCAAGAGTAATTTGGCAGGCATCTTCTAGACATCCTAGATCATCGTCATCGATCATCGTTACTTTCCATCAGGTGAGACTGTGGTCAAGCTCATAAAAAAATTAATGTTAACTATTAAAAAATAACGGTGTATAATAACGTTTCTTTACGGGGCGAATACGGACAGCCACACGTAAGAGTATACAAATCTGTAAATGTTTCTTTTCAATCGACTCTCGTCATGCTCATTGCGCATATGATTTTAAATATTAAATGAGGAACTTTGATGGTAGAGTTTGTGGTAATCCGACGTGTGATTGTCTGTATCTACGCATATCCTACACCATGACACAGGATTTAGCAACTCTGGTAACACTCGAGCGACCCGTGGAATGTTAGATTTTGGACGGGACATTATGTCTGAAAAACAAGTGCTATTTTTGCGGGAGAGGGAAACTCGACCTGACGTCATCTGTACATTGTCATTGCCGTCTGACCTTCGCAAAACTGTCCGTCATCTTGATAGGTAAGTACAATTAAACATAATATTATCAAAGTAAGTACAGTAAGCCCAAAAGGTTTGGAAAGCTTTAAATTCAAGCAATTATTATAAAAGAAAAATTGAGCCATCACTAAAAAGTAGCTTAATAGCCAATAAAAGGTGTAATTAGTTCAAAAGGTTCGAAAATAAAAGAAAATGTAATCTTCAGCATCCTTTATTTGCATTACAAACAAGAAAAAAATTTAGTTACTATAATTAATTGTCGATTCGAAAATGACTGATAATCTATAGATTAATCAATATAAAAAGTTGCGCCTAACTCATAGTGAAAGTAATAATTATCATAATATTATAGATAATCAAAATAAATAACACCACGGATAAAACAAGACGCGTAAGGAAAAAGCACTTAAGTCAAATCTTATTGTAAATTGACTTAAGTTCTTTTCACCGTGTCTTTAAAATAGAATCTCCATCAAGTTTACTCACTAAAGATCTACAACGACTGGACTTAAAAAAAATAATGCCAAAATTTCATTATATATAAGGGAATTCTTTAAAAATAATCCGAAAAATATGACCACTTATAAATTCCATCTCAAAAATAAGTACATAATAAATAAATTGAAATCCATAATTCTCATTATATTATGAACAATAATTTGTGGTTCTACTAAACGCTTTCTCATAGTTTAAATAAATGTTGAAAGCTTTTCAATAATAAACATTGATCACCAAGCACTTTGAAATTCATTATTAGTCACGTGTCATTATGTTTAGTTTCGACAGTCATAATCATACAATATACAATCAATACATGTTTGTTTGTCCACACACGACTATGCTAATACCGCCCGACATATAGTTAGCAATGAAGGCGATATTTAGACATACCTTGCAATTATAATTATATAGCAAAACTGCGTTACCCTAGCTTATATTACATTGCTACATCGTTTTTATGTTGACTAGGATGTGCAGGCGACGCTAGTTACAACAACCAATTATTATATGCCTACTATGGTGCGGTGCTAGCAAGGATAAATATCAGATACACATGTATACAAATGGGTAATATGGTCAATATAAGGTAACATTGTCATTGCAGCCAGCGCCGTCTGTAAGGCATTCCACTAATATCTAATATACATAAGTAAACACAGAACAGCACATTGCTCGCACGCGGGTAAGTGCTCTCGAGGACAGAATTGGAGTCACGACAGAAACGAAGCCCATACCACAAAGCGTCTGCGAGGACCTTGTCCTCCCCTTCCCTTCACTCCGCGGCTACGGCGAAAGGGTATTTGATAACATACTGTAACTAGCGAACGAGTTCTACGGGGTGTATCTGTGAACATTTACATCCCTCCAACAACGTGTTCTACCAACCATTCTGAACAACATTTTGTTCTATGACTTTTGGAAATTCGCATTAAAAAAAATCAATTTTCATACGTCGGTCAAGTGACTTGCTCATTTTGTATGAGGAGTCGAAAAAAATTTCGACAAATTTCGAAAAGTCATAGAACAAATGTTGTTCAGAATGGTTGGTAAAACACGTGGTTAAAGGGATGTAAATGTTCACAGATACATCCTGTATATGTACCAAATATGTATTTTTATAACCAATTTATTTTGTGAAAAATTATAATCTACTCATACGCTAATTTCATTGTAATTTTAATTTTAAATATGATTACGGTGAAAGCTATGTACAATAAGTCATCTATGTGATTATTAGGTCCACATTTGCTAATATTTAATACTGGTGAACAAGCACATGTCATTCTGAGTGAACGGCGATCTATCTGCGGGTACATATTTTCACTAAAATCGCTGTCAAGCCAATTTAATAGGCTGGCTTTAGGCAAGATTTCAACCCATTTAGATGTAGAGGCACCCTCATTTGTTACGCCAAGTGGTGGGAAAATTTACAGAGTAGCTTAGTGAAACAGGCTCTCGATATAAACTGAAAGATAAAAATTAATCACTCTTTGCCCCCAAGAGCACGTAAAAATTAAAATGAACATTAAATTAATTAAATAATATGTATAAATATCCACTTAAATTATGTTTGCACCATTAGTTGTATGATAATAAGACTTTAAAACAACAACTTGATTTAAAATGACCAATTTACATAGCAGGCCCCGTTTTTAGTTTTCCATAATTCTTTCGACACTATCAAATGCGATGATACTACAATTTCGTGCATAACAAAGTATCGTACCTACAAGAATAAATATGACAAGGGAAAAATAAAAAGTGATCAACTTTGAGGAAAACTAAATAGAGGCCTTAATTACTTACCTTATTTACACTTTAACAAGTACAATAAACAATATTATGACACTCAATTATTATTATTTTCGTGGCTCAAGAAGGAGAAGGCGAGTTCATACAAATATAAAAAATTGCATAATTAAAAATAATAACGAAATTGTGGTCTACGTAATTGTCAAAGATAATCACCACTGAGCCCAATAATTGTACTTTAACTTAAAACATATAAAATCTGTTCGTCATATTTGAAATACTATCTTACAACATGTTTTAATAAAATACATAGTTTTAGTAAATGTAGCGAATCATCAGATACAGTTTGCCTACCTTTAGTTATAAACAATCAAGTATGAATATCGCTTTATCCCACTTGAAAATACATGCAACTAGTATACAAACGCACTTGACCCCTCGGCTCTTTCACAAATATGTACAAACAACTGGCTTGTGTTACATTATCGAGAACAAAAAGTTTCGATTACTATGTAAATTTAAAACATAGTAATCGTAACTTTTTGTTCACGCTGCTAAAACAGACGATCAAGAGATAATGGCTTCGTTAATAAAATGCGGATAGTTATAAACGCAGTAAAATATTTAAACACTAACAAATAATCAACTCAATCCATTTGCCATATCAATTAAACTTTGCTAAATTAACTATATCTATAAAAATGTGTCTTTGCGACCCAATATTTGTATAATACTGCTTGCTGAGAAGTGAGGGGTCAAGCGTGCACGCTATTGAATCCGTTACTAGTTAAACTAGTTGTAAACTTATGGACAATATAGATACTATGAATCCTCCTAAGAAATTAATATGTATACATAAGTCTTTGCGAATGGTATCCTTAAATTAAACTCATTTACAAGAAACGCCTTACAACGCCGTCTAGCTCACTTATATCTGCTTCCAATAAATATTACCAAAACATAAACACGCTTTCCGCAATATGAGTCCAACGTGGTTAGCCAAAAGTCAATTATTTGAATAGGTTGTTATTTAACTAAACGGCAGGTAAAGACAAATAAAACAAAGAGCTATAAAAAAATAAATTTCAACTCATAGTAGTAGTAAATACATAAATAATAATTTTCCATGTAGGGTATGTGTATAATCATTATAAACTTTTACTATCGTTATTATTTTTTGGTAATTGTTATTGAAATTACTTTACAATAAAACCTAGGTATGTTACAGCACTACAAAATAAAATAAAACACTAATATTAACAAAAACACAGATGTACATAACATAAATAATAATTACAATATAGTACAAATACGGAAAATAATATAAGAACACTTAAAACTAAAAAAAAAGAGAAAATATCACTTACGCCAATGTATTATGTAATTTATAACAATTGTAATAATTATACAATATTGCAATATTATATACAACATAGACAGACACAAAAATAATTATGTATAGATCATAAACTGTACATGAAATTCACCCTAAGCATGCTAAAAAGTAGATAAAATTTCATAAATCTTTGACACAAAATGACGAATTTGACGTACAATATAACTTTATAGTGACAAAATTTCAATGTGTATAATAAAGTTTAATCCGTGCCCAAAGTCGCCAATATCTGTACATAAGACATTGGACAAATATAATAAATGTAAGTATGCTTACTGGCTTTAGTAACGGACCTAACCTCACACACACCAATAACAAAGTGAGGTGCCCAAAAATTTAATTATATAAGAAACCAATATTGATTTAACTGAACACAGGTATAACATGTCACTTCATTATTGGTGATCCGAAGGGAATGAAAATTTCTTTACAATATAATTTGAAAATTTGTATAGAAGAATTTTCGATACTAGTATTTTATTGCCACAATACTCGTTAAAGTGAAAACATAACAACCTTACTTACAATAAATTAAAGTATAAATTGTGATGCAGATGATACAACCACAGCCCGTACTGTAAGCGGCGACCCGCTGAGATACTCCACTATACTACAACTATATTAGAAAAATCTGTTAGTCTATACCTACAAACACTACTAAAATGAATATTATTTGGTGGTTACATCTTGTACATTTATATTTTTCTATATGAGATTAAGCTAAACACACCGAGAGAACTAAACACCGAATCAGTCGTGGACACTGTGTGAGCAATATTTGACGAAGCGCCATGTGACAACCAGTGGGCCTACAGTGTAACGCAATTCACAACTGAATCGCTATCCCCCTTTCACACGCGCTGTACGCTTCTTCTATTTGGTTGCGACAGGTATACAGTGGATCGATACGGAAGCGTTTCACTGTCGGCCCACAGCTGTGGCGGGAGCAAAACGTTTACACGAATGATAGGTAATGGTACGATGCACGCCTTGATAATAAACTGTGTTCCGCTGCCCGTGTCTGCAAGCGACACAGGATATGTGAACTCTTTTGGCTGGTTTTATTGAATTTATTGCACAAGCACACCAAACAGGCGAAACCTTAGTTACCTATTGATTTCTACGAATATAACAACTATACTAAACGGAAAAACTCGCAGCAGACTTTTAAGCATTTTATTCATTAATATGAATGAAATATGACACACGTTGGCAGTACGACTACGATCAGAAGTCACGTTGGCGTTGTAAAAACGTTGTTTTTTTTAAACGAAAATGTCAAAACAGCATTAGTCCTGACTTTTGCCACGTGCCAAATAACCGTGACTGACTGTAAACCTACTGTCCATTGTGAACTGTCATAATATATATCGCACCCTTAGTAAAATACCGACCTAACTCAAAATTGTTGATATTGTTATAGCAATTCTTTGCAATTTATTCTTGAGTAGTCTTGAGTAAATAACGCACTTCAAATTTCATCTCGTGTTCATATGTGAGTGTACCTATTTACTTAACTCAAAATTGTTGTTAGATGACCTTTCATCCCTGGATTTTAGCCGATACTATTTTCACTTAGCTTCTATATTAAAATTTTGAGTAAGGTCGGTATTAATGAATGAAATACTCTAACCCGAAGGCAGACCTCGAATCCTTGCGTTTACTACAGTATTATACATCATCATATAACAGCGCTTATTAGCAAAGGCGTACACACGCTTACAAAGAAATAGCTTAAGAACTATAGGTTATAAATATTCGGCAAATCAGGGAAAGCAACAGCGGAGAGTACAATCGGACAACATCAAGGGTAAAGTGCCTCTGATATGCAAAGATATTGCTTGATATCATAATTATACACTCGATAGCAATATACTTACACATTCCACATTGGAGTTTAAATCCAAGAATCAGTTGTTTCTCATTCTGTCCGACCTGACTCATGTAAATAATAACGTATAATAATAATAAATAGACACAAATTGTGATGAGTCCATGAATGCCGAGCACTATTATCCAGGGCCAGAAAACGTGACGTGAGCTAGTGGTGACGATGAACACACACAAACGAAGAGTGAATAGTTCCGCTGATATGCACTTACATACACAAACAAACTAACTACATGGTACATGCCTATGTGAGTGCGTACTCAGCCAACTATCTATGAGGTGAATAGGTAGAAATGGATTACGAAGAACCAACTCTTAACTAAACATTTCCTTATTTGCCAAATGCAACCAAACTCTTAATTTCATGTAATTTAGACAATACGAACAAATTTCTCCTCTAAATCCTTATTCTGCGATTGTTTGGGAATGTATCTTATCAATTGCAAGGCCTAATACTGTTCTTAATTTAATACGCTCGTTTGCAGAATTATTACTTTTCGTATATTAAATTTAGGACATCCAATATTTATCAATAAACTGACGACAAAGTCCAAAATGTAAAAATAATTTTAACAATAATTAAATTAGCCTTTCATGATATGTAGAAGACAAAAAGGTATTTTCTTAAGATTGCCCAGTTCCAATCAAACTTTCAAAACTAGAAACCATTTTTTTGATATGTCCTGAAATAGTTAACACATATAAGCCCTATGGAATGGGTCTCAAAATAAAATTACAAATTAAATATTGCTTTTATTATATCCTTCCTTCCAAATGCAATCACATAACTAGAGCCTTGAGTCACTTTGAAAAAATCTAAGGTTAGTCCATGGGTTATTGACAAAACCATGGCTGGTTTTAGAACCGCGCTGACTGCAAATGATAGTTTTAAAATTCAAGGGAACTGTTTTGAATTACGGTGACCGGTCAGCGCAGAGTAGGTACTCGTACAAAAACAGCAATGTGTCCCTTCGGCACTGACGGTTAGCGTGACTCAACGACTGATGTCCTTCTACGCTGATGTCAGTCGAGCGTATTCTAAGAAGCCCTATGCTGTGCCGCTGGCGTCAGCGACGTATGCTGTCAAATTCGTGCACGCAACTAAAGTGAGCGTACCAGGAAATCATACCTAAGGGTATATCCTCCAAACGATTACAGCTACGGCGGCCAATCTCAACGATCAGCCACATACGCAGGATATATTATAGTGCTCAAGTGTGTGCGCAAACGCAAGTGCACTCTATTCCCTTACCCTCATATTTCGATGGGACACTACCGTGACACGACCGGAGAGGGATCGGGCGCAGGACCAACAGCTTGCGTCCTAAGGTTTTTTGATCCGTAGTTACCTTTTGGTTACAGTAAGGTTCCCTCCACCAGCCCATGGTCCTTCCTACCGTCTCGACATACGGACCGAATCTTGGGAGACGCTCACCAGGTACTTGCTACCTTACCTTTTGGTTAAATTAACTATAGCTAACTGTCTAACCAATAGTCAAAGTGACAGCGTCAAAGCGACGTAATTCTTTGTAATATAACTATTGGTTATGCTGGCTATTGTTCAAAAACACATTTTGCCAATATTTGACCATTGGTAACTTTTTTAATCCATTAGTTCAGTTTGACTATAAATCAAAAAATCGGCCCTTATGGTACCAATCAACTGACAGCATACATTCCCAAACACTATCCTATTCACAATATTCGTTCATCTACGCGTTGACCGGCACCGCTGGCTTGGTCGACGTGCACACGTACACGAAGTCAGACTCGGAGTGGAGCCGTGCCCGGCTGGCCTTGCGTTAGGCCGTGGCCACCTGCCACACGATGAGGTGGCTCTTCGACGCGCGCTCCGCCAGCGAACTGTGCCCGCTCGACGACCCGTCTTCGGCGATCACCACACTGTCCTCCATTTCAGAGTCGGCTGTTGAATTCATACTCGTTTAGTAAAAGACTTGGGCAGATTAGGGGCAGGGATAACCTTCTCAATTAAGTTACTTGGAATCAAACTGTCTTTTTTGGACGTAAATAACAGAGTCATATTTTTATTATCCTTGCCGCGTTTTACTGGCTTTAGGTAAAATTGCGCTATTAGAATTTCGGTTTAAATTTTGTTAGATAAAAAAAAATACTTTTGTTACACTACTATTTTATGTTAATAAAACATGCAGAAAGTACTTAATTTTTATCCAAAATAAATAAGAAATATTCAATCGAAGTTATTCTGCCAAACCTATCTTAGGTAGTTATCATTTGGACTTATATTCTAACTAGACTAAAAAATTATTGAAATTCAAATGTTTATTTTTCTACTGATTCTACCCTTGGGGAATTAATTGCATTCCAAAGATGGTCTCTAAACTCATTTAATAAGGTTCTTGTCTTTTTAATGAAAAAAGATTAAGAATAAAAAAAGGGATTGTCTAATAAACGTATGCTAGATGGTATTTCTTGTAAAAATGCAACTATGTGCTCCAAATGTAATACAGTAAAAAAATATGTGGATGACATCATGTTCTATAGTTCATTTTCAGTAAATACTATAGCTTTTATTGTAATTATTTAAGTACCATTTATTTTAATTTTATGAAAATGCATAATGATTTTAAATGATTGCTTGATATTTTAATACTTCTGCAGAATAAAAAATTTAAAAGAAAATACATTTTTTTAATCAGATGGAGAATACTATAACTTTATTTAATATAAAGTAAGACAGATTTAAAAAGGCTATGGAAAATCAAGACAAACATTTTTATAAAACACAAATGCCATATTTGACATTAAATTGATGTGCATAACAAGGCTAAAAATGACACAATTGATAAAACAAGAAAAATGTATCACACAAAAACACATTAGCTTTACTATTAAGTAAAATGTGACGCAAAATGGTACAAATTGCTTTAAACAATTCAAACACATTGTAAATATAAACACGTTTGTTAAAATTGTATGTTAATGTATTAGCAATATACACGTTAGCGATAAACCGTATCAGTAAAATAAAACACCAGTCTAATCACCAGACCATAAGCAAAGCACACACACATTACCTTAAAATTTTGAAAAATGTAAATCGGTGTTTAAATATTTTGTTCCTCTAAATATAGCCAGTTGCATACCAAGGCTTCTCTTCTAAACCACTTAACTAACAAAACATAATATTTATAATACTTCTGGCCAAAGTAAATAAATTATTACAAAATCTCATACATTAATCTGATTCCGTTCTAAGTAGCTTTTTAAGGTGACGGGTAGGGCACACTAGCGACGACAATCGATTTTAATTTTTAGCTACTAAACCGGATCTATTTTAAACAATTTCGGGGTTACAATCTCTCGGCAAACACTTATACTATTTATTTAATACTTATAGTTAACTGTTTGGCCTGCTTTTGCACTCGAATTTTGGATTATTGCCAAATGTGGCCGCTTTTGGCGTGAATCAATTTTTCGCGTACAAAAACGGATCCAATATTTGTGCATGGTTATTTAATAAATAGTATAAGTGTTTGCCGAGAGGTTGTAACCCAGAAATTGTTTAAAATAGATCCGGTTTAGTAGCTAAAAAATTAAATTGATTGGCGTCGCTAGTGTGCCCTACCCGTCACCTTAAGCACTTGTGTTACGGATATCAGATAACAAAGTCAAAGATGATTTTTTTCTCTTTGCCGAGTGCTTATGTACAATATTGTTATTACATTACTCACTCATTTGTTATCCCTATTGGAAAGCGAAATTATTGCACATGAACGAAATGTTAGATGATTAAGGTTTTGATAAGTAAAAATATACCCGTATCTAACGCTTTTATTTGAAAGCTGAAGTCCGACTAGAAATATTGGATCATGTAGTATTCAATGAACCTCTGAATTTAATGCCCATTTAACATCTACTCTACACCTTTTATAAACGGTCATCAAATTACTTAAAAAAAATACATTTAATCTCATTAAATCTAAGTTATGACTCTGTTTACTAATCCCAAACGTTCGATATAGATAATTTTAACTTGTTATAAAAAAGCAAACTTGTCTTGACAAGTTTTGTTTGAACTAGAAACCGAATCTTCACGCCAATATTTTCAGTCAGATTTTTTAATGCGTTAGTGATGCGTAATGGAACTGGACCATTAGTATATTAGTCAACGATTAGTGATGTTACTCGTGTGTCCAAGCTAAGTACATGCCCTCAAAGTGATTATAAAAATTGACGTACCGTATTGGTAAGAAAGGATTACTTTTATAGGGCTTAAGCTATCAGGTACGTTCGGAGATTGGAATTATCCTCCATACCATCAGGTGGGAGGCTGCGTCCCTGTCGTCCGCATGCTCTTCTAATGGCAAACAAAATAAAAACCGGGGAAATTATAATGAGATCGCCGCTCTTTGTTATCGACTAAAACGTGGGAATTTGAGCCGTTGAAAACTCGATACTTTTAGTACATCTCATACCTCGCATCTAGTTGCAAAGTAGTAACAATAAAAAATAATATGAAAACACACTACTAGGTACCTCGTAGAAATCACAGTTCCCGTTCCAACTTGCGTTGAAACTACTGCAGTTATTAGTAACTTAAAACTGCATTTAAAATCATTTAATAATGACTTTGTGGTAAATATTTCAATCTACTAGATTAGTAAAGCTTATTGACTTGACTTTAATTAACTGATCGTCACTATGAGGTTTTCTTAGTTTATTGTAAATTATTGGATGTATAAATTACTAAAAATGCATTGACTAACTGCAAATGCTTGAAGTACCGAGATTTCTTCAGCTCATACCGTGAGCATGTGTGTATATTATTACGTGATATTGTGTCACGTCCGACAGACGTTGATTCTTGTTTCTATTATCCCGAATCATCAAGTTGTTAGTTTACAGATATATTGTCCATTGTTCCATATTAGTATTTTATTAACATTGTAGTTACAAAATACATTTTACATTACAAATAGTTTCAATAATAATAATAATGTAAAATTTTCATCTTATTTCAGGCGTTAAGCGATTTAACATAAAACCCTTCTGTATGTTATGTATGATAGTACTTTTTAGAAAATCAAACTCAATTATTATGAAACATGTTAATAATAATAGAATAATTAATTCTGTACAATGTGAAAGAATCAACAACATCGGACGCATGTATGTATAGTAAGTAAGCGATGGCGTTAAATCTCCTTCGTCATAAGGTTACAACACATTTTAGTAGATAAACAGCACCTGAAACTCAAATCAAACAATAGGCACAAATAATATAGCAACTCGGGTCCACAAACCGAAATTTACACTTGAGAAACGATTCCTAAAGAGAATACTTCATAGAATTCGAAAGAAGGTTAAGCTGATCAAGTAATACGCCGAGTACAAAGTAAAATTGAATACTCGACGTATCACTCACTCGACGAATGATTGAGAACACTAGCTTTTTATATAAGATAGAAAACGCAGTCATTATTTTTATTCTATTAAGATGTAGTGACACCATTTGATTTAAATTGTTAGCATCGAAACCGGACATCTTTTTAACAATTTCAAAGTTCGAGCATCTCGAAAATAACTTATACTATTTATTTAATACTTATAATAAACTTTTAGGTCTGCTTCCTACTCGAAATATGAATTACTGCCAAAAACGGCCACGTATGGCGTTAATACAAATTTCGAGTGCAACAACAGATCAAAAAGTTAATTATAAGTGTTAAATAAATAGTATATATTCTTTCCGAGAGGCTCGAACTCGAACCTCGAAATTGTTAAAAAGATATTGGCGTCGCTAGTTAGGGCCACCCGTCGCCTTAAGGTGACGCATCGACGTAACTACCGCCGCCCGTAGATTTGTATCAATTGTGGCGTTTATGAGAATTTTTGTAAACAAGTCTATGGTGACTCCATAAAGGAAAGTATAAAGAATTTTTGGCGATGTATTTGTGTAATATTATATCCTTACAAGTAACTCTTTTAATGGGGGCTATCGAGTGTGAATTATCCGCTAGATGGCGTACCTGTGCACTGAGGTCCAACTGACAACGTCATTGGCTGATTTATTCGTTAATTGACAATTTGACATATCACGTCTATATAACCAAGCCCAACCCAAACCTTGTAGGTGGACCTAATGCATATAGCACGCCATCTTGCGGATTGTTCGCTAGCGATAGCCCCCATTGCCTAAAGTAGCCACTTTTAGCAATTACAAAAATTTTGATTACTTGTAGGAAGAAATTTTGACATAATTTGGTCTCAAAAAATTCTTAATATCTACTTTCCTGGATTTACCGTTGCACTACAAGAATGTCTTCTAATAGGGTATTTGACTAAGCTCGAGATTTTACAAAATACAAATATTTTATCAAAATATAGGTAAATATGAACCAATAGCAAACTTCTCGATTAATAATATAACATCTAGCCGGTTTTATGGTCGTAGACATTTGTATGGATCGTTTTGGGTTTGCCCAAACCTGATTTGATTTTGAGTTTGATTTTAAATTTGTGATATCTCAAGTAGTTTTAATGAGTATCAAGTAAATCCTTCAACGATGTTTCTATCATTGAGAGGTCGTTTGATTACAAAAACAAAAAAAAAATGTCAAATACCGTATTGCCACAATTAATACAAATCGCGCTAGTTTAATCGAGGCGTCACTTTAATAAAAGATTGCAAGCCCCACATACCACGTTAAGACCAACAACCATCGGACCACATCGGACCTCTGGCTAGTGCATCTCTCGTCTTGGTTTGTCATCGATCGCTTACAGTCGGTTTTTTTTAACTGCCTCAGTGACGCAGTGGTTAGTGGGTACTTTAAAGCGACGGCTGCGCTTGGGGTCCCGGGTTCGATCCCCGGGTCGGGTCAAAACTTGTACCTGAGATTTCTTTTGAAAAATTCTCAGTGTCAGCCCGCAGTCTGGAAGTTGACGGTCTTGTACTCCTGTGCCTCGGATAGCACGTTAAGCCGTCGGTCCTGCGCCCGATCCCTCTCCGGTCGTGTCACACTCTAGTGTCCCATCGGATTATGAGTGCAAGGGAATAAAGAGTGCACTTGTGTTTGCGCACACACTTGAGCACTAGTTTTAGTGCTCAAGTGTGTGCGTCAGTTACTTACGCAGGATATGTTAATATCCTGCGTAAGTAACTGATCGTTGAGATTGGCCGCCTTAGATGAAATCGGTTGAAGGATATTATTATTACAGTCGGTTTTAAAATGGCCAATTTGAAAATGAAATCGATATGCTAATAATCAAAATTCCACGACTGTAAGATAATTTATTACTGGGACTTCATTTGCGGCGTTTTTATAGTCCTATGCGATCTTTGTATGTCTTTGAAGCATTCTCTTTATCTTTAATAGTAACTCGCGTGTTCATACTAAGCGATACCATTCCTAAAAAAGCTTATCGGTACAATAATATGGAAAGCATAATAAGCGTCGGAAAACACTACATAGATAATATCTAATTCGTCTAAGCACAAGCTTCTCATGTATCGGGTAAAATCGTATACGAGTATACAACTATGCTAACGTGCATATTGCTTGCTTTGACGTTTGTCGTTTATATGAAAAATCGCGTGGGTTTATTTATCGATGTTGTTGGAAATCGAAGTATGTATTTTAATACAAACGTAAAATAAATAAACGTCAATAAAATAACTTAATTATGTACTTGTTATTGTAATATAAGTAAGTAAGATATCAAATCAAACATTCAAAGTTTTCAGTCGTTTATATAATTTAAATGAGAATAGTTTTAACATTTGCAGAGTAATTTATTTTAAAACGTTATTTCGTTCCTCTCTTTTTTTGTTTTTTCCATATTTTAATAAGTTTACAATTTTGGGGCCTTGATCTTGCTTGGATATATGTAGATATCCAAAAAACCAAAGACAATTCAAATTGGTCCAGTCGTTCTTGTGTTATAAGTGTTGTAACTATCAAGACCCTCTTTTATATAAGATTTCGTTCGATTATTTTACGCTTAATAGTGTTCATCATCATCATCATCAGCCCATTTAAGTCCCCACTGCTGGGGCACGGGCCTCCCTCAATCACATGAGGGGTTATTGCCATACTCACCACGCTTGGCAGACGGGTTGGTGAGGGTTTTGATATAAATGCAGAGGTTTCCTTCTCTGGGTGCTGATGATCATGCCAGCAGCTTTACCTTAGTCGCCTTTTACGACACCTCGGTAAGAGTGAGGGTGGCCTATTCTACTCTGCCGGGGACCACACGGCAATGTGTTAGCGAATAGTGTTAGCGATTATAAAAATACGTTCGCCATCGACTCAACACAAACACCATACAAAAATTATGCACACTCACCTATTCTAAAGTCGATGTACCCCTCCCCGCCCGATATGACCAGCATGGGGGGCACACCGGGTGCCTTAGACGAGTCGGGGGTCCGGGCGGGCGAGCCGGGGGACTCCGGGGCTCCAGGGACGGCGACGAAGAAGGTCACCGCGTCCCGGTGCCCGTGGAAGCTTAGTTGAGCGTGCGCCATGGAACACCAGGGGATCGTGCCGGTCGGACTCGCTGAGCGGGCGCGGACTAGCGATGCATGCCCTATAATGTTACGTGTCCATTTATAATCTTCATAAGATTGGTAATTCATTTGTAGGAATGAGTATTAAAATATTTAATAAGTTACCACAAAATCTTGTTGATTTACCAATGCCCAAATTTAAAACACATGTTAAAAATTATTTAATGGCAAAAGCCTATTATACAGTTAATGATTACTTAAATGACAAGAATTTGTGGAAATGATAAACTGTACGCCTACACCCATGACACTGTACTTAAAAAAAATTTGGTGATTAAAAAGAGTAACTGGCGAGTTTCTTGCCGGATCTTCTCGTCAGAATCAACTGTCCGATTCCGGTGGTAGAATCACATTATATTTATTCATTTCTTAGTATATTTTTTGTATCGACATATATGTTTAATAACATGTATAATATACATAGCTATAATTTATATTTTTCATGTATGACGATTTGTAAGAGCTGTATATAAGCCTATGCAAATAAAGCACTTTTGAATTTTGAATTTTGAATTTTGAATCAGTGTTTCTTAACCGGTGGTCCTATGACCACTGATAGTGGCTGGAAGAATAAGTAGAATAAGTGGTCCGTAGAGATTTTCTAATTGAAAGCGTGATGTAACTCACAGACGAATTCGGTCACAATATTTGTACAAATTGTTTAGACCCCCAGTAAAACTGACAGTGTCTTCAAGAAATTCTTTTATAATGTGTGTCGATATATATAACAAGTTACCGGATTACTTTAAAGAGACCGACATGAATGTAAACATGTTCAAAAAACGTGTTAAGGCATGGCTATTGGAAAATTGTTATTACAGTGTCAAGGATTTTCTAGAGCAAAAGAATAATAAATTTTTAGTTGTTATAAAATTTTGTCGACATAAATATTATTATCAATTTGTAATGTTGTAAATGTAAGTTAGATATGTTAATTTAATTTTGTTGACATAGTAAAATTTTGGTAAAATTTAGCTGGTTTTTCCGCTAAAGCAAATGCATCTGCTAATTATGTACCTAAATTTATATATACAATAAACTTCATTTCATTTCATTTCATTTCATTTCAAACGCTGCAAAAAATCTGGACTGCATCTAGATTTCCGCGGCCAGAAAAAAATTTCGAAATTTTGTGAAAAAAGTTAAAACCCTCTGATTTATATCAAGACTCTCCGAAGCAAGCGACCAACTTTTTAATATGCTAAGCTGACTCCAGCCACATTGCAATCGGGTTAGCAGCGGAACACAAACTAAACTAGATAAATGGCTGAATAATTATGTTATTGATGAAGTGTGAACCACAAAACGGTATAGGCCAAAATGTGTGTCCGCCTCCAATAAATATTAGACAGTCTTGATTCCATTGTACATGAAATTCAAAGTAATGGAGCTGCGTTATATGCTGGCCAAAATACCATTTTAGGTGCTTCAAGTTTAAAATGTCTCTTTTTCATACTTCTTGCTTAGAAACTTCTCGAGGACATTATAGTAATGAAAACCATAATATATACAAAATATTTGACACTACATATCTGCGATTTATATACCAAATCTCAATACCGTTACTTTTACAATCGTTTATAGACTCACCAGAAATAGATCCTCTAGCAGGTGGAAGCGATCCCACCACTGAGTCCCTACTAGACCCTTCGCTCAGCGGCACAGATATGACGACTCCGTTGCTGGTCCCGATCCACAGCCTTCCTGAGCTGATCAACAGCGCCGTGATCCTCACGAGGGAGAAGCCGAGCTTGCCCGTGCCGAGCATCTTGCTCACGTACGGCTCGATATCCACGTCTTTCAGGTGTTGGTAAGTGTGCGCGTGGTATAGCCGGAGTGTGGAATCCATTTTTATTGATACCTGCGGTTTGAGATGGTTTTCATGTACTTAACTGTTTTTATTTTAATATAGTGCTAAACAATAAAATAGCTTTCTCTATTCGACGATGCTGTGCCAATACCTCCTATCTAACAAATCAACTGACATTAATTATCAACCTTAACACCAATGAAATAAGGAAGTAATTTTCTATAAAATGACTTCCTTATGTGATGATGATGTGGCTCATTATCGTATTGTTTCTTCTATTTTGAATTATTGTTCCTTGGATCTTCGTACATCGTGAGCTAAGCTAACATTAGTTGATCATTGCGAGAGCAGTTTATGTGCAATCATGATTTTATTCCCTCGTTCGTTCTGCCTGTTTTCGTTAAATGTTTAATTAAATCATTCACATTTGGTGGCGGACTGTTAGTTAATTGGTATGGTAAAACGATCTATAGATAGAATCTTCAATTTCTATGAAAGCCAAATATAAACAAGTTCTTGAATATTGGGACCGCAGCCAGATATAAAAAATAATAAATTCATACAAAACCTCATACTATGATCTGATTTTCTACTAATAATGAATTGTATTACAGGTATCAGACACTGAACAAACACAAGTGTTCATCAAAAGAATTTTTATTTAGGGTAGATCAGGGCAAAGTCTCCATCATAGAAATCAAGTCATCGCTACTTTGATGGGATAAGTCTTAATGACCACAGTTGCTTATTGAGAATTGGTCGAGCTTTGTTTCGAAAATTCGTACCATACTTTTTGCTCGACTCGAAAAATCGAGTCTAAAACACCTGCGCGATACTTAAACCACTTTACCAGGGCATTGCCCGCGTGATCAAAGGCGTCTATGAAATTGGTATCTTTTACCATACTCACCCAAACACCGTCTCCATCGCACGCCATCTGCCGGACTTGGCTCTCCTGCCTCGGATGTGCCTCGAGCGTGTGCAGCAGCGTCCGGGACCGCGGCTCCACCACGTGCACCTTGTTCCGGTATCCACACCACACCGTGCAGCCCACCGCGCTTAGGCAACGAACTGCAATCGTAAATCAATCATCTAAAATATCAGACCACAGCAGATGACTGACTACATCAACCTGACCTCAAATTAAGTACTTGATTTGAGAATCAACGAAGGAACCAAACATTCACAAACAATAATAATATCCCAACCGATTACGGCTACGGCGGCCAATCTCAACGATCAGCCACGTACGCAGGATATATTATAGTGCTCATGTGTGTGCGCAAACACAAGTACACTCTCTATTCCCTTACCCTCATATTCCGATGGGACACTACTGTGACACGACCGGAGAGGGATCAGGCGCAGGACCAACAGCTTAACGTGCTTTCCGAGACACGGGGGTACAAGACCGCCAACTTCCAGACTCCGGGCTGCCACTAAGAATTTCTTACCGAAAACTTAGGTACAATTTTTGGCCCGACCCGGGGATCGAACCCGGGACCTCTTGCGCAGCGATCGCTTTAAAGTGCGACCCACTAACCACTGCGCCACCGAGGCAGTCACAAAAGTCACAAATAAATAGATATAATAACAGCCATACACAGATCAACCAAGTGTTCATCACACTCAATTAAAATCGGCATTGAATTCAAACAACATTACCAATTTAGAATATTTATTATTCTTAAAGTCGTTACTAAACCCTAAATATTACTTCTACAACTGAGTATAAACATCTTTATGGTTAAAAAGTTCAAAATAGTAGCGTTGTCAGCGGTGATAACTTACCATCAGGTGGCCCGCTTGCTCGTTGGTCGCCTTGAGCATATAAAAAACTTCACCTTAGTTCAAAATCAGAGAACAATGAATGAAACTTTTAACAAATTAAATGCACTTTTTACCAAAGGTTACGTAAGTTACAAAATCTAACACTTTAAAAGATTTAATTTCTTTACACTTCGCTTTTTCTTAAGTTTAAGAATAAAATCATGATTCTGCTATAGCGCCTTTAGCAATACGCACAGCTTAAATAACGCACAGCTGGGACACATTTTAGCTTGAAATATTTCATCTAATTCGCAATAGCCTCCAACTAACTTTTAGATAATAATCCAGGGTTATAAGTAATATCAGGCAACAGAACACACTTCGACCTAACCCCAAAGTAAGCGGTTTAAGTACTTTTAGGACGGATTTAAGAATCAACGAAAGATTCCACAAATTCACACTTAAAGTAGTAAATACAATAAAATAAATAAATATTTAAACCCACACACACACACTGACACAAACACACATGCAAACCACAATTATTTTAAACTTTACTTTAACCATTTTATTTGTGTTTGCATGCACAGCAGAAATGCTAGAATTAATTTAATTTATGTTTAAATAAGAAACTAAGAAACTCTGTTTTTATTTGGAAATTGGTATCCCAAGATACAAGCTTAGCTTAGTTTGGGTACTCCTGGAAACTGTCGAATATGTATTTTTTTCATTTTTATTTATTTTGTATACCCTAGTTTTAAGTCAATTTGAGCTATAATAAATTCATTTTCATTTCATTTTTCATTTCATTTTAAAACACCCAGACACTCAACAAGCATATATGTTCATCGCACGAATGTTTGCCAAGGTCAGTAATGAACCCACGAATTTTGACGTACAATGTGAAATGTTTTTTCTTTCATAGATAAAGTTTGGCTGCAAATAGTAAGATTAGTACTTTTACTTTATTATATTGATATACGGGATAAAAATCGATAATTTAAAGCGGAGGTAGTCCCTTCTGATCATGGCAAGCAGTTATACTAAAATGTTCTTGTTTCACTTACTCCGCTGGCTCAGCGACCCATACGCAGTACTACAGTAAGAGATTGCTTTTAGGATCATTTAAATCAATTTGTATAATGCAACGCGAAAGAAGTTTTTTTTTAGAATCGAAGTTTATAATAATAATCATTCTTAACCGTGTTTATATCTAGGTATATATTTTGATGTAAAGTAGGTATTTTTATTAATGTTGGCTGGTGACTCTCTCTACCTCAATGGTTCCCACAGAATACCAGCGTCATGGCGTTCCGGCGCCGTGACATACTGCTGAGTGGCAACCATTTTGGTAACATATCACGGAAAGTGTTTTTACCTTGTATTATTTTTCTCTTTTCTGTAAAAATCATGTGATGTGTTTACCAAATAAATGCTTATTCTATTCTATTCTCACAACATCTCATACATTGACCTGTTTCCGTACTAAGTAGCGTAAGCACTTGTGTTACAGATATCAGACAACAGAGGAACACAAATATATACTTAAATACATATATTACACCCAGACACTAAACAAACACAAGTGTTCATCGTACGATGTTTGTCCAGGGTGGGTATCGGAATCACGACCTTTGGCGTAAGAGGCAGGGTCACTACCAATTGCGCCATCCGGTCCAAGTTAACTTAGTTGTTGATAAAAAAAACTTACCTGAACATTTAGGATCGCCAAGTGTGAGGAGCCAGTACTGCGTGAAGTCCCACTGGCCGTCCGCCAAGCGCGCGAATATCGCCACAGTACCGTCCGCTAGCGCCACCATGCAGCGAGATGCGCACGCGACGATGGACAGAATCGCGTCGTTCAGCTTCACTCTGGGTAAGGACATTTATTAATTATGATTTTAACTTATCATTTCCGCGACCAAAGCCGTAACTGCGAAGAAATGCATATTGTAGAAGGAGGAAATACCTCTTAATATTTTATTTATGTCATAGGTGGCAGACGAAGAGACGGATCAACTGATGGTAAGCGATTGCCGCCGCCCATGGACACCCGCGACACCAGTGGAGTCACAAGTGCGCTACCCTTCTTTCCCTTCCGGTACCCTCCACTCACGCAGCGAAACACAGCACAGTGCTGCTTCACGCCGGTTTTCTGAGGTCGTGGTATCACTCCGGTCGAGCCGGCACATTCATGCCGAAGCGTGGCTCTTCCGTGGTCAATATCTGAGGGATTGTTGATTTTGAGTCCGAATGATCACGCCAACTTTTTTCTTTGTTATTTTTTTTTCTTTTGCCTTTGTACCTTTCGATAGATTTACCTTGCTAGGCACTTGCTGTAGTTGCCCATAGCGGAGTGCACGTAGAGGTTCCCGCTCTTCGTGCCCAGCCACATGGTGGCCATGACGGTGGACATCTTGCGGTCCTGGGCCACGTCCGCGCGGCTCTCCGCGTTCGACTGCTCTTGCGCGAACGCGTCCACACCCGGCTCCGGCGACCCGGCGCGATCTACTGAATAAAACATACAAATCTAATAAATTTTAAAAACTAAATATAAAAAATTATAATGAAATGTGCTAAAAAGCTCTTCCATTTGATACCCCACACGGTACCGTGAAGCATTCTTTTTAGTTCCTTACTCAAGTCCCCTAGAGGGCGCTGTAGTCAATTTGTGTCCGTGACGTGTATCGTCATGTCACCTATAACCAGAAGACAATCAAGACGATTCTAACGACACCTCATTTGTTCAAATATGATTACTAGTTTAGAAGTTATGAGAGAACAGATGAACAATCATACATACATTCATACTGGTCAAAATCATAACCCTCCTTTTTGCTTCGCCGTAGTCGGGTAACAATCCCAATGGAAAATACGACAAAACAAAGATTACCATTTTTATATGCTTAAGGAATAACAAAAGAAAAAAAAGACCCATATTTTTTAGTTTTCATTAAATGTCTTTTTAATGAAATATTATTTTTCAAAATAATAATGCCGGAAGTGACGTAGTCCTGAGGCTCAACGTATTGTGATGTCGGTGCTATATGTACAATAAAAAAAGTTTTGGCCAAACCAAAAGTCAAACAATAACATGAACAGCATGTTATTGTTTGACATTTGGTTTTTTGAATTACCTTATTTTTTAATCAAAGTGAGCAAATACGTAATTAATTTGTCATGCCGAATGACGACGTCACACGAGGATCTTTATTTTTCCTTTCGGATAAAGATTTTCCGGAAAACGACAGAATTGTATATTGGGATTTTCATAATGCAGCCACCGATGCAGTTTATATTGAATGATAATAATATCCCCCAACCAATACAGCTATGCCGGTCGATCTTAACGAAACGAACGAACTATTGTATAATTCCGATGATCGATCCACTATCTGTCCACCACTGGTGAACATCGGGAAAAAAAGTTGCAAACATAACCACCAGTGAGAATTATATATTTTTATATAATAATCATGAAAACAAAACAAATATTGCGGGGACAACGGAACTTTTTAGTAGCACTCTGTCCCCCACTAATGGATATTGCAATATTTCCGGTGTCCACCAGTGGTGCACAAATAGTGGGGGACATCGGGAATAAACGTTAACGATCAGCCGCGTACAAAGGGTATATTATAGTGCTCAAGTGTGTGCGCAAAGACAAGAGCACTTACTAATCCCTTACCTATATTTCGATGTAACACCAAAGTGATACGACCGAAGAGGGTTTAGTCGCAGGACCAAAGGCTTAACGTGCTTTCCGAGACACGATCCCTTCCATTTCTTTCACACCTTGAGTCAATCTCACGTTTCTCGCTTACTTGAACTTTCATCTCATTTGTTCTATCATCTACTTTGTTCATCTTTACATAAATTCATTCCTGGATATGATTCGCTGCGTTCATTCACATCTTATTACAACTAACGATAATTCACTAGGTTGCGTTCAGCATCATCATAATTTTTTCAGCCATCACGCGTCCACTGCTGGACATAGGCCTCCACAAAGATCGTTCCTGTGCCGCCCCATGAGTGCGTATTGACTCATGAGGCGGCACAGGAAGCATTATGTACTTAGGTACACTGTAAGGTTGGGTAACCACTGAAAATATAAATACTGTTGATTGCCTCGGTGGCGACGTGGTTAGTGGGTCGCACTTCAAAGCGACGGCTGCGCAAGAGGTCGCGGGTACGATCCCCGGGTCGGGCCCAAAATTTGTACTTAAATTTTCGGTAAAAAAATCTTAGTGTCTAATGTTAGTGTTAATCATTTTATTTATTTTATTTATTTATTTAAAATATTCCGGTATTTAATTTTCCGGTCGTGTCACATCGGAATATGAGGGTAAGGGAATAGAGAGTGCACTTGTGTTTGCGCACACATTCAGCATTCTATACCGCATCTATCATGGGGAGTGCTCTGAGGAACTGTTTGATCTACTCCCGACAGCTGAATTCCTACATCGAACCACGTGCAGGCGACCTATCATTCCATCCCCATCACGATGGATGGCGGTATAATACTGTGCAATTTCGCGGAACTTTCTAGAACGGTTTGGCTGCGGGAGTATTTCCCGACGGGTACGACTTAGGGGCCTTCAAGAGAAGAGCGTAGGTACACCTTTTTAAAAAGGCCGGCAACACATTAGCGATCTCTCTGATTTCGCTGATGTTTATGGGCGGCGAAGATATTTTTTAATGATATAAGTGGCAGACGAGCCTACGGATCACCTGATGGTAAGCGATTACCGCCGCCCATGGACACCTGGAACTCCAGTGGTGTCACAAGTGCACTGCTTGCCTTTTAACCCCCTACCCCTGCATTGGGCCTCCGGTAACCTCAATTAGGCAGCGAAACACAGCCCATGCACTGCTTCACGCCGGTTTTCTGTGAGGACGTTACTCCGGTCGAGCCGGCCCATTCATGCCGAAGCGTTCTTACTTTCCATCAGGTGATTCGCTTGCTCGTTTGTTGACTCTAACATAAAAAAAATCACTTGAGCACTATAACATATCCTGCGTACGTGGATGATCGTTCAGATTGGCCGCCGTAGCCGTAATCGGTTGGAGGATATTATAAATACTGTGGCTGGTACCCACCATTGACAGGTGTGGAACTAAGCGGCGGGCTGTCAGGCGCCGTGGTGTCGGCCTCCTCCACGTGTTTCGCGACGGATTCCTTCGGGTCCTCACTGTCCGCCGGCGGCTCGGGCTCCTTCAACGGCGTACTAGGCGGCGTTAGTAATATCGCTTGAACCTGCACGCGGAATTAAACTATATCAAAACTAGCATAAGTATCCCCGAAAGAATAGGCTATTTGACTTGTTTTGAAAAACCTTCTTATTATTTATTGGTGTATAGGAACCCTAAAAATAATATTTATTTTCATTCCTTATGAATATTTCGTTTAGAAAATTATTATAAAATATAAGAATTATTTAATCTGTCAAAAACGCCAAATATGGCGTCGAATCATTCGAGTGACGTCAACCTTTTGTAAACAAGTAGGAAATTCGATAGCCCACGATAAATTTAATAGATGATTAGCATCAGAACATAATGGTGCCGAGTCTGTCACTTGTTTTGCTTACACAACGCTGTCGTCACAGTAAAGAATGCCAATCAAAGCACAAAACAAATTAATTTGGTTATTTTTGACATAAAATGTTAGAACAATTATACTTATTGAGACATCGTCATATCTCAACCGGTTATTCCCGTTTGCGAACAAAGCCGTTGCTTTGTAGTCTGGGGTACACTTGGAAGATGGATCCATGGTAAGTTTGGCAACTACAATGAAGCGACTGCCGATGCGGAGCGAAATGCACATAGATTTAATATTTATAAAACAAAACAAAATTTATACTTAAAAGTTTTGGTACTCACAAGTCTGGTAGTCCCAATTACGATATCCTTCTCCCCAGTCTCACTGTCCGAGTTCGGTAGTCCGTTGCTGGGACTCTCCACCGATTCGCCCATGCAGAATAGTGACTGCGATAAAAGAAGCATTCTTATACATTCACTACAAGTATTATTTCGTACCATTTTTATGTGATTGGTGGCAGACGAGCAGGATCGCCTGTTGGTAAGCAATTGCCGCCGCCCATAGACACCCGCGACACCAGTATAGTCACAAGTGCGCTGCAAACTTTAAACCCCCCTTGATTTGGGCCACCGGTACCCTCGTTCACGCAACGAATCGCACAGCGCTGCTTCATGGTGGTATCACTCCGGTCGAGCCGGCCCATTCATGCCGAAGCGTGGCTCTCCCACGGTCAATCCACGAAGACGCACTTATAATCGTTTACATAGCACCTTGGCGGAAAATCGCCAGTGTTACAGTTCTGTTCTATCCATGAATGGTAATTTATCTATGACTGCACCACGATAAAAAGTCATATCACGAGAAAACATTACACAGTGACTTTTTAAATACCCGAAAAAACTCTGAAGACCAATATACATAGTTATAAAAACAATCATTTTTTCCCAAGGAACATACGGTCGATTTAAGAAAATTGTCACCTACCCATACTAAGGTAATCAGCTGATTGATGCAATTTGTACGGGAGGGCGACTTTTATTGTAAGACTATTTTCCTTGGGTTTTTTTTTCTTTTCATTAGTATGATGCCTCTCACTCACCCCTATTTTTTTAAATATCTGAGAAGTTTCTCAGATATTTAAAAAATAGGGGTGAATAAGAAAAATTGATCATCGATCGACGAATCCAACTCGGCTGGGCAGCGTTCGGGAAGCTACGCAGCATATTTTCGGCCCATCTACCGCAGTGTCTCAAGACGAAAGTCTTCAATGCCTGTGTGTTGCCAGTGATGACATACGGAACCGAAACGTGGCCGCTTACAATGTGCCGATTAAGGAGGCCCAAAGTCACTTAGAGAGCCATGGAGAGGGCTATGCTCGGAGTCTCCCTGCGTGATCGTATCAGAAATGATGAGATCCGCAGGAGAACTAAGGTCACAGACATAGCCCAAAGGATTGCATGCCTCAAATGGCAATGGGCAGGGCACATAGAGAGGAGAACAGACGGCCGGTGGGGCGGAAAGATCCTCGAGTGGAGGCCGCGTACAGGAAGTCGCGGCCGTGGCAGCCCAACGTTTCTTCTGTAAATACATACTTATAATACATAGAACACCCAGACCAATTCAAACAGACATCGTAGGTCTATAACATACCGAGTGCCTTTTCGTCTCACTGTCGCCCGACATCCTCTCCTCAAATTCGCGGTAGTCCTCAGCCATCGCCCCGGGCACAGACGCAACGCACAGAATGTGTTTATCGCTCACTGGGAACGATTCCAGGACCACGGCTGGGTTGTTCGCGTCGATGATCTGTCAGAAAAGATTACATTTTACACTTTACAGAGAAATAACAGATCCAGGCATAAAGACACGGTAGGTTGGCTTTAAAATTGATATCGAAGAGTTCATGTCTGTCCACTGTGCGTCGATTACAGCTGCTGGTTGATCTCCATTTCTGGTGAGTGGACTGGTTGCGCCTTGCTCAATGAAAGTTTCTGTTGAGATTATATTGACCATCACTACTCCCTTGGTCTGCGTGCAGAAACAGATCCACATGAGGGAGGAGTTTCTTCACGGTGCGCTCCACACTCTGCGTCGACTGCAGCTGCTGGTTTATCTTCTTCACTTCTGGCGAGTGGACTGATTGCGCCTTGCTCAATGAAAAGTTTTGTTAAGATTATACTGACCATCACCACTCCCTTGGTCTGCGTGCAGGAACAGATCCACACGAGGGAGGAGAGGTTCTTCTCGGTGCGCTCCACACTCTGCGTCGACTGCAGCTGTTGGTTGATCTCCTCCACTTCTGGCGAGTGGACTGATTGCGCCTTGCTCATTTCGTACGCTAAATGGATAAAAATTATAATAATAAAGGACCAACTTATTTTTACTTAATATTATTAATTACTAAGTGGGTTTGTGTAACCTTAAATTTAAAGATAACTTATATGTTATCTAATTGATAGCACAGTGGTTTTGAGCGCCGGTTGTAACACAAAAGTCGCAGCTTCGATTGCACCACTGGTGTCGAAGATGTCCATGGACGTCGGCAAAAGGGTATTTGACTAAGCTCGAGATTTTACAAAATATAAATATTTTATCAAAATATAGGTAAATATGTGACAATAGCAAAAAACCTCAATTAAAAATAGTACGTATACCCGGTTTTATGGTCATTCAAAGATTCATGGGCAAGTCCATTTTAAAAGTATGAAATTATTAAAAAATTATTATACCATTGAATAACACATACAATTTGCACCAAACATTATAATAGAACCATTGACATAAACGAAACATTTGATATAGCTACCATACAATTCAAATGAAATGCATACAAAATACTTGTTTGTGACGTCACATCTCAGTAGCCATTTGTATGGAGCGTTTTGGGTTTGCCCAAAATAATGTGATTATAAAGTTGTGATATCTCAGGTAGTTTAAATGAGAATCAAGTAATTCTTTCAACTATGTTTGAGAGGTCCTTTGATTATAAAAATAAAATAAAAATAGTCAAATATCGTATTGCTTAACATCAGGTCTACTCGTTAGCCTACCACCAATGACATAAAAAAATGTCAATTTCGAACTTTTTACTTTTTATTTTGAGCGAAGAAGCTGCCGACTCACCTAGACACATGGTGTTCTCCGGCTTGTCGTCGTAGAAGACGCTCTCGCCCACCATGCAGCCCCCGTCCGGCGTTCGTCCGCCGTTGAGATTCACGCCAGCCGCACATAGCAGGGTCATTCGAGGTTCCGTCTCAGCTATTGGCCTGTGGTAGGTATTATATTAGAAAAACCCTCACACGTTTACTTTCCTTTTAAACAGGTGCTTTTTTCACCATCTTAAAAACTGATCCAGGTCACTATACTAACGATAACAGACATTCATAATGGAATATGAGACAAACTTTAAAAAAGACATTGACCTTTATATTTTAGACCATAATTTTATAGAAGATGACATCGAACTATGCAACTCAACATTGCGCGTAATACGAGACGCACTTGGCCGGGCAAACTCCAGCTTTAAAAAGGCACTTTAACCAGACCAGAGAATCACATTAGGGAGTAATAAGGTTATGACCTTATTTCAGGTTAGCGCACCAGATAAACACCGGAACGGGTACGGGTACACCCGCCGACGAAAGCGACGTGAAAGGGTTACGCCTCTTCTAGCCTTCCTATCTCAAGCTCTTGTCGGGCGGACAGCTTTACAATGGTAACTAAAACCAGCTCAAATAGTCACATTAGGAAAGAATAAGGTCACTCACCTGCAAAACACCGGGACGGGAACGGGTACACCCGCCGACGAAAGCGACGTACAAGGGCTAGGCCCCTTCTGGCCCTCCTGCCCCCCGCTTTTGCCGGGCAGGCTCCACCCGTACGCTTGCATGCGCCCGTCCTCCTTGCGTACGTGCGCCCGCACCTATGGATGGCGTACAGTCCAACGTGGGAACAATGCTATTTACTTTACAGTCTATTTTTCTTTGTCAGATATTGTAATTTTATAAGCTGTGATATTAAATAAAGTAGATGACAGTGATGACAACGTTTATTTATTACCATATACATATCAAAATAGTTATTGAGAAAAATATGCCATACATAACTTGATGATTCCTGTTAGACTATATTATAAATGGAGATACTATGGCAAATGGGTTCGGAAACATCTATTACATCTTGATGTGTAATGTTTTATAGTAATTCGTCTAGCAATTCTATAATCATTATAGAATACAGTATTCAGTCATATGAATACAAAATCTACTATTTCCTTGTGTACCAGGACCACTTAACCTATATATAAGTGCCTCAATACTATAAAGTATAATACAGTTATTCATGGTAGAATATAGTTAGTTCAACCAGTTCAACTTGTTAATAAGACCCAAATAACCTATGTTCAGCATTGTTAAGCAACAATAATATTTTAACTTGCAACCAAAACATAACAAATAATAACGTGCAAAGGACAAAACAAATCAAAATCCTTTGAATACATGAAAATATTTTATTTACATAACATCATAAGTTGTAAATATAAAATAAATATAATCGATTATTCCGATAAATATAAAAATACCTATTGTACAACACACCTAATATTAATATCACTTAAGGTCACAATTACTTATTGCACTTTATCACTGTTCAGAGAGATTCATTTAAAATTTCTTTATTGGGTGCCTTCACTGTTCAACTGAAAACAAAAGAATGGACAAGGAATTAGGTGGAGGATGAGGATAGACAAACGGAACACAACAGAAGCACAGGAACACAGCGCAGATGGAAGCGTGAAACGATCTGAAAGCCGCCCGATGTAATAGTTACAAAGGTATAGAATAAAGACGCTTAACTAGGAGAATAAATAAGCTTAATAATTTTTACAAAATAATAATAATTTTTAAAAAATGTAAAGTGAATAAAAATTATAACTTCCTTATGTAATTTCCATAACTTTTGTATCCACTTGTCTAAAGGCGACTAGTTTGAAAGTTAATTCGTAAATCATTTATTTTGTAAGATTTTTTTTTGCTTAACGTCAAAACTGCTCTATAACACCGATTTAGCTAACAAAGGTTTATTGAACATTCATAGATGACAATAAAGCCCTTAGTATTTCCATTCAAAGACAAATAATATAGATAGATAGATAATACGTTTATTCTGCTGCACATAATTATACAGTTACATAATCAAGTTGTAAACACTAATAATAGTCAAAGAGTCCGATAGGTAGAAGCCATTAATGAAATACAAAATATAAGAATAATAATTAGTGAACAATGTTGCAGCCAGAATGGTCCCCGTCTCAGCCTATGCCACAGCAAAGCCATGACTGATGATGATGATGTAATAAATAAAATTGGACTTTAGCAAAAGTGTTGCCGATTTTTTGCTGATCATAGGCAATTAAGTTAGAAAAACTAAAATTATTATTGTGTACATAAATATAATATCCAGTTTTAATAATAAAGCTGCTATGACTGAATTGTTAGTACTAACATCCATGTGTCTGAGATTATTATTACTTATCCAAAACCAGAATGAAATATGGGAAATTCCAATAAAAGTGTGGCGTGCCCTTTGAAGCATCTGAACATTGATGATAGCTGTGTCGAGACAGATCACTATCCTTGCAAATGGTAGTTATACAGAAACAATAGATAAAGCTGCAATATTTTCCTTGGCGGTTACGGCAATTAGCATCAAAAGACGCGGCAGAGTCTAACCGTAAATTAAAATTACTGTGAGATTGTAAAACGAAAAAAATATTTCAAATGTGATCTCATCATCTTTAATCATTATCATTCATCACGGAATATTATTGAAGATGAATAAAATAAAATAAAATATAAGAAATTAATGACAATTTAGATTATCGTGAATCACTTTCAAGACACTTAAGGCCCAATCTGGTTAGAACCTTGTACATAATCTTCGTTATTTTTTCTTTTTACATCTGTGTGTATTTTATTGACACTTTATGCTCGTTTTAACGCTCTGTTGGTCTAGTGGTTTAAGTACCGGGTCGCAATCTCGGGGTCCTGGGTTCGATTCCCGGGTCAAGCGTATTTTTCTAACTCGGGTTTGTGATCACCAATCCGCATTAGGCAAGCGTGGTGATCCCATTATAGTAGCGATAATTTGAATTCTACGATAGAGGCCTTTGCCCTGCAATGGGACAGTTTATAGGCTGATACTTTACTATACTTTTTATACTCGTATCTCTCTAGGTTTACAATCCCACAGTGAAGTATTGACCTAATGTATGACACCAAATCGTCGCGGTACGTCAACACGCGGTTCCACTTTCAGTATTCTAAAAGCGATGTCTTTTACTTGGTCAAACTTACAATATAAAGGTGCGATCTGGCAACCCTAGTGGTTGCCTGAGAGGATACCGCGAACGCACGCGTTCCACCCGCTCGTATGAAGATACAATACTGCTTGTAATCAACGCAACAACTTGCAGCAGACGGTAAAATATTTAATTCATTCATTGTGATAGAGATATCACACCGACTGCAACGAGTTTTTGGTTGGAGTATAACGTTACTTACCTTTAAACCTACTGACCATTTTGAACAACTTAACTGTCATATATCATTCATTATTAACGACTGAAATACTCTACCCTCTTCCGCAAATCCTTGCGTTGACTATAGTTTTTATTACCGCGTCATGAAGGGTGCTTACCCTAAACAGACTTTGCCTTTTCATAGAAAGCCATACTTTTAAAACTGCGCGAAGCCGTTAGTACTGCGGTGACGTGCTGAATCCTTTCTCTACCGCACCCGTATATACAATCTGCGTCAGGGCCGGTTTGACGTCTTTCACGCTGTGACGTTTTTTTTCGAAAATGGCACATTCCGCTGACTTTATAGTTCCATGGTCATTTTTCTACCAGTGACCAGTGATCGGAAGAGGTAGTACAATTTAGGGTCAATGACCTCAAACATTACATTAGTATGGATAGCCCGCAGGATTGCGAGATTTCGGAAATGTTCTATACGTGTAAATTACATTTCTCTTATCAGAAACTAAAAAATAGCACAAATATTTGAGTAAATCAAATGTTACATTCTATTTATGTAGTCCTTTTCGACATTTCGAAGAACGTAACTCTGCACGTTTTATATAAATCCAATTGAATACTATATCTTTTTATATTTGGTAGTAAATCGTCATTTGAAAAATAGATAATTATACAAAAACACCCTACAATTAATTCACAAACAAAATTTGCGTATTGTTTTTGAATATTTATTTATTCTTTATTAAAATATAGATAGATAGAAAGATAGATATTCTTTATTGCACAAAAATAAAATACAAGCATGATACAACAGCAACAGACAGTACAATAAGGCGGTCTTATCAATAAGGCGGTAAATATTGTTTTGAATATTTATTTATTTTCCTTATTGCACAAGAAAAAAAGTACAATTGGCGGAATTCATGCCATAAAGCATTCTCTACCAGTCAACCATTCGACGATGTAGAAATATCTAAAATAATGCCCAAAATGATTTTAACTTTAAAATAAAAGATTTTTTTTTGCGCAATTGCGGTTACGTACTATGGTTTATGTTTTACTTTTAAACATAGTGACGTGCCGCAAGTATTCAGTTACTTAAACCGATCATTCGCGTATAAAAATTAATCTGGCGGCAATGAGGCTGCTTATAGCTGAAGTAACTTTGATGCATTTTACAATAAAACGTAATAAAAAGTACAGTCATTTGCAGGTAAACTGTTTAATTAACAAAATAAATTAACCTGATCTGAACATTGAATGTGATGAATGGCTTAAAAGGGCATGTTCCATGTTCGCCAATTTTAAATATCCGTGTTCATCAATCATCATCTGCCATTTCGTTTGTCACTTCAGTCAGTACGAGATGAGTGCAGAAAATCCTACGACGACAATAAGACGTACGCGTTTTTCTTGAGTTTGTATGTTGTTTTGTTGTTGAGTGTCGTTTATTAATTTTGTTTGTAATGCCAAAAAAAGACTTATTTACATTTTTCGTTCTGACACTTTTCACGTCATTTTATATCTATATAACTAAATATACTAAACATCCAATCGTGTATTTCTTTTTCGACAAAAACAAGATTGGAAGTTTTGCATGTCTAAAAGTGTTCTTTCGACAATTTCGAAATTGGTTACAAATCGACAATCGATGCCGCTGAGTATCGATTTTAAGGGTACTTCTCTAGTACTGAACTGTCAAAAAGGACTTCATAATTGGAATAGACTATAGTATAGGTAAGCAACTCTTATCGCAATGTTCATTCATTTGTAAGCGCCGTTGGCGTGTCCATATTAAGATTTCCATAATAAAAATTAAAACATAAAAACTTAAACATAATTCGATTTAATTAAATTAAAAAAAATGTTATAAATAAATTATTAAAAATGTTATAAAAATAGTCCAAGATGAATAATTGATTGATATAATTGATATATTACTTCATTATAATTATACACTAAGTAGTTATGCAGAGCGTTGTCTCCTGGCACAGGCAATTTAATGCCTAAAAGGAGGCTTCAAATACTAGTAATTTAAGTGTGAAGTAATGAATAAAGAAATATTGTATTTTGTATTTTTTTTTTGTATTTCGTCAAAAATTGCACACCTAAATCCGATCAGTGGTCATGAATCACTGACAAGGTGACATGAGCGGTCACATCTCGCACTGACCTGTCGGAACTGCTCGCTCCTCTCGTGCCGTCTGTGATGGTGATCGGACAGCTGCGTCTCCAGGAAGTCAGCCTGCGTGCGCGAGTGGCGCATCGCCGGCTGAGGCGCCGCCACCGCCCGGAGGTGCGGCGTGGACAGCGGCCGCTGCGGACGCTCGCTCGTGCTGAGAACGGGAGCGGGGACCATTTAGTGATAATCCTTACTAATATTATAAAGGCGAAAGTTTGTTTGGATGGATGTATGGATGGATTTTTGTTCCTCTTTCACGCAAAAACTACTAAACGGATTTTAATGAAACTTTACAGTAATGTAGCTTATAGATCAGAATAACACATAGGCTATAATTTATAAAGATATTGTGTGAACGCAGACGAAGTCGCGGGCAAAAGCTAGTAGATAGATATATTTACCTAACTAACGACTACGGCGAAGCAAAAAGGAGGGTTATGATTTTGACCTGTATGTATGGTTGTTCACCTGTTCCCTCATAACTTCTAAACTAGTTATCATATTTGAACAAATGAGGTGTCGTTAGTAGCGTCTGGATTGTCTTCTGGTTCTAGGCGACATGAAGTCACGTTAAATCAACTACAGCGCCCTCTAGTGAATTTAGAGTAACTATAAAAAATTGCTTGACGGTACCATGTGGGGTATGAAATGAAAGAGCTTTTTTAGTATATTTTAAATATATATTTTTATTTATTAAACTGATCACTAGGAATGCACAAGATCGTACGAAGTAGAGGAGTGAAAAGCAGAAAATGGAACTCTAGCTCCGAAACGACAGGTACGCAACGGGACAAAAAGCTAAGATGATGATTGAGATAATTTCACAACAAAAATAACCATAACAAAAATACCATATTTAATAATTACATAGATATATATTCTTCAATTCACAGACCATAGTTCAATAGACAGCCTTATCGTTAGTAGTTACTTCTTCCAAACAGCCTACAGCAGTACAGCAGTGCAAAAACAAATATAGGGCTCTTAAAGTTTTACATAAGTACTGTCGCTGGCATATATTTGATTAGACTGCCTTCGCATCAATAAAATCAAACTTTCGCTTCAGAATTTTAGATACACAGTTATCTCTTATATCAATTCACTGCCCTAGACCAGAATTAAGAAATATTAGTGATGGGATGTGATGGTTATCGTTTCTGGTCTCTTAAAGTAATAGTAGTAATTATACTATATCAATACATGGACAACTTTACCATTTTATTACTATGTTATAATGGTTTCTAGTCCATAAAATGTATTTGTGGTTTTAAATTAAACCGTTTTTCAATATTTTCCACAAGCTTCGCAAACACATTAGCATTGACGTAGAATATTTCAAATGCAAAACCAAACAATAAATCGCAATACTTTTTGCAAACATATTCGCCAAGCAGGAATGTTTTATTTATACGCTTATTAAAATATTCGAATAATCTGAGAAGTAAGTTCCAGACGAACATTAGCCTTTCAAATCGTGTGTTGGACACTGAATCTTTTCCGATAACGTATTCATCGTTATTTTGAGCCCACATAATAATGAGCCAGGGAATATTTCATGGTCTTTGTCGAGTTGCGGTCAAGGGCATATTCTACCTTGAGTGGACCAATATAAATGTGATAAAGCTGAATGAGGCCAGATTCTATTGACAGGCGCGAGGTCTTTTTATGAATCTTCTTTCTTGCTCAGCTCTTATGAGAATTATTATGTTAGAAATCGTTTATTAGTATGAGCAACTTAAAAATTGATAGTTATTGATTATATCCACAGGAGATTAATATCGAAATCATGTGATAGACGGCCTGAGTTATCTATATATATAAAAGGAGAACCTGAGGTACTAAGTGACTAGGAATGCCCCCCAGCCCAAAATACTGACACAAGAAACTTGAATTTTGGAAAGGGGGTTCCTTTAATAGTGGAAGTGAGTACTGAGAAGGGATTTTCGAAAATTCAACCCTTAAGGGGGTAGGTAAAGGGTTAAAAGTTTGTACCAAAGTCCGCCTTCTTTAATGTTAGAAATGTGAAAATTTGTATTCAGACTAATAATTTGAAATAAAAAGTATTTAAAGTTTTTTGAATATCACCCTTAAAGGGGGTAAAATAGGGGATGATTTGCCAGTATAGGGGTTCAGTCATTTAAAAGTTAGAATTTTAAAAATCGGTATACGTTCTCCTTAGTTTAAATAAAGAACAAGTTGTTTTAACATTTTTATAAATTCAACCCTTAAGGGGGTGAAAAGAGGGTTACAAGTTTCTATGGAAATCCGTCATATTTGATGTTAGGAAAGTAAAAAGTTGTGGATATACGTATAATTAAAATAAAAAGTAATTCACTTGAACATTTTTGAAAAAAACACTCTTTGAGGGGGTAAATTAGGGGATGAAATGAAGTATGGGAGATTAGACAGTTTAAAAGTTAAAATCTTAAAATTGATGTTTGGGCACCGGTTTTAAGAACCAATAACACCTTTCTACTTTTTTTTGCGTTCGTAAATTTGAACATAATTAGAGGAAGGTTTAAAGTTCAATTTTGACGTAGATTAGACCTGAAGGTAGATTGTACTTGATCTTAACCGTCGAAAATTTATTTCAAATAAATGGGAAATAGAAAGCATTTGCCTAGTACACCAATCACTGACTTAACGTAAATATGTTTATAATTTTGCCAATAAATAATTTATTTATTTGTTTATTATTTATTTATTTCCATTCAATTTAAGCCCACTAACTATGAATAAATGTAATTCATATCTGAAGAATCATTATATAGTTGACGAGTTGTTAGTTATTTAGTTGAGTTAGAGCAACCTCTCAACGCCTCTGTCTCATCACGACGACATTGCCAGAATCTATGCCCCCCATTGGACACTAGCCTCCTCGTATAGAGTTTTCAACGAACACATTCAGAACAACTTAATTTTGAAATCATGAAGTAACATTAAGCTTAAAGAGAAAAAAATCGTTTCGCTGAGCAAAAATTCATGTTTTAATATTTGGCTAAATCTTAAGGGCAGTTTCTTAGTCGCAAAGCATTTTTCATCATGTAATTCCATTCCAATTATTCTTTTTTTATTTATTATACTATTTGTAAAAACATAAAATAGGTTATTAGGTCAGAATAAGCATATAACTTCTACGCCACATAATATTAGCCTACACCTTGTCCTTTCTGCTTTGTACAATAGAAACCATAGACCTCAGAAATTTACTCCATATTCTTTTTTATGTGATAGGTGGCAGACGAGAAGTCAGATCATCTGATAGCAAGCGATTGCCGCCGCCCATTAACACCCGCGAAACCAGTGGAGTCACAAGTGCGCTGCTTACCTTTAAACCCCCCTTTCCCCCGAATTGGGCTTCCGGTACCCTCACTCACGCAGCGAAACACAGCACAGTGCTGCTTCACGCCGTTTTCTGTCAATCTAACACAAATATCTGATTCGTCAAAAATCTATTACTGGTGCGGGGATTGAACCCGAGACTCTTGCGTTACATTCGAAGGTCGAAAATCCAAACCGTTGGACTAAACGGTTCACCAATATACTAGATGGTTAGCTTAAAGTCTACTGTGCTACAAATAGGGTTCTATTGATCTCTCTCACTAATTAATTCAAACAAATCGCTAAAGCATAAGTTTTACAAGTAATAACAGTCGCCAATAGCATTATCGTGAGTGAGCATTATTAAAACGAAGCCGTCCCGTAACAAACGAAAATATACCTGTCGCATTCAAGCATAGGAGACAAAGCGCGTGTGAAAGGGAGAAACTCCGAGTCGGTCGTAACGTCTGGTTCGTTCGTCAGAACTGTCAAACACACCGCGAAGCCAGCGTAATCCTGTATAATCAACTATGCATTTCTGTACTTATAGGTGCACTAATCAGACAACACCAGATATCGACCTGACCCCAATGTTTAAGCTTATGCACTGGTGTTATACCAGTTAAACTTTTATAAAACACCTGAAATAAGTATAAAAACGACTAAAAATAATCAACAGGTCGTCATGACTCCAAAACTACGCTAAGATTTTTATGCGAAGAGCGAACTTATAAAAATTGCAAATAACCTTTCTAAACACCGTTCCACGCGCAATATCTTGATATGGTTAAAAAATGTACGCTAATTCAATCACTATTCTTATTACAATACGGTCCTTCCGACTAACCAAGCTCGGATCGACACCTGTTGATTAAGATGTGACCGTACATAAAGGGTGGATTATTTTTCTATGAAAAATTACCTGAAGAGATTGCTAAAAAACTTCCATATACTCTGCTTGTTCTTCTTATCCATCCCGGAGTCCACGCGGCTGGCGCGCACCATCTCCGTCCAGCGAACTGCATCTTGAAGCTCCATAAACCGCTCCTATAAAGAGCAAATTAATTCATGTTTAATGTATTAGCTTGAACCGTGCAACAAATAGTTCGTGTAACAAATAGGTCTTCAATTATGAGTTAAAGCATTGGGTGGGTACCATCTTGTATATAGCTACCCTACTTACATGGCACTGGTCAAGTCGGACATCATTCACTGTTGCGACAAATTTATTGTATATAAATAAATTAACGCACATTTTAAGTTTTTAATCAGTGAGTTGCGACATTAAAATAAGTAGGCAATTATCAGTGATCAACAAGTTGAATGCATTTTCTCACTAAACAAAAATATAAGTTTCCGACTCATTTCTACTCTTTACTTTGCCAGTTATCTTATCCGCGCGGGAAACACAGCCGCCTAAGGCCAGCGTATATACAAAATGCACCGAATCGAATCTAATCGTATAGAAATGCAAGTAAGAGTTCCAAGCACACGTGACCGACGCGCCGCCCGGGACGCTAGCCTATAGGTACTAAAGTTAGGGCTTTTGCAGATCGATTCAGCGCACCTAAAGGACGCCTAAAATTGGCCGCGCGAAATATGAATAAATCAAGGCATCGCGCATGGCTCGCGTATTCCTGTGCAAACAGTTTCGAATGAAGTCAACTGTCAACATAGCTACGAATCAACCAATCGCGGCCTATGGTTTTGGCGTCTATGTGTAACAAATCTGGTAAACAACTGTTTATTTTACCTTGGTATGATTGGTTGGATGGAATAGTTTAATGGGACTGTGAAATTATGATGGTCGCTGCAGCCCGCTTGGAGTAAGCGATGTTGTCCCGTGGGTATGAACCATATATAGAATTTGTTACTCAGGGAAATCGAAGCTTTGAACTAGTGGAAGAGTTTTCAAAATGAGTCTACAAAGTTTTAGTGCGTATATATGTTTTGTAGTAACCATTAAAAAATACAAACCATTCTTCTTCAAAGTATTAGTAATTGAGTTACACTTACCTACATGATTTTATGCAAAAGGCGACAAACGAGCAAGCATGTCACCTGATGGTAAGTAATCACCGCCGCCCATAAACATCTGCGAAATCTGAGAAGTCGCTGAAGAGTTGCCGGCCTTTTAGAAAGGAGTACGCTAGTCTCTTGAAGGTTCCTAAGTCCTAGTCAGACCATTCGTCGGGACATACTGCTGCAGCCAAACCGATCTACAAAACTGACAAGATACGTGGGAAAAAGATCTGCGAGAAACATTTAATTTTCTACTAAGTCTTATATCATATAATAAATGAGACACCAAAATTGAGTTTTTAATGATGTATAATTATAATTCTCTTTAAAATTAAAAACTTAATGTAATTACATATTTAAATAAATTTTTCTCCATAGTCAACCAGAATAACAATGCCTATATATACATATAACATGTCACATATTATTCAATTTCAGCAAATTCCCTCACCAACTAAATAAGGTACAAATCAGATTATACAAGAAAAACTAAATAAAACATTTAACTAGCTTACAATTAATTCACAAACAAAATTTAGCTACAATTTTTCCTGAAGAAATAGAATACAAAGGGTTTGAATAAGGTCAACAAAACTACATAAACTATATAGAAAATCTACTGATTATTCTATTCAAAGTGAAATATATTGGGACCTTATCATTAACATTATCTTTTTAACTTGTAACACCATCGCGCAGAAAAGCAACCGTTTAGATTCCAACGCGAGCGCCGAATTCGTTGGTACGGTATTTGGCGAATCCTCTATTTGTTTCATGTTATTCTTTTTTTCAATATCTCTTTTTTCCGTATATTCTTTTTCCGTGTATTCTTTTGCGGTATATATTTTTTCTGTGTATTCATTTTCTGTATATTCTTTTTCTATATATTCTTTTTCCGTCACAACCTCCTTGAGTTCCTTCAGATTCGTATTGGAAGTATTCCCTCTCAGCTTATACCTCTTTTCCAGAATTACCAACAACAAAATCAAAAGCTTGAACCATTGCCTGCGCATTGTTGCCGTTTCCAAATATGTCTTCACAACACAAATTAACGTCTCCAAAGACAACCTTACTAGTTCGAAATCATTTAAAAACTGAAAAAAAATTGCAAATATTACCGTATTTATAGCCACGGCGTACCAATGCACTGTTTACATACTTATCTGATTCGTTGAAAGTTGCACTCCCTCTTGACCCATTGATGAACTTGTAGATATTCATTTGAAAAGAATATTTTAAATACTGTAATCTTCACTACATTATTACCGTCAATGTAGTGACATACACACCCAGATATATAGACGGGAATATGAATTTAGATGTCTACATAATACGGGTTTCATTCATATTTATGGTTTTCATAAACCTAGCATCTTACGTCTATGATAATAACATCGCTATATACTAGATACACGTCAGGAAATAAAAATATGTTCAAGCTAAAATCTACATTGCTATATATATTTATCTGACCCGTTGATATATTCAACGGGCCAGAAAAGAACGGGCATAGTAAAAGAGGATACGCCTCGTAGATTTCAGATATCATGTGGAAATAGGTGCTTTCGTTAGCTTAATAATGTATAAACCCTACAGTACCAGTACAGTACAGTAGTAAAGGACTGGAAGCGCACCTGTGACGCCTTTGACGTGGCAGGTGTCCATGCGCGGTGGTAATCGCTTACCATCGGGTAATAAGTCTACTCGTAGGTCCCTATACCATAAAAAAAGTACTGCGAAAGCATCAACATCACCTTCATTTCTGCGTCCTTGGTATTTTTAAATAAACAAAAGACTAACATTTATTTATTTATTTAAAACTTTATTGCACAAAACGATACAATAGGCGAACTTAATGCCCAGAGGCATTCTCTACCAGTCAACCTTTGGGTCATGCAGAAAGGATAATGGTGCGGCGATATCCAGAGATGTTCTAGTTGAATTTCCATTGATAAGATAAAGATAAAAAATCCTTTATTCAATTTAGGTCCACATAAAACACTTATGAATGTCAAAATAGGCACATAATATCTACCGCTGGTTCGGAATGTCGATTTCTACTAAGAAGACACCAGCAAGAAACTCAGTAGTAAAGCGGTCTCATCGTGTCCGCCTCGGTTTTGGAGATTTGTGTTTCATTTTTGTTTGGGTATGTGGTTAGCACGTCACAATCATAATAAAATCAAAGGAAAATACAAAACAAAAGAAAAACCTTTCCGTAACGTGTCACCAAAAACCTTCGAAGCTACTGTCCAAGGCTGGCTTGACATTGGACTAAAAGGTTTGAATGATAGTCTCATACGCTAATCTCATCTGTTAGTATTTTGTCTCGTACCTTGTATTGGTTCCTCTCCATGAGAACCCGCGCCATCTCGACGCGGGTGAAACGCCTGCGCTGAGCCATCGGCACATCTGCTTCGTCCTCGTTCTCTCCACCGCCAGCGTTGTTGCTCATCGTCTCCTGTAGGCATTAGTATAGGGTAAATCAAGATATAGCATTATATATTTTTTATTTACTACAGTAAACAAATACGAAAGAAACAAGTGTTTATCACACGAATGTTTGTCGAGGCCTTTGGCGTATGATATAAATACGCCATCCTGGCCAGTCAAATCATATCAATGTGATTTGCAGTTGCAATTTCGAAAAATTTATATAAACCAACCACTTTTCGTGGGGGTTACCACGTGTGAAAAATCCGCTAGATAACATACCATCTTATTACAAAAATCTAGTCTGGCATTAGCTTTAATGCTAAACTGACGGAATTAGCTGTCACGGGAGTAAACTGTCATTGTCACTGAATAATTTTGAGGTTATTAGTTTAGTTCATACACATTTTAAACTGGGGGTCAAGGTGGTTTACTTTTTGTATTATAGTTGATACACTAACTGACGTTAAACTTAGTTTTATAACAATGTTTTTTCTAGTTCTTCAGTTATTGATAGTATGAATCCTACTACTTATATTAAATCACGTTTTGGAATTAGAGGTTTTCTATTGGACTGAGGTTCAAATTTAACAGCATTGGTTGGAATGACCGTAGGGCGAGTCATAATCATCATTCTAGCCAATATAAGTCCACTGCTGACCTATTAGGCCTCTCCAATGATCTCATTGGCCCTGCCTGTGCCACCCACAGTCCCGCGACTTTTACCAGATCGTCGCCAGTCAAAACAAGCCTCGTCATCAACATTTTAAAAAAAACATGCCAATCATACCTTCAAGTTCCTCAACTCCTCCTCGAGTTGCGTGACCCTCTCGCGGAGCTTCTCCCTCGCAGCGCTGAGGCTGGCCACCTCCTCCCTCAGGATCTCTTGCTCCGCAGTTAGCTCGTCTACTTTCACTATCAGGTCATCTTTCACCACGTTCAACGCGTTCCTGTTAGGAAGGTCTTTATTGTGATACAATCGTGTAGAGCTTGACCGTGGGAGAGCCACGATTCTGCATGAATGGCCGGCTCGACCAGAGTGATACCAAGGCCTTCAGAAAACCGGCGTGAAGAGGCACTGTACTGTGTTTCGCTGCGTAAGTGAGGGAACCGGAAGCCCAATCCGGGGGCAAGGGGGGTATAAAGCTTGTGACTCCACTGGTGTCGCGAGTGTCCATGGGCGGCGGCAATCGTTTACCATCAGGTGATCCGTCTGTTCGTCTGCCACCTATCACATAAAAAAAGACAGTTCTGACGATAAGATTACTAATTACTTATATCAAATCTTGAAAAGAAGATTGGACACAACGAATGATACCCAGGTCTTACGGTCAGTTGAAGATATGTGTCCGTATTCAAAACTACGAGTAGTTTGAAAATAACTGTTCTACTTTTATGAACTCATTTCCAAAATTAACAGAAAATTGTGATTTGATCTGGACATCGAACCCTTGACCTCAGAACTATAAGTTGGCTCTGTACCCACTAAATGACATTAAGCAATAAGTCTTGTACAAAAATATGAATATCACTTACTTTGTTGCTAATAACTCGTTGTTCTCCAAAATAAGATTCTCAACTTCTTTTCCCATACCTAACAAGAAATCAAACGTTAGTGAACAGAAATAACAAAAATAAATTTACAAAAAGGAATTACATCTTTACAACCAACACCGGTATGGATGTACTAGTAAGACTAACTACATAGCATAATGTTTTTTTGGACGGAAGAGCTGCAACGGCAAATGAGGGAACCCGCGATGGTCCCGCGGGGTCAATTACAGTCTGTTCCAATTATGAAGTCCTTTTTGACATTTCGAAGAACGTAACTCTGAAACGTGTTCATATAAATCGAATTGAATATCTCTTTTTGTATTTGGTAGTAAATCGTCATTTCAAAAATATACAATTATACAAAAACACCCTACAATTAATTCACAAGCAAAATTAACATATTGTTTTTGAATATAATGCTCAAAATAATGTAAACTTCAAAATAAAATAATATTTTTTTGCGCGATTGCGGTTACGTACTATGGTTTATGTTTTACTTTTAAACATAGTGACGTGCCTCAAGTATTCAGTTACTTAAACAGATCATTCGCGAATGAAAATGTCTGGCAGCAATTTGCAGGTAATTATCATTTAAACTGTTTACCTAAATAGCAAAATAAATTAACTTGATCTGAAAATTGAATGTGATGAATAGCAATTCAAAAGAGCATGTTCCTGAGATATAAAATTCTATATTCGCCAATTATAAAAATCCGTTTTCATCAATCATCATCTGCCATTTTGTTTGTCACTTCTGTCAGTACGAGACGAGTGCAGAAAAGCCTAAGACGACAATAAGGCGTACGCGTTTTTCTTGAGTTTGTTTGTTGTTGAGTGTCGTTTATTTTTTGTTTGTAATGCCATAAAAGTGTTCTTTCGACAATTTCTATTAACCTTAGTTGTTGAAAGATAATTCGATTAAAAATGGTTACAAATCGAGATTCGATGCCGCTGAGTATCGATTTCTTAATGTACTTCCCTAGTACTGAACTATTAACATCTGTCAAGAAGGACTTCATAATTGGAATATACTCTAGACTGTAGCGCTCCCTTCACACATGGCCAACCCCATATAAATGTTAGGGACTAACTACATAGCTTAGTTTTGAATTTGTAATAAAGTTGGTTAATTCGGTGTATTCCCAGTTTCCCCCAAATGAAAATTTTTCCTGCAGTTTCTCCCTTGGAAGTGCGGACCAACGCGCACCGTTTGATGTGAATCGTCCCTAAGACTTAGAACCTTGTAAACTCGACCGGAAAGCATTAGGGAGAGGAGGGGGGGGGGACGACGATAGTCTTACTTCACTCCCGCATTATGATGAATGTAAAGTACTAACTACAAACTCTCTACTATAAGTTAATATTAACTAATTAGTACTCGCTAGCGATTGCTCAGGCGCTCTAGTGAAGGCGATGGCAAATAAAAGATCTGGCGGTAGGGGAATAAGTAAAGTATGAAAATCGTGGTGTTACACTACAAAGCAGATTGGAAAGTATATTAAGATATTCTAAATGAATTTAACAAATAATAATCAAAATAAATTTAATTTATACGTGACTTATTTCTACTGAGTTACGATCTGACTTAAAGATGTTTCTATTAAAAAAAAATTATTAATAATGTAAGAAACGCACAGAGAACCAAGATGTAAAGTTATAAAACGGTGCCCTATAGTTTTGTAGTCGTATATTGTAGTATCGACTATAGACTTTTTTATTTTTACAGATAATAATATACGTATCAACTGATTTTAATGGAATATTAAAAAACCGCACGACAAGAAAACAATAGAATAGAACAAAACGAATGGCAAAAGTCTAACTAAAGATTCGTTCTTAACGGCAGAGAAAAACTATAACTATCGGTATGTGTGAATGGGTCAGTGTTGGAATAAGCCAACAATCCGCTTTAGTATCATTGTCTAACTGTGTTAGCAAACGAGATTTCGTCACGCTTGGAATGGTATCTCCACTCACATCATATGTTATTGATATGGACAGTAGACACCCATGTAGATACATTATATTGACCACTTATTATTATATATACTTATTTTGATACTTAAGAAAGCCCATTTTCAAAAGTTACTATAGGCCGTCAATTTCAAGGCCCAGTTGATAAAATGGTGTTAAACGCGAGCGGTGCGGTAACTTACAAGTTACGAGTTTGGTAAGGTTAAGTTATGTCGTCCCACGCTGTTGTGGTTCTGAGCACGTAGTATACATTTATTTATTTATTATTTTATTTATTTATTTACTGAACTTAATCTATTATTACAGGCTGAGACCCAATGCAATAGACAAGCAACCCATTAAAAATAACTATTATATAAAATACATGCAGGACCAGTCCGTCGACACTTCAAAGAAATGTAAGTTATTGTATATAATAATGTAGAAGAAATCTAAAAGTGGTGTTCCCCGCGTTACATTTGGCCAATGTCAGGTTAGTTGCACTAAAATCGCGGTCATTTTTTCAAAACAGTTATAAAATTTGAAATTCTTCTCAATTGAAACACTGTAACATCATCAATATTTGAAAAGAGTAACTACTGAGTTTCTTGCTGGTGTCTTCTCAGTAGAAATCGACATTCCTAAATTGAATAAAGAATTTTTTTATCTTTATCTAATTACCAATTGGCTATGGTATGATGGTTTATTTGGGTGAATAAAATTCAGTTACCGTTGTAACTGAATCCATCTAGTGAAATATTGAATAATTAACTACTGAAATGTTCATTCTGTTCTGATGGTTGGTATTGAATTGGTTCAAAGCAGTAAGTAGGTTGGTTAAAGATGGAACACCAAATATTTTTGACAGAACTGACAGACAGGGATTTGTATGGAAGTGCCGACTCTTATAACGTAGTGATTATTATTCTCTTTGTGCAGCTGTACTTTGTACTGCTAATTTATAGTCCAATACAGAGAAACCTATTAAGAACACTGTATTTTCAAATTTAGCCTCGCCAAATTATATTATTGTAGCCCTGAGCATAAGTATGCGAAACTGACCGCACGTCAGAAAAGTCAGTCTTTTTGGGAAATCATTTATAGAGTATCATATTTTTTTAGTTAGACAAAACATTACAACTTGGTTCTACGCGCGTGTGTTCATTCACATAGAGTACTTACCGAAGTAGTTATCATTAACTGCATTACGATGAGGCGACAATGTTAGAACGCATGGAAACAGAACGAACATTTATTAGTATTAGAACAGGACGATGAGATCTATCCGTCGCATGCCACATACATTGGTTTATCTGTTGGGGTGTTAATTTAAACTATAAGTTAATTTTATTTACAAGTGATTATGTTTCTACACTTAAAATCAAGATTGCTTTTGCGCGCAAACATGTAATAAACTTTCAAACTATTTAATTATTACTTTTAATATACTTTAAATATGTCGGATCTTAAAATACATAAAATATCGACATTTGATTAGCCACAGGGATTAGCGATGTTGTCAGAAAAGGAAGTAATTATATTAATTTTTTTTGGAAAAAATAATCATTACGTTTGTTATAAAATTACAATATTATCATGAAAGTATTTAAAATTATAAGAGAACCATTTAAAAATATGTTAATAAATGTAACAATTATTATCATCACATAACAAACACGGTTCGACAATAAGGATCGAGAGTTAAACACAATAATTTTATGTACACATCAATACACAGGAAAAGATGAGCTGAATACAAAGAAACATATGTACAATAGGGAATGTATTACTCTGTTAGCAACTTTGTAAACGTTGATGCTAATTACTGTAAAAATAGCTTCAAAGTGTTCTCTCATTCAAGATCAGATAGGACAAAGCATGAAAAGGTTAGATACTCAAAAGATAATTTAATATTTTCGCGAGGTGCCTACAAATCTGCTCGACTTATGAAATTATAATTTTCGTGTATAATTACCCGACTACAATAGCATCAATATTTGGTAAAACCCGAAATTATACTTCGGCTACTAAATCCACGCAAAAGTAAATCGGTAATTAAACTATTCGTAACATTATAATGATTGTTAAGAAAAAAAGACGGAAGATCCAGCTAACTAAATACACCGTGCGGTAAAACCCCTTATTTTTTTCGTTGTACAGTAATTTTACTCGCTGCGAATATTGTAGGCTACTTTTTAACATCTAAAAAAAACTCAGTCAGGCAAAACTCAGTCATAGAACACAAGATGGGGAAGCAGACTAAAATTGTATAGTACTTATCTAAACGTTGTGTGAAAGAGGTAAGTACATAGTTAAGTAAAAGACGGCTGACGTATATCGAACAAATTCATAGGCACCTTTAAGCGTTGAATACTCACCGGAAGACGCGTATTCACCAGGATGTACCCAGCTCCCTGTGAACAAACGCATATAAAAAATACATGGAAAATTTGCGAACATTCAGTTCATACATTCATTTCATATTCAGATATACACAAACTGAGACTGAGGCGAAACTACTTTAACTTTAAAATGAGTAGTTTTTCATATGTAAAGGGTGACCATCCGCCAAGCCATGGAAATGTATGAGGCACATGCGGGCAAAGACGATTTGGTTATATTCTTTTACCACATGCAAAATAAGTTCATGGCGAGCAATTTAAAAACAGTACATTGGAGCGTGATTGATTTGAAGGGGGTGACCTGAGATGGATGAATATTTTTGTCTTCTTTAGGACCTTACGCAACCCTACCAAGGGCAACCAGACCAACTGAATCATGGTTACACGTTTCAGATAGAATAGAAAAATCCAGAAGTGCATGTTCAGTTTCGAACCTACGACCATCCTATTGGAAGGCGCGTTCTTATCCAGTGAGCTACCATCGCCCCAAATAAACAAGGCTCTTTTACAGATCAGTGGCGCCGCCACCAGTTTATATTGATTTTAACGAAATTAAGACAATAAATCAAATACTATAAAACGAGCGTATCAAAAATTCATCAAGACTTCTAAAATGAAAAAGAATTTTGTGATTTTTCAGGCTTATTTTGCACACGCCATTCATGACACAATAGGCTATTTGACAAAATTCTGAAAACTATCTTACGGTATTCATTTGTATATAAGGAGCCCTAAAAAATTACTTTTATGTTTTTATTTTAGATATTTCAATAAAAAAAACAAAAAAGAAAATGCAATATTCAAATATTGCCGCGAAAACGCGTCTTTTAGCAATATGGCGGCCAGTGACGTAGATTGTCCATAAATAAACATTGAGCTTGTTGGTGTTTCAGTGTTTCTTTCAAATAGTTTTATAGACTTTTTTTTGTTTATTTCTTCCTATGAAGGAAAGGCAATCAACCATAGGCAGTAGACTTAAGCGTAATCTACGTCACGGGCCGTTTTTAGTCACGTGACCTCTGTTTATAAAATAATAATTTTAGAAGACGAATTTTGATGAAATAATGCAATATTTTTATCTCGCGTTATTACAAATCGCTCCACAAAAAATATATTAACACTGATATTATAAAAGAAATGTATATTTTTATTACTGTCAAATAGCTTTTGTTTTTATATTATAGTGGCCACTTTTTTTAGCCACTAGAATACGCAAGGGATGGCCGCCAGGAGCGACTGGTGTTTACCTGTGATGTCAGCACCATCGTCACCCTCCGCGATATTCGCCTCCGTGTCGTGGAAGGCCAGCTCCTGGTACAAGGTGTTCCCGCTTCGCTTCTCGCTTTTTGTCTGAGACTTGCCCGAGCTTGCGTTCGGAGGTGCAACGGGGGAGGTAGCCTGGAACATTGAAATGCATTTGCTTTCATTTTTGTGCACAAAAATAGAGTATTTTAAGTACATAAATAGGCCTTTTCATCTGTGGCAGATGTTTCTAGCAGCATCTCGCGGTATGACTTGGCTGCAAAGTCCTATACGGGAATTAACCTTTCGCCTACTTTTGCTGCAGGCATTAAGAGCTGTTACGGTTGGGGTGACGGCGGTTAAATTAATCTATACTACTTATACAGAGGTTAATTCTACCAATAACGACCAGCCTCTAACCAAGAAAGCTAAACATACGTGATGCTATCAACACCCAGTCCCGTCTATTAGTACAATTTTGAACTATTACAGGAAACGGGATTCGTAAAATTACATCTCATACTTGACCTAACTCCGTACTAAGACACTTGTGTTGCGAACATCAATAAAAAGAGGAATTACAAATTGAATATACATTAAATTACACCCAGACACTGAGTAAACACAAGTAGTCATCACACGAATGTTTGCCAAATGTATTGTTCGTACAGTCCTCAGACCTACGGCCATGTATCCGCAATCCATATACAGATATAACAAATAAAGATATACAGTCTAAAAGTGGCCTCGAATTCGCTACTCGTACAGAAAGATCTAGATAACACAAGATTTTTATTAAAATACCAAAGTGTCGGTCTTCTTTACCTAACGATATGATTATTTCTTTAAGTTAATAGAAATCAACAGGCGGCGCTAATGGATTGAACAAGCAACCCTAACAGCTGATTCGAAGACAGCAACTTCTTGATTTATAGCCTTAAGATTTCAAAGTCCATTTTAGGACCAAACTAAATACTGCTTCAAACCTGACGAAGATTACTATAATGCTGTTAGCGTGTAATAGCATTAGGGGAAATTGTAGCCTTAGATCAGCAAAACACGACGTATATGAAAACGGCTGAATACGCAATTACACAAAATACGTTTTAATCACCGAAAAAAAACTTGTCCGCCATATGCACCTTTTATACGTTCCTTCATTTTTCAACTCAAAGCTTACTCCATAAAGTAAGATAATAATAGTTAGCTTAAACCCGGACTATAATGATTACTTTACTCTATGACTTACAATTTATTTGACACGTGGTCAAAATCGGAACTTATGCTGTTTCCTTTACAAGTGTTTTGAACTTTTCGAATAGAAAAAATATATTAACAACGCCCTCCTTGTCCATGTCACCGAAGTGCCTTCTAATCGTAGTTGCACTATGGTAGTGACTATTATTATCTGACTCTATAGGTATGTAGTATCTTCTACATTAAAAAAAAACTTTATGAAATCCAATCTATGAGTGTCAATCAGTGTCAAGTCGACACGGCTATGGCTGTCAGCGTCATTTTATCGTTACGAAATCTCAAAATATGAGATATCCTCACGAGACTGTACTCGTGTTAGTATTGTTGGCTTGTAAGCGGGTGATAAGCTTAAATTGCTACCAATGCTCCACTCTAACTGACCGAGGTTGTTTCAACTATAACCTGGATGAGAAGCATTTGAAGCCTTGCGTGGAGAAGGAAGGTGTGGAGCCTGTTTGCCGCACTCTGTCACAGATGCAATTCTTCACGCCCCACACAGAGGTGGTGCTGATCAGGGAGTGCGCGTACGTCTACCTCCAACCACTCAAGTGCCTCCAGTCTCAAAACAGAGCGCATCACTCCATATCTTGTGAATGCAACGAGGACGGGTGCAATAGATCGCTCCAAATAAAAGAAACATCACTGTTATGGTTTATTTCGCTATTATTACTAGCGATATTGTAAGCTTAATTTTTATTTACTGTATGTATGTTTATTTTAATCAAAATCTTAATTTTTAGGGTCAAGTTTTTGTATACGATTTTGTACCTAAAACATTATAAATGTAATTAATTTTGAACAAAGTATTTCCGTATAAGATTTAAAACTTTCACGTTGCATTATACAAATAATTAATGTACATGGGACAAAACGCGGTTATTTTTATATGTAAGTACATACATACAAAAATTTGTACAGTCCGTTTGTGACCACGACCGTTGTAACGTGGTCGAAACCTCAAACTGTGAGTAGATTACTAGGTACGAGTATGTACTTACATATAAAAATAACCGCGTTTTGTCCCGTGCACATTAATTATAAGTATTTCCGTAATTCTATAAGTCAACTGAAGCGCAGAAGAATTCATCACGATTTCACTGATGAGGTCGATATTAATATAGCTAGTCGGTGACCTATGTACGGCCAGCCATCGTAGCGGTGTCCTAGTTAGCATGTCGCTTGCACTGCCCTATGCGTGAGCGCAGGAATAAGCTAGCGATTATCGCCTAGTGCTAGCACACCGGAAAATTCATCGACTTTACATACATTATCTAAGTTAAGGTGATGACGGGTAGGGCACACTAGCGACGCCATTCGATTTTAATTTTAAGCTACTAAACCGGATCTATTTAAAACTATTTCGAGGTTACAACCTCTCGGCTAACACTTATACTATTTATTAAATATTTAAACATAACACTTCTACCTTAATTAACTAGTTTAGGGTAAAGATACCTAATACTGTCGCAGTCCACAGGCGATATTGAGGCGATAAAAACCGACGACCCGCTTGGCTCAGTGGTAGTAAATGCTGCCTTTGGTGCAAGGGTTGAGGGTTCGATCCCCTGACAGTAAAAACATTTGTGAGCATGAATATGTCTGTATTGGTTTGGGTGTTTTCTATGTATTATAAGTATGTATTTACAAAAGAAAAGTATATATATATATATATATATATATATATTTGTAATTCCGCTGTTGGTTTTGATATCCGTAACACAGGTGCTCGAACTACCTATCTCGGAGTCAGATCAATGTATGTAATGTTATTAAATATTTTAAATATGTAATGCAATTGGAAATAAGATTCACCATGTGTGGTGAATTTGGAATGGATTGAGCCCCGCCATTTATCTTTCCTTTTATGCTAAAGGTGCAAACGAGCAAGCGGATCACCTGATGGTAAGTGATCGCTAATTCGTAAAATCAATCCGTGCACGAATAAATCAAAACTTTCGGACATAATATTATGTCCTCTATACATCTATAACATCGACTTCCTCGTTGGCGCAGTGGGTAGTGCGTCGCACTTTGAAGCGACGGCTGCGCTTGGGGTCCCGGGTTCGATTCCCGGGTTGGGCCAAATTTTGTACCTGAGTTCTTGTGTTGAGAAATTCTTAGTGTCCGGAGGCTAAAAGTTGGCGGTCTTGTACCCCCCTGCCTCGGAAAGCACGTTATGCCGTTGGTCCTGCACCCGATCTCTCTCAGGTCGTGTCACTCTGGTGTCTATGAGGTGAATATGAGGGCAAGGGAATAGAGATTGCGCTTAGTGTTTGCGCGTACACTTGAGCACTATAATATATCCTGCGTAAGTGGCTAATCGTTGAGATTGGCCGCGCTTAACCGAAATCGGTTGGAGGATATTAAAACATGGAAAGGGTTTTCCAAACCCTTTTCCAACTTCCACAAAGGCCGTCAATACCATTTTATCAAATAAAGTGTGAGTTAACTGGGAATACACGGTGCACTTCATTATAGCTAGATCCTGGAAAAATTCTCAAAAAGGGGAACTCTCAAATTTTATAGGGACACATATTATTTCGCACTTTTTAGTTCGTTGTTTTTGAAGGCGGTTTTTTTCGGCAGATTTTTTTTTAACATTCAAAGTCACTAAATCATGCTAAAGTTTTGTTCCAAGTACTCAAATTACTTACACGTCGTGTAACGGTTCTTATTGTTTAAGAAAGTTTATGGCCACATTAACTAGCTCATTGATACCACATGTAGGCGAATTTCAAACGGAAACTACCTATTTTGTTATCTTGAAAACTCAGCTAAGTTTTTGCTGCAAATGCATACACTTCTTATGATTAGGTAGATACTCCTAAACGCAAATAGAAACTGTCGTCAAACGAAACTTGCTATAACAGTACTAGAATAGTTACTATTCTTAGCTACGATTTTAGTCTTCATTTCATTCTATTCTACTACAAGATTAGCTAAATGTCGCTGCGCACCCTTCAATCTCCATCGAAGATTTTTTTTTTAAGTGAAAGGTTTGCAGATGGTAAGTGATCACCGCCGCCCATGGACATCAGCCACACCAGAAGGAGTGGAGATGCGTTACCGGCCTTTTAGTAAGATTCCAACTAGAAGAATCATAGCCCGCTCGTAACCAGTCATATTTCAATCAACTATTTGGATAATTAAGATATTAATTTGACGACCCGTTTGGAACAATGGTAGTGAACGCTGCCTTTGGTCCAAGGGTTGCGGGTACGATCTCCGCACAGTACAAACATTTGTGTGCATGAACATGTCTGTTTGTATTGGTCTGGGTCTTTGTATGTATTATAAGTATGTATTTACAAAATAAAAGTATTGTATGTATATATTTGTAATTCCGCTGTTGATTCTGATATCCGTAACACAGGTGCTTGAGCTATCTATCTCGGAGTCAGATCAATGTATGTGATGTTGTGAAATATTTATTTATTTAATTAAGACTGATATTTTCATAAAACGTATGTAGGAAATGCAATATTATTTTAATATATTTAGGTTATCAAGCAAGAAGCCGTAATTAAAACCCAAAGTCTCAGGTTTATTGTTCTGATTGACTCGTAAGAGATTGCAATCCGATTGTATAGCTTCATGCCTCAAGGTTCATTATCGAGTAGCAAGAAGATTCGACCTTTCGGCCTCGAGATACACGTAATATTCCTGGTTGCATCCAGCCACTGCACTTGCAATTAGAATCTATTGAATCTGCCTCCCCCTCCCCCTTGCGTCGCGATCGTGAGGAAGGGCGCATTCAATAGGGGATATAAATTCACAAACTGCATTCGCTGTTATATATATTCCGCCTGACTGCAGTATCGATGTGTTTACCAACAATGAACATTGTCTTTTCGAAGATTTTAAAGCGATATAAAACAACGCAAGTGGATAGCGGATCAGTACTACATTACTGATGGGCGTGGCCTCATAATTCCTAATAACTAATTTTATACGATTGTAAAAATCAAATGGACAGACGGACGCGATCAATAAATTGTATAGCGGTAAAAATGGGTTTCATATCTGAAATATGTATTTAGGTTCACTATTTTTAGGGTCCGTAGCCAAATGGCAGAAAACGGAACCCTTATAGATACGTCATGTCTGTCCGTCTGTCAGTCCGTCCGTATGTCGTAGCCACTTTTTTCCGAAACTATAAAAACTATACTTTTGAAACTTGGTAAGTAAATAAATGTATTTTGTTAACCGCATTACGATTTTTACACAAAAATTGGGAAAAATAAAAAAATCGGCGGGTCTCCATACTTGAAACTGAAACTCAATTTTTTTTTTATCAAACCTATACGTGTGGGGTATCTATGGATAGGTCTTTAAAAATGATGTTGAGGTTTTTAACATACACAATACTTTGCGCAAGAGACGCTCCCAAAGTGGTAAATAATGTCGTCGTCCTCTAACTTCTATAATCATCATCATCATCATCATCAGCCCATTTAAATCCCCACTGCTGGAGCACGGGCCTCCCTCAATCACATGAGGGGTAATTGCCATACTCACCACGCTTGGCAGACGGGTTGGCGAGGGTTTTGATATAAATGCAGAGTTTTCCTTCTCTGGGTGCTGATGATCATGCCAGCAGCTTTACCTTAGTCGCCTTTTACGACACCTCGGTAAGAGTGAGGGTGGCCTATTCTACTCTGCCGGGGACCACACGGCGACTTCTATAATAAATGAATTATAAAACTAAAAAAAATATATGATGTACATAATCATGAAAACTAACAACGAAAATTGGTTTGAACTAGATATAGTGAGTAGTTTTTTTTAATACATTATAAATCGTAAACCGCAATTTACTTTCCATATATCTTACTTGCTGCTACGGAACCCTTCATGGGCGAGTCCGACTCGCACTTGGCCGGTTTTTTTTTGTTCATGGCTGCAATGCGTTAACGAGAACAAAGAACAGTGCCCCCGTTAAACCACACGGCCCCCAGGTACATTATGTTACGTCGTTATTAAAAAGATAGCGATTGAGCGATGGTAGCTCAGTGGGTAAGAACGCGCCTTCAATATAGCAGGTCGTGGTTCGAATTCAAGCATACACCTCTGGATTTTTCAAACCTATGTACATAATTCTACCATTAGCTCGGCGGTTAGGGAAAACATCAAGAGGAAACCTGCACGTTTCTGAAACGTGTAACATGTTCACATGTTATAGTATTGCGAACGTTAGACAACAGTCGCTTCATTGTAATTACCAGACTCCCCAAATTATGAGTCATGGTATCTATACCGGGAATGTTTGAGAAAGTTGTCCAGTGCCATCAGCAATCCTCATTGGCAACATAATTATTGTGTTCATTGTAACAATGTATTTTGCATGCTATAGAATCGATCTTTCCACTAACTAATAAGTTTAATGACACCATTCCTTTGGCTTCCACGGTGTCATTTTACTGAGAACCCGTTGCAGGCCGACCAAAATACTTAGATATCAAACGAAATTTGCACGTTTTTCTCATGCTTAGTGATTTGAAACTTTTCGCTCACTTTACGTACGTAATTTTTTTCTTTTCAAAAATTTGGCCGTGGTTATATCCTTCAAAAAGCGATAAAAAGTAAATTATCAGCCTATTTATTGTCCCACTGCCAGGACACAGGCCTCCGTCATAGAAATCAAGTCAACGATTCTATGATAGGATTAGGCTCAATGACCGTCCTTGCCTAATGCGCATTAGAGATCACAAACCCGAGCTATGTTCGGAAAGTTCGAAACATACTTTTTGCTCGAATCTGGAATCGAACCCAGGACTCTTTGATCACGACCCGATACTTACTGCCGCACTCAGAGACGTCAAATCAACCTTAACGGTTACTTAAAAAAATATGACACTTGCTTAAATATACATAAAGACTTTCCATAATTAAGTTAATAAACATTTAGTTTGATTGACGTCTCTAAATCAAACCATTAGACAAGCTAAGCGCTAAAAATTGAATGGTCACATAAAAATACAAGTAAATATTATGACCCGAGCAGAGGCCAATGTTAACTATTCCTGCGCGGGCGCAGACATGATATTCAACGCACTGTTTTGGCTTCCAAAGTTTTTGTTTATTAGGCCAGCGGAGCGACGTTTATCGAAACCTCCTATGACTGGCTACAAGCTTCCTTGTACCGATAAAATACAATGATATCTTGCGTTCGTTCAAGAAACCGTAACGTCAGACGACGTCAACCGTGACATTCCGTTGTATGTGACGTTCCGATACACTTGTACTTCGATGTGTCGTTTGTCCTACACTCAACCGATTAAGGTGACGGGTAGGGCAACATTTTAATTTTTAGCTACTAAACCGGATCTATTTTAAAAAAATTCGGGGTTTCAACCTCTCGGCAAACACTTATATTATTAATTAAATAACCATGTACAAATGTTGGGTCCAACGCGTACGCAAATAATTGATTCACTCCAAAAGCGGCCCCTTTTGGGCGTGAATCACTATTTCGCGTTTGTGCACGGACCCAACATTTGTGCATGGTTATTTAATAAATTGTATAAGTGTTTGCCTAGAGGTTGTAACCCCAAAATTGTTTAAAATAGATCCGGTTTAGTAGCTAAAAATTAAAATCGATTGGCGTCGCTAGTGTGCCCTACCCGTCACCTTAAATGCATTCATTCCCATTCATGTCTCTATACGTTAGGAATAATATCTTTCAGTCAGTCGAAATACCTACCTACCAGATGTAACCTACATTGGAACTCAATAAACGTTGGAAATTGAGTTTCCAATGTTAATCTAAGTTCGTTAGGAACATAATCCGATAGATGGTAAGTTTCTTTGATCCTTTCGGTATTAGATTCCCTTATCTTATGCAAAACTACCTCCGCCTTGTTACAGAATGCGATCTACAGTTTTTACCGTACTAAAGCTCATGCCATCCCGTTCCAACGCGCCATGTTAAAATGGGCTGGTAAGTTTTGTTCCGTGACTATCCTTAGTACGCGATTTGTAATAAGGGAGAAAAAAGTTATCATTTTCATATTTTTTACCTTATTTACGGTAGTTTGCGCTTCTTTAGTTTACCAAATAGCACATTACATTATGCGCTCTTAGGCAATTTGATATGTCGAAACGATTGAAATACATTCTGTTAATGAACGTCACACATAAAATCTTAACTTTTCGAACGTTTGTTTCGAAAGGTCCGGTTTCGAACACAGATAAGTAGCGCTACCATGAGTTGACATCGAAAACTGACATAAAGTTACGACAGTCGCTAGCGAGTAAACGGGCGTCGAATAGATTTCAATTGAACTCGTACCATGGGTTTAAAAACCTCGCTAGCGTTAGCTCGATAGCGAGTGTAGTTATTGCTTATGCAGGAAGTGACGTGCTTGACTTCACGCCCTATGTAGCTGTTTCTTACTAACTGTACTCAAAAGACAGAGTACGATATATATACCCAAAAACGCTTGATATCCAAAGCCACGAAATTTAAAAAATAAGATAATCCGACTTATTTTAAACGTCGTATAGCAGTGAGAAAAGCTATTTTTTATTTATAGAAATATTTCGTATTAAGTGAGTATAATATAATCTTTAATAAAATTATTTTCGCTGAGGTTTTCAAGAGGATTTCCAGTCCTCGTTTCGTTCTCATATCAGCTTGAAATCTGGCTTGTGCGTGTCGTTCGTCTTGAAATGCAGCCACCGTCAACATATTCCACGCTAAATATCTTCTTGCCGACATTATACCCAAAATATGTAACGAAATTACGAATTTAGTGAAACCAAAACACCTCTTCACACCGTATTTGGCAAGTAAGTTACTTAACTACAACCGTAAAGGTATTTTTCGATAACAACTGTTTAATTTTTGAGTCATGGTACCGTTTTCATAGAGCTACTACTGCAAAACGTTACCACAGATTATGACGTTACTCGCTAACGAAAACATTCTAACTCATACTACCGATTTTAGTTCCTCGAGTAACCGCTAGAGGTGCTGTACATTTTTTCATATAGTTTTTTTACGCCGACGCTAGCAAGTTCGGTCACTGTTAACTCAAGGTAGTGCTACAGGAGCCCAATCCTCGTGCTTGTGGCATTTATTTTCATACGACATTTATCACTAAAACATAGTTTTTTTGTATGGTTTTCAGGTGATATCCGCCATGTTTTCAAAATATCACGAGCACGAGAATTGGGATCCAGGTGGATTTAAGCGTTTTGGTACACCAGAAACTTATATATTAGTAAGGAAATATAAACTTAGAAAGCATCTTCATTACATAGTATAAAACAAAGTCATTCGCTGTCTGTCTCTATGTATTTTCTTTTTATGGGATAGGTGGCAGACGAACAGACGGATCAATGAACACCCGCGAAACCAGAGTGGAGGCACAAGTGCGCTGCCAACCTTTAAAACCCCCTTTCTCCGGATTGGGCCTCCGATGCCCTCACTCACGCAGCGAAAAACAGCACAATGCTGCTTCGCGCCGGTTTTCTGTGAGCTGGCTTTCAGATGTATGCTTTGATCTTGGATCATCAGGTGATCCGTCTGCTCGACTGCCCCCTATCTCATAAAAAAAACTACTAAACAACAGATTTTGATGCGGCTTTTTTAACAAATAGCGTAATTCAGGTAGGCTTATAATGGATAATAATAATAATAAAACATGCAAAACATTGCACCCGTGCGAAGCCGGGGGCAGGTCGCTAGTATTAATTCCAATCAACTGAATTTTGAGATACTTTTATATTCTGGAACTACCAGGAGCCCAATTCTCGGGATCGTGACATTTCTTTTCATACGACATATATCACTAAAACATAGTTTTTTTGTATGGTTTTCAGGTGATATACGCCATGTTTTTTTCATATCGAAATCCCGAGAATTGGGCTCCAGGAGCCCAATTATCGTGCTCGTAACATTTATTATCATACGAGATATATCACTAAAACATACGTTTTTTTGTATGGTTTTCAGCAGATATCTGTCATGTTTTCAAAATATCACGAGCACGAGAATTGGGCTATTCTCGGGCTCGTGGCATTTGTCATCATACGACATAATATAACTAAAAATTAGTTTTTTGTATTGTTTTCAGGGATATGCGCCATGTTTTTTCATAACGAAAATCCTGAGATTGGGCTCCAATTATTCGACTGATGTCGGTATTATTAAGATAAGCAGTATTTTCGTGGTTCCTCAACATATTGCAACTCAAGCGCCGAGTGTGTTACTGCAACATTTACTGTATGTTGCAACAGGCATGTCGTAAGCTTGCTCACATTCTAAGGGCGCATTCAAATTCGTCATGCATGCCTTCGTACAAGACGCGCGGCGCCGCGGAACTGTCGCGCGACAAGAAACGATAACGCACGCTTTTATCAAACCCCAACCACTAAGAGCTTGTCAGTATGACGTGTTTTGTAGATCATTGCTTTTAGCGGTCTGTGCATTGTTGACAGAGCGTCTTACGAAAGAGCAATGAATCACTAATCTCGTGTATAACGGCGTAATAAGCACTAAGGTGACGCAAAAGTTGCTTTTTTTAATGTGATAGGTGGCAGACAAGTGCGCTGCCAACCTTTACACCCCCCTATTCCCCCGGACTAGGCCTCCGGTACACTCACTCGCGCAACGAAACACAGCACAGTGCTGCTTCACGCCGATTTTTTGTGAGGCCGTGGTATCACTCCGGTCGAGCCGGCCCATTCTTGCCGAAGCGTGGCTCTCCCACGGTGAAACGGGTAGCTTTAAAAGCTTGATTATTTCTTTTCCTGGAAGTACTAAATTCATATTTTTATAACTTTTAGGCCCGATTGGACCAATATTTATCCGTGGATAAATCCTTGGTGCCTATAAAATCAGTTTTGTATGAAATGACAGCGCTATACCATAGATTTAGTAGCCGATTACGATTGGTCAAATCGGCCCTTCAGAATTTCGTAAACAAAGAGAAAAAACAGCATGATCTATCCATAAAGGTCTAAATTTTAGGCACCATTTTCAAAAGATATATAGAATGTCAGACCTACAGAGAATAGGTACAGTCGGCATGAATATGATCTTAGCGTTCAAACCCACTAAATATATCTGAGGTACATGGTAGAAAGTTCAAACTTGCTGACTTATTCCGCATACGTAACACCCAGAGTTTCAAGGAAAGTCATACAAATATCAATTCTTGGACAAAAACTCTGATGCTAAAAGAGACTGATGGATCGAGGTCGTTCTCGAATTTACGAGCAATATCTTTTTAATAACCAATATCAGCACGTGTCATTAATTCCGTAAAATAAATCAGATAACGATTTCAGGGAGTAAATTCATTCTCTCGTATAATTTCGCCTGGTATCAAAGAATCTAAGTTGGGTTGTAAAATGTGGTCACTTGAACTTTGGGGTCCAGCTAGTACTAGACTGACTGTTCTTAAAGCCCATAATTTTGTTATAGCTCTATGGATTTTCGACTTTAGACTCAGTATTATATGTGAAGGTTTTAGATGATCTTTGATGACACCTTTAACTAATGTTCTCAATTGATAATATGACGATTGAATACACTTTTCTGCAACTGGGTGGTGGTCTTACGTTTTATCGCTAACCAAAGAGTTATTAATGAATTCTTCCATATCTAACTAATATGTATCTATGTAATACAGGCAAGATTTTCTTGAAGCCCTACAAGCGAAAATTGTATCTGTTCATTGTGACGTAAGATAATAAACCTATTTTTCAGTTGATTTAATTATCTAACGTATTTTTACGTGCTACAAAAATATATTTTGACGACCCGTTTGGAACAGTGGTAGTGAACGCTGCCTCTGGTGCAATGGTTGCGGGTTCAATCACAGTACAAACATTTGTGTGCATAAACATGTCTGTTTGTATTGGTCTGGGTGTTATCTATGTATTGTAAGTATATATGTATATATTTGTAATCCCACTGTTCATTCTGATATCCGTAACACAGGTGCTTCAGCTACCTATTTCGGAGTCAAATGAATATTAGTATGTGATGTTGTGAAATACTTATTTTCAATCAACAAAGATAATTTTACTGCATCAATATTTTATTCTCAAAATTTTCAATTGTTGTGACACAAAGTGTGCTTCTTACCTGACTCTGCTGGGTGATAGGATCCGTCTGGTGAGCTCTCTCGACAGTCCGCACTGCCGCCAGCTCCGAGCCCAGCGGCGGCGTCGGTGGCGACGATGACAAGCTGACGGGGCTACCGGGCATGCTCTCAGACTGCTCCACCACGTTCACGGAGCCTTCCAGAGAAGCGAAGCCGAACGAAATTGGTCCTAGTCACGTTGAAAAAACATGGATCATCAGTGGGAATTTCTATAAGAAACTTAACATAATATTACTTAGTTGTATACCTAGATATGAGTATTGTACTGCTCCCTAAATTACGCAGCTTGCATAGCCAATTGTGTGATGCAAAATAATAGAACTATTGGAAAATCGGGAAAAATAACACATCCATAACATAATTATATATCTGCTAACTAATTTAAAAGCATTCTTTCTTGTAGGAATAATATATTTTCTTAATAAATTGGAATATTACTTTTCTAGCAAAAGCCGCAAAGGTTTCTGGAGGGTGGCGAGGATTCTAGAAAAGGAGATCCTCTAATTTTTAAATATATTTGGTCCAAATACGACCAAAAAAATGTTTGCTGTTTATGTAAGGATATGTCCCCCTGATGTTCATTGTCAAGATTTGGCATATCAAAAAAATGTTTTTGTTAGCTGATTCTCTGAAAATGTATGAAGATGTTGATTTTTGAACTCAAATAAAACCAAGGATAATAGCCGTATAGCTTTAGTGCGATAAGAATAAATACTCAAGGGGACGAAGCCTACAGAATATAGCAAAAAGTATTTCTGGCCGGCACTTGGACCGAAAAAGAAAAAGTTGTCCTTTAATTGCCTATTACTTAAGTTCATCTTAGGACTAAGATTCCTATTTCAAGGGCATCATTTTATATTTCGAATTAAATAACAGACAGTTACTAATTAACTAGTCTCAAACTAAGTTATTCCCTTATTAGACGAGCCGAGATGATGTCTCATAGTAGATGAAGTGATTCACTAAGATTTTATTAAACATATAAAAAAATAGATGTAAAGCGGTGTAGTAAAGGGGATTAATTGGTTATTTCAGAAACTTGCAAAAAAAATATCTATCATATAAGCTTCGACATAAAATACGTAGGCGTATGGGACTCACCACTAGATCGGGGTATGCCAACAGGGTTGAGACCCAGTCTGCCCCTGACTTCGCTCCGCTCACTGGCAGTGCTAAGCAATAGCTTCGTTCGCTCCATATAATCCATATGAGTCTTGAACAATTCCGTATACCGCTCATGGAGTTTTGCATATTCCTGTACAAAAAATGTATTCTCGTTTTTGGGGTTCTGAAGTTCGAATGGAATAGCATTGAGGATTAGTTATTTTTTATTTACTTATATTACTCTATCTGTTAACAGAATTCGCTTTAAGGAACATATTGAAAATTTCATAGACCCTTGAAACTGTAAAAAAAAACATTTTGGCTCGAAGAACAATATCCTATGTCCTATAGGATACTTTTCAATCACTACAATGGACAACATTTCATATTTTTAACATGTCCATATTGTTTTTTTATATGAAAATAGAAATAAAATGAACAGACCCATATTTTTTCTTTTTTCAAAATTTGTCCATTTTCATGCATAAAATAATTATTGAAATTCTCTTTATTCTAAATAGACGTAAGCGCCAAATGACGTCATCGGACGGCTGAATACAGCGATATTCCTTTGCTTATCATTGTTTTGATAAAAAAAAGGTACTACTGTCAAAGGTAATTAATACTAGTGTCAACATTGTCAACGTCATTCATACATTCAACGTTGAAAAGTTGTCTTTTTTTTTGACAGTTACATGTCATGGGTTTGGCATTTCGTAAATTTAAAACTATAATGTGCTAAGCAAAGAAATATTTTACATTCTGCCGTCCGATGACGTCATCTTACGTTTTTTAGTTTTTAATTTTTTTCTCAGTAAATAAGCAATATAAAAAATTAATAAATATATATTCGCGCAGCGGAAAAGTAAATAAAGAAATGGTATTTTTTGTTTCAGAGCTTAGCAATTTTGAAATGTTGTCCATTATGAATCTGAAGAACATTTTTGTTCAAAATTTTATATTTGCTTTCATAACTTTGCAAACTTTCGTAAACAGGAGAGAGAAAACATCCTTTTGAGTATGACACTTAAAACAATATTAGAAGAGAAAGTGGAAAGTAAAAAGGTAGACTAAGAAGAAGTTATGAACAAAATTGATGAAAGTACAGATTGGGATTCAGGTTTGCTAGCAAAGTCAAGACAAGGGAAGTATCCTCAAGGACAAAGGTGAACCTCTTCAATTTACACGATAATGATAATGGATCATAATAAAAATACAGGTGAACCTCTGGAGTTTATCATTTCAAATGTTTCCTATGAATACTATGGATGAGAGTCCAAATGCCGCACTTTCCTACAAAAATTAAACTGGACTAAAAGGCCAAGTTTGTTTCTGTAACCCATGTTATGTTTATATCTGTTTTGAAACTATAAAACAAGTCTTCAATGGTAGAAGGAGCCTATAGCCTATAACTATTTATAGCCTTTTTCCTTGCTCTCCTGATTGCATATGCATAAGGCAGTTGTTTGTTGCAAGATACACACGCTCCAGCTGTGGTGTAATTAATCATGGCACTTCAAATAAGGGGTACAATATTATTTTTCATGGATATACTATTTTATAGTAAAGTGGACAATTTTTTTCGCAAAGATTGTTATTTCAGATGAACGGCAGAACCAGTATTAAGTTTTACATGTTTATGTTAAAAAAAGAATACACATGTTTCTACTTTGATTTTATATAATCATTGCTGTATTACATATTTTAATGAATAGGACCGTACTTTTAAAAAGAGTGTGGGTGTGTTAACGGAGCTTGGTCATCTTATCATTAAGGTAACAACAAAGAGGTTAAAATTTGAAATATTTTTAATGAAACTTACCTTCTTAAGTTCATTTTCCCGCTCCTCCAGCCTGCTCGCATGATCTAGTGAGTTCTTATGCTTCAGTTCCAGCATCCTTACAATGCTGTCCAATGCTTCCAATCTGCCTGTGAGGTCCTTCCTCTCACCTTCGTAATGGTCTTCTGCTTCCAGCAACTATTTACGAAAAATCACATTTTTACATACCGTCATAAATTATTAAATTTTAGAAAAGACTTGAATTTTGCAATTAAATATGGTTTAGGTTGATTTTAGAAGAAAGTTTGGTATGTTCATTCATTTATCATATAATTATGTATTATCAAAGCTACAGAACTTCTGTAACAGAAGACTAGCTGTTTAAAATTTACTTATTTATTTGAAATAATTAAAAGTAACAACATTCGTTTTGTCATTTGATGTTTACATTGGAAGAGATATGCGATTGACTTCAAATTATATCTTCTAATTGGTTAAGGAATTTTAAATGTAAACTTTATATGGATACAAACTTTGCATGCCACATGTTATATGGCCACTGGCCAGCAAGAAACACAAATGATACATTTTCATATAAATTTTAATAGACAGTAACTTGCTATTAAAATCTTAATTATTATTGGCAAAGCATGTACTACCCGTGCGGATAAAGAATGGGATCAGAAATGGCGGCGCATCTATTCACTTCTCGCTCGCACACTATTTGCGTCTATACTCGCACTCGTGGGTACTGACTGCAAAAAAAATATTCTGCGTTCCCTTCCCTGTCGCATCAGTCCGACGCGTTCTCAGTTTTTCCGTGGTTTTGAACCTTTCGTTATTTTGTCATTTGTTATTGTTTGTTGTTATAGTTTATTGTTAATTTGTATGTTAAATAATTGTTTTGTTAGTTATTTATTGAGTATAGATAGTGTTTTAAGATATAGTTAAAATTGGATATAGATATGGTTAAGATATACTTATTACAATCTTTTATTTCAAGATACTAATTTTAAAAGTTATGAAGTGCATGTAGAATAGTACATGAAATTAATGTAATTAAATTACAACTGTATAAATCATAAACTATTCTAACGCAATCTATATTTAATACTAATATTATAAAGCTAAATAGTTGGTTTGAACGCGATGAACTCAGGATCTACTGGACCGATTTCAATCATTCTTTCACCATAGGAAAGGTACGTTAGGTAGGTCATAGGCTGTGTATGTACCACGGGCGAACCCGAGGCGGACCGCTAGTAAATATATATTTACTTGAGAACAAATTCGTTTATCGTTAAATATATATAATATGCTATCTGAATAATTTTCATACATTTTTTATATACAGTCAAAAAGACTCCAAAATAATAAACCTATAAAACATACTCGTACTTAAATCGTATTTTAATTAATAACATTAATTTATTTATTAAAAAAAAAACAAAACAGTTTTAACGGTAACGATATTTTATACTGAAAAACGTCAGTTATAAGTTTTCAAACCGTTGATGCTGACGGTACCGGCTCCACGCGCCGCCATTTCTAATCCCATTCTTTATCCGCACGGATAGTATCTTTATCTGTAAAATAATCAATAACCTTACATACTTTCATAAGCAACATATCATTACTTAATATTATGGTATATTTTAAAAAATAAAACAGGTCAGGGGCCATGGTGCAAAGACGTCTCGTAATGAATGAGAATATACCTGTCACATCTAAACAAAAGAGACACACAGCACATGTGAAACAGAAGGGAACTCCGATTCGGTTGTAACATCTTGTTCATGCTAAGGCCCCAGGAGAATAATTGGGATTGTGTAGCTTTACTCAACCATCATTTTGAAAATGCATATTAATGTTTGATCAAAGTTCCTTTATAATTGATTTCTGCACCCAATTCAATATATTGTCTAAAAAATTTTGTTGGACAGTACACATACCAAACAAGATTAACTACAATTGTTACGGATATCTCACTAAGCTCAATTCACTGCTATTCTTAGTTAGTTTGTTTATTTTAGTGCAATGAATGGCCGACAATAATAAATCAGCTCAGAAAAACAATAGCATAAATCAATCCAGGTCACGCACACATATGCACACATCTGTTCATGAGCACATATGCATGTTGATAAGCTGAGACCTTGCTTAGTAAGATCAGTTAATATAACAAAACATTTACACTTTGGCTATTATTTCGATAAACAAGGGAGAACTTGTATGACATGACCTTTTTAAATAAAGAACTTATTGATTACGATTAAACATAAGCATAGCTGATAAAACTGAATCAAAACAAAAGCATTAACGGAAAAGCGCAAATTTGACGATGATTTTTATAATCCTTATTTAAGATAACTTTTACCAATTCAAAAACTGTTAAGATAAATACTATAACTAAAGATATTTTAATTCGATTCATAAATTAAAAGGTTAGCCAGCAAGTGTTTTATATGTATACACTAGGTAAACACATCAACTGATCATGTGAATAAAAATATTTAGCAAAGCATTATCAAATGAAAAACAAATCCATAAAATAAAAAATACTGCATATTTAGCTCATTCAAATTGTTCTAGCTGAACAAATTAGTAGATTGTATTACAAATATTTCAGCATCAGCTAACATTAAGCAACTGTGGAATGTGAACAAACATGTTTACCTTGGGGTTCAGATAGCAGAAAGGATGACACATTTCACAAAAACAATAAAAAATAACTATACATGATGATAGTTACAGAAAAACGTATGTAACACACAGGTGTGCATCGTTAGAAACTAAGGAAACAAGTGTGAATGCAATCAAATGTGTAGCCTTGCACAGTAACAAAGAAATCTGAACCAAGGTCTGTGTGCAACCGCTGCATGCTCACCTTCTGTTCCGAGTGCTTCCTCGCCGCCTTCTCCCGTTCATACTGCGTGACCAGCTGCTCGTTGTCCTCCCTCAGCAGTTCCAGCTCTACTTCATGCTCTTGGTTCGTCTGGTACGCGGAGTCCAAGCACTCCAACACGTTCACCAACAGCGGCATCAGCGTCTTCACCACATCCTCGTCGTACCTAGTGATCATCCGCTCGAATTCCTGGTAAATACTACCAGCCAGCGACTGGACCTTCTCTGACATAACTACATGAGAATCTTCATGGGTCCCGTATATTGTCTCCGTCGTCACATAACCACTACTCGAAGTCTCGTCGAAATTCATGGTTGAAGCAAAAAGGAACACGCACTATGAGGAAATAATTATGTCTATCCTCGCAAGGACGTCTAATGGATTTTACGCGAAAACATGATTAGCAATTTTGTGTGCACGTATAAACTAAGGTGCGATCGATTATGGCGACTTCACGAAATTAATATTTTGAGCATGTCGTTTTATTCGAATGAAGTGCGTAAATGATTGTAAAAATATATAGAGGAAGATAGAAAAGAATAGGACTACGTTCACACCATTTGTTTGATTGACGTATTTTTATTAAAAAAGTTCTGCTAACGATTGATTGACGTTGGTTTACTACCGTTTCCGGAAGTGTTCTGCTTCAACTGGTTTAAATGTTAAAAAATGAGTAATCTTGAATTCAAGGTAAATTGGTGCAATGCATTAATTCTTATTTAATTTATAGAGATTACGTAGTGCGAATAAGTTGTGTAATAATTGCCACATAGAAAGTCCATGTAATTAAAAAGGCTCACGATGATGTTTATTCATAATGTTGAGAATACACTCCATTCCATTCCACATTGTCTCTGTATTACGTTCGGATACACTTTAGCAGTATTATTATATGACTCTAGCCAATAAAACATTCTTCTGGCGCGTGAGTCCGGCGAACAATGTCTTTCCCCCTGTAATGTCTTCAAGAAAATCAGAATATAATCAAGTTTTTTTTCATTATTGTTAAACCTTCTTGGGTTTCCATAGACAAAGTCTACACTCTGGATTTAAGAAGACAGTCTGTATGTCAGTCTGTTCGGTGTTCAATTGTCTGTTTCAAAGAGTAGTTTTACCCAAATATATGTCAAACAAACAAACAAACAAACAATCATTTATTTGCAAATAAATACGTGTGATACAGATCAGATCTTATACAAAATGGTATCAAGTTTATGTATTCAGCCTGCAAGCCGGCGTGCAAATAGTGTAAGTACCTACTTAATTATGACATATCAACTTAATAGAGTTGATAATATGATGATGTTAGCACATACAAAAGGAAGCTATGAATCAATTATGTAATAGGTACTTATATTGTATATTACACACAATGGTATAAACATTCAAAAGTAAGTACACTAAATAAAAAAGAAAAATAACAAACAAGAAAAGAAAACTAATTTACGATACGTTTCTGTAAACAAACTTAAGTAGTTCAATCATCATTTTCTATGAACTCTTTAACGCTGTAAAAGCAAATTTTTGGGTAAGCCATGACGTAAGTGATTTTCTGAATTGGTTTCCTTCTAGTAATTTTAGTGAAATAGGCAATTTATTATAGAGCAAAATGGACATATTATAAATATTTTGTTTGTATATATAGGCAACACAGGGTGGTTGGTGTAATAGATGATTAAATTTGTCTCTTAGTTGTCTAGAAGAGACTTCACTGTATTTTTTGTAGTATTCTGGATGTTTCTTGACAAAACAACACACTTCTCTAATATATAAACAGGGCAAGGGAAGAATGTTAAGTTTTTGGAACAGTGGCTTACAGCTTTCTAGGAACCAGGCGTTACATATGAACCTTATACATTTTTTTTGAACTTTAAAGGCTCTGTCAATGTCTACCGAATTACCCCATATTACTAATCCATAGCTTAAGACAGATGAAACATATCCATGGTATGCTGTGAGAGCAGCTTCAGTTGATATGGTTTGTCTCAAACGTTTTAATGCATACACATAGCGGTCTAGTTTGTTACATATGTAGTCTATGTGCCCTTTCCAGTTAAGGTTTTGGTCAATTATTAATCCGAGAAATTTAAACATGGGAAGTTTTTCAATATTATTTTGATTATATTTTATTTGTAGGCATAATTCACTGGTGTTGTATGAGCGATATTCTAAGAATTTTGTTTTGGCAAGATTTATATGAAGACTGTTTGACTCTAACCATTTTACGACTGAAGAGAGATTATCATTAGCAATTTCCTGAATGTTTTGTTTTTTGTTGCATTTTATTATTAGCGTAGTGTCGTCTGCAAACAAAATAGATCGTGTAATGACATTTGGCAAATCATTAATATACACTAAAAATAAAATTGGAGCAAGAATACTGCCCTGAGGGACTCCAGAATTGTTTAGCATGAAGGAGGATCTGTAGCGTTGCTTTACGAGACTGTTCCTATTGCGAGTGTGTACAATTTGAGTAATTTCAGTACATTGTTTTCGTTTATTTAAGTAGCTTTGTATCCATTCCCGTGCTCTTCCTCTGACACCGTAATTTTCGAGCTTACTGAGTAGAATATGATGGTTGACAAAGTCAAACGCCTTAGACATGTCAAGAAATACTGATACAATGGGAACTTTATTGTTAAGGCTTTCAGTTACATATTTTATCAAATCGAAACAGGCCAAAGATGTTGTGCTACCTTTACGGAAACCATATTGCTGTGGATGTAAGATATTGAACTTGGTGAAGAAATCATTTAATCTTATGTACATTGCTCTTTCAAATATTTTGGATAATATAGGAATTATAGTAATAGGACGGTAGTTATCAGGAAGCATAAGCTCCTAAAATAAAGAGAAAAAAAAATATGTCGTATGTAAATACAAAATATGTCTGTTTACTTTGCCCCTCTACCGATATAAATAAATATTATTATTGCTATTCGCAAATGCTCACAAATTTCAAACAACCATCTTGCTGTATCTGTTTGCACGGAAGGGTCTTGGTTGGCTCAATAGAGATCTGAGGAACGGTGAAGCTTGCCGCGATTTGAATTTGAATTAACTCATGGCAGGTCTCTTAAATCATGAACACTCGATTATTGTTTGCCATTACACACAACAAACATCAAGCACTCGCTATAAATACCCAACACAAACAGGGTGCCCTTTTGTGCTTGCCGAACATTACCTTAGTACAGATTCGTCGTTAGAGTAGTGAAAATAAATGTGGGAGCCGCTGTCACTTATATCATAAGTGAATATATTATTTATTTACAATATTGTCATAATAATAATAATATAAAAAAATACCATTATTTAAAGAATGCTAAAAATAACAAAAAAAAGAGGAATACTAACAAGAGATGATGAATGAGATGAAAACATCTGCCCCGCTACTCATCGTGCCCAGAATGCTGGCAAGCGTAGTGATTATATTCTCTTTGATGCTGGCGGCGTTACCTCTTTGAATGGCCAACCTATGCAGTGGCCGAGGTAGCTGCCAGCATTACTGTCACCTGAAATGTTGAGTAGCCGGGCACCAAAGACTACTATCCGGGCACTCCGGGCAGACAACTCGCGGAAAAGCTTGTGCACGGTCCCAAGGTTTCCACGCCGAACGGAGCGAATCGGTGTCTAAGGCGGAGTATTTGTTTTTTTTTTTCGGGACTCCGTGGAAGCAGCTGCTGCACCAGCGCCACATGAAGTGACGTGGGCTGGACATGGGAAGGGGCCAATGTGTCCGCAGTGGTCTCATCCCAAACCAATGCCTGGGATGATGGTCTTCCTATTGGTTGTGCAAAAGGTTATCCAAAGAGGTGAGGATGCTTTTGAATTTCCAGAGCGTTGAGCAACGTTAAAAAGTAAGCATAGAGTAAGGTTATAGAGAGCACTCTGGTATGTTTTTTCCAACCGCTAATGTCATATAAGCTGTAGCCAGAACCACCCTGAGATTGATTCAGTATATATTACTACTTTTTGGATTGATTCCGTTTCTAACCATCTCTGTGTTTGCGTGAGGATGTGTTACTTATTCGTACCAACATCATAATAAGTATTGTATGTTGTTGTTCGGAATCCACAATTTATATGGTTAAAGATTATATTAAGAGCAACTCCATTACCCGGATCTTAGACTCTGATTATAATATACACAGGTATGCAAATTCCAAGGCCGTGAAAAATGGTATTCAAATGTATCAATAGCTAGTTATTTAGGACGCCCTGTTGGTCTAGTGGTATAAGTACCGGGCCGTGATCACGGGGTCCTGGGTTTGATTCCTGGGTCGAGCAAAAAGTGTGATTCGAATTTTTCGAACATAGCTCGGTCTCGGGTTTGTGATCACCTATCCACATTTGGCAAGCCGTGGTGATTAAGCCTAATCCCATCATAGTAGCGATGACTTGATTTCTATGATGGAGGCCTTTGCCCTGCAGTGGGACAATTATGGCTGATACTTTCCTTTTTTACCTTACTAGGTATCTATGGATATTTCTACTTGTAGATTTTTATGTATGTTATTAACTTGTAGAAGCTAAATATTCAAAAAATACAGCACCTGGCACGTTATTAATCAATAATCATCGTCATCGTCATCGTCAGCCGATTTCCTTCTCTGGGTGCTGATGATCATGCCAGCAGCTTTACCTTAGTCGCCTTTTACGACACCTCGGTAATAGTGAGGGTGGCCTATTCTACTCTGCCGGGGAACACACGGCACAATAATATAAAGATGTAAATTTGAGACGTTATGCGTCTGCAGCATATTTGTGTATACCATGTATTATTACCGTATACCATTTTTAAGGTTGTGCCACCTGTCATGGGAATAAATCAATTATGGGACTGTACTGTATGCAGAAGTAGTAAATATTACCTCTATTTATATAATCGCTATGCAGTTGTGTTTATCAACAACACATCTGTACTATAGTTATTATTAAGTGGAAATATTTGTATTTTTTGAACGAGAAGTTTTACTTAGTATGGGGTACTTTTGACCTGATGATGATTTATGCAAGGAATAAATTCAAAAATTGACTACTGGACATCTGTCTTTTATTTATAAACTAACTACCTGAAGGTTGAACCAGTGGGTTCAACGAACTTGAGATTTTTAATGTTACATTACTGCACAACGTTCCAACTATTTTGACACCAAAAATGCACGTAGTGCCATATATGCTTCGATTATTTATTATGATATTATATAAAAACTACTTGTTAATCTTTTTTTTTTTTTCCGAAACATGCACCTCAATCTTTGTTTAATGTATTATTTTTTCATAAGGATGCCAAATTTCGTGCATTATGTATTTTAAGTCAAATATCAAAAAACGAATTGTTTTCGTAAATCATAAAATTCAAATTTGAATGTTGATGGCGATTGGCCACTTTAGCGCGCTTTTCACGGGACTTCTTTCATGGCGCGGAAAAATTGTTTTGATTTGATCAATCGAATTTTCAAGAAATTTAGAAAAAATATAAAATAGCGGATGTTGTAGGTGGGTCAAGCAGGCAGAGGGCAGGCAGGTTCCATCATGTTCTTTGTCCATAAAAAATTTAAAATTTGGAAACACCTTTGGGGAGGGGGGGGAAATAGGGGGGAAAGAACTACACGTTTAGTTCAAGTATTTTCACGACTTGATTGACAGATATGTATTCGAGTCATTTTATTTTTGGCCTAGAATAGAATATAATGGAATAGAATATTCTATCCTACTTCAGAGCGCTTGAATTACTTCATTTTGGACGTGTATCCGAAAGTCTCACTAGACATGTCATGTTCGTAAACACACACGTCATTGGTAGAGAAAATCGCCGTCAGTTAACGTCAAAAATAAAAGCGCCGTCAACAAAAATTATTTGAAAAGGGCTAACCTACTTACTAAGTATCAATATTCCTGTTATTTTTATTAGTATTTGTGAAACTTACCCAGAATAATAAAGTTTTACAGATTTTATAGCATAAGTCACTTGTGTTTGAGTGATACTGAATAGCTTGCAATAATTACAGCGTCGTGGTTTCGAATTCCTTGAGAAAATGTCTGCAAAAGTAGACTGTAAGCCAGGTCAGAAGTCCACAATCCTGGCTTACGTATTGTGGTTGTTTGGTGGTATATTCGGAGTGCACCATTTCTATCTGCGTAGAGATAGACATGCTTTTGTATGGTGGACTACTCTTGGCGGTTTCGGCATTGGTTGGTTTGGCGAAATATTCAGGATACCCCGATATGTCAGGGACTCAAATGAGGATCCCAAGCACATGCAGGAGCTGGCAATGAGGATGGCCAAGAACAAAAAGGTAAGTCGCATTTTAATAATCTTAACTTTGCCAAATAACCTAGTTTTGTGCTGACCTACAAAGTTAAAAGAAAAGCTCTTAGTTTTGTTATATTAGATTAAACCAAATATCAATAATATTTGGTTTTACTTTGGTCTTATAATATTTGCATTAATGTACCTAGAATATTTTTTTATATACCTTTAATATTACAATACCTGGTCTCAAACTTTCATCATGATTTGTAGTTCCTTAGAGAACATTATGAAAGTCTAACTTTCATTAGTACTTATTGATTATTGGTTGTCTTAGTTCCTTGAACCACCTCTGATCAGCAGTTGTTAATTTGATGTATTTGTATGATATTAAAGTTATTGGGGTCAAAGAACTGTTGATTTATGATGCGTGTATTGCATGGTTTGAAACCAGAAGGGGCGAGAGTAAAATGTTCATTGATGTCATAAGGAAAGACATGTGTACCTATAAGACCACGGGTATTGTAGGATTAGAAGAAGGAAAGTGGAACCCAGGCTCCAGAGCGACAGCTTGGGACGCTATTGGGACAAAATGCTAAGATGATGATATTGCATAGTTTGAAAGCTTTGTCTCAATTTTTTTTCATGTTTACTATAAATTTGATTTTTGAATCAATATTTTGTAGTTGTACGTACTTTAAAGCTAATGTGCGCTAAATCATGTGGACAACTTATTGAGTTTTAGACTTCCTTTCTTGTAAATACAACTTTGCTAATCATTCTTCCAGTTCTAACATGATTAGTATTAGACTCTATATAAAACCCCTGCCCGTTGTAAATGCATCAGAGGGACTTAACATATTGCAATAAAAGTGCCCATTCCATCGTAGTTGCTATTTGAAAAATTGTTGGGATTGAGAATTTACTAATAAATCCTTGGCCTGGTTTCTTTTTACACTGTTAAATGATAAAAACGAGTCATATATTGCCTATGGGTTACTTTAATCTGTATATCATACATACTAATAAATGTTAAGAAAGCTAAAAGTAAATACCTCACTCATTTGCCATTATTCTAAAATTACTATTAATTTAAATACTAAAATTTTTCCATAAGTTTAGTTATTCTCGTAAAACCAACAGCTATATTTACTCTATGGTTCATGTTTTACATAAATATTTGCCTTGAATAAAATTATTATCATATTTTCCTCAAGGCAATATTAATTAATTTTTAGATTTAGCAATTTGTCTTCGCTCACTGTCTCAGCGTGTTATTCCTGGTTGCATCTCAAGCCATAGTTTTAGATCTTGTGTGCCCCCTTGTGTTAGCCTGATTTGAGGAGTCTGGTAATTACAATTACTGCTTTATGACCTTCACTTTAAACGCAAGGATGTAGACCAACTGAATCATGATTAAGTGTTTCCAAAACAATCTGAAACATATTTTTTCCTTACAATGCTTTTCCTCACTGCCAAGCTGTTAGTAAAAATCCGGCCAAGTGGGAGTCGGACTCGCACACCGAGGGTTCCGTACAAACCTGCAAGGTTTACAAAGTTCGTTCATTACGACAATCGAGTCATAACTGTGGTATTTTTATTGCAAAATGAAATTCATAACATTACAATGGGGAAAGATGGAGGAGCATAAATTTAAGAGTTTTTGCGTTGACTTAGATTTTTTTTTTCACGGGTTAAAGGCAATTAGATCTAAGTATTTGATATGAATTTCAACTTGATAGGTCTACGCGTTCATGAGAAAAAAAGAAATAAGTTTATATTTATTAAAAAATATATATTTTGTAATGTAACTAAAAATTTAAGGCTTTCGGAATTTTTCCTTTATGTGTGCTATAAAACGTTGCTTCATGCCAAATTTCAAGATTCTAGGTCGACTGGAAGTACCGTTTAGGTTTTCATTCCCTTGCGAGTACTTGCGAGTTTCAAAATTTGCAGCTTAAATTGCTGTTTCTTTTGATTGCGTTGACATAGAAGTTTGATTTTGTTACAGCTTAAAGGTATTGTAGACCTGAGTATTTGGTATGAATTTCAATTTAATACCTCTACGCGTTTATGAGGAAATGGGTAGTAAGGTTAAAATTATTAAAAAAATATATATTATGTGATGTAACTAAAAATTTATGGTTTTCGTAATTTTTCCTTTATCTATGCTATAAAACGTTGCTTCGTACCAAATTTCAAGATTCTGAGTTCACGGGAAGCACCCTGTAGGTTTTGATTCCCTTGCAAGTGTCGAAAATTTGCGGCTTAAACGGCTGTATCTTTTGATTGCGTTGGCTTAGAAGTTTGATTTTTTCACAGCTTTAAGGGACAGTAGACCTGAGTAATTGATATAAATTTCAGCTTCATACCTCCACGCGTTCCTGAGAAAAAGGGTCTTGACAGACGGACGGACGGACGTTTTTTCCTTTTGAGGTACGGAACCCTAAAAATGTACATAAATTTGAAAATTCCAGAGGAACATGCACTAATTCTAACCTATGGTCTCCTGCTCAGAAGTGCACCTTCCTATCCATGCAATCGCTTTTATGTTTTTATCTCTTTATTTCATGGAAGTTCATATCGTAATCTATCTAATTACTATTAGACCCACTTCTTCTGCATCACACGCTTCATACAGAAACAGGTGAAGAGAACTGTCTGTCGTGTCAACAGCGGCTATGAGGATAATGTATGTCTGTAGAACAAAGAGAACCCCATCAGGAATACTTCATCCTTCAATTTTATCTCCAAAGCACACCTTGCATAAAACCTAAATTAACAAAGCCATGAATAGCCAATTAATTACAGTTCATGTTTTGCAATTATAATGTTGAATTTCATGGCCATTCTTCAATTAAAGAATCATTTTCAAGTTCTTCTTAATGTGTTAAGGCGACACCGCGAAGATCCTAGCGCCGCTAAGTGATTTATATTGACTGTGGAGTTTTTTAAAAGTGAGCGATGAATACTTTTAAGATAGTACTAACAAATTTTTGAGGCATTATTATGTCATAATTTCTTCCTGTAAGTAAAAAGTGGCCACTTTTAGCAGTTATGGAGATTATTGTTACTTGTAATAAGAAATTATTATATAAGTGGGTCACACAAAAATGATGATCATTTTATTAAAATATTTGTTGCTCAAATTTTATGTCTACGAATATTTTTTATTTCTTCTATTCGTCACAATATATAATTACGATTAATACCCGAAGTGCGGCTACACCTAGTTTTAGCCGGTTAGAACTAGGTGTAGCCACTGACTCTTGGAGTGTTTTCGGTTAAAACTAGGTCTAGCCTTTATCATTCCGGCTACAACTAGGTCCAGACAATCCCTGTTGGATAAAACTAGGTCTATCCGATATCATGCCAGCTAGAACTAGGTCTATCCGATATCATGCCGGCTAGAACTAGGTCCAGACAATCCCTGTTGGATAAAACTAGGTCTATCCGATATCATGCCGGCTAGAACTAGGTCCTGACAATCCCTGTTGGATAAAACTAGGTCTATCCGATATCATGCCGGCTAGAACTAGGTCCTGACAATCCCTGTTGGATAAAACTAAGTCTATCCGATATCATGCCGGCTAGAACTAGGTCCAGACAATCCCTGTTGGATAAAACTAGGTCTATCCGATATCATGCCGGCTAGAACTAGGTCTAGACAATCCCTGTTGGATAAAACTTAGATGCGTGTCCCGCCAAGCCTTCCGGCCCGCGTCCTACTCTTGATTTACAGCATCTGCAGCAGCGGCGCGGGGTGGAAGGCATAGCAAGGCACGCGCCTCTGCAGGTTGTGAGCGCCAGGTGCTGCTGATCTACTGCAGACCTAGTTCTAGTTTTACCCGAAAACAAACGGCTCCAACTAGGTTTAACCAAGAGTAAGTGGCTACGCCTAGTTCTAACCGGCTAAAACTAGGTGTAGCCGCACTTCGGGTTTTAACCGTAACATATACATCACTTGGCGGCGCTAGTATCGTTCCAGTGTTGCCTTAAACAAAAGTTATACTTATAAATTTAGTTGAGAAAATATTTCATTTGAGGGCAAATCAAAATTAAGTTAGCTAGCTTATGCAATTCAAAGTACTTATTTGATTAGTATTCATTCATGTTATCTTGTGCAAGTACCACAAAGTGATAATGCAGTCTTCGAATTGTGTGTCTTTTATTATTGCTATTTGTGTATCTAGTGAATTCTCACATGAAACCAGCAAATTGAAAAGTGCTTAAAGCCACTTTTAGTATTACATTTGCATTAAACTGGGTGGCAGACCAGTAACAAACGAAATGCGAAAATGTAAAAAAAATATAAAACTACTGCCTTCTATAACCTACCAATATTATAAACGCGAAAGTTTGTGAAGATGTATGTGTGTAAGTGTGTATATTGCTCTTTCATACACTGAATGGATTTTAATGAGACTTTATTAATTTAGCTTTGTATATGAAATAAATTGAAGTCCCTATCAATTTTTCGTTTACATAGTTACTTGTGATTTTAATAATCCACTTTTAGTAAAACCCCTGTAATTAATTAGGTCAATAAAAAATAATCTTGCAATGAGGTACTAGGTACTAAGTGTATATTTTAAGCCAGTCCTTCACTTTTTTTTTCTTTTATAGTGGCACAGTATCTTGTTTCTCCTCAGCCTGATGGTAAGCAGGAGATGTGCCCAAGTTGCAATTACACCGGAAGCGATGTGAAGATGTTATGACGACTTGTTCTTATATGACACATTTTCTACAGACTGTTTATTGCTATAATGATTTTGCTTAATTGGGGGTTTTATTTTTAAGACGACAAAACTTATGAGTCACAAACGAAGACATCCACATCTACCAGATCTATTTAGGGACTGATCCCCAGTTTAGGGACTGATCTCCTGACGTGTTCCGACACGTCGACAGATCGCGCCCCGCCATCGTTAAGTACGCTCTGACCTTTGCACGTCCTTTCTTGCCTTTGAATTTGAAAGGGATTTGCATAGATACTGAACCGGCAGATTATCTTTGGGTTGTAAGTCTTTTCCGAAGGTATAAACTTTGCGTTATCGAACTATAATATCTTGTGTTGAAATTATATTTAGATTTGATGTTCAGTCAATTACTTAGTTGGTCTAATTTAAGTATAGTAATTCTTCGATACATCATCAAAGGCTACAATTTAACCACCTTCTTGCCTGATAGAGAATGATCAATAAATGTTACAAACATAAAATTGTAGGAAATATTAAAACAACATTTAATATAGCTTTGGCCACTTGATACGAATAGGATCGAAAATGCTGTACAAATACAGCATAATACAAATATTGTCTGTTTTTGATGTCACGAAGATTCTACATTTCTATCGACTTTTATGTAGTAACTACAATGCAATATTATAGTAGTCTAATAAACGGCAGCCCATTTTAGCACGATTGAATAAGTAGATTTCTAGATAGGTACTTGACCTTTCTGATGCACTTGAATGTGAATGCAAATTATGATTGTTTGGTGTAGGTAGTAGTAGAACAGTGCAGTTCAAATCAATCTTCTAGTATCATCTGGATGCGTGGTAGTTTCATCGCATCGTGAATTTGGCTTAATGGTTGCCGTAGTCGGGTATTAACTAATAACGTATATGTCCATTATTGCCCGACTACGGCGAAGCAAATAGGAGGGTTACAATTTTTACCAAGTACGATTTTCAGGGAATTTTGCATACCTACAGCATTTTTAAGTTCAAGAAACATAGTTTTTTGTATGGTTTTAATGCGGATCCCGCCATGTTTTTCATAAAGCAAATCGCGAGAATTGGGCTCCTGTATCCTTTAGGATGACGGTCATTTCGAAGAATTGTTGTTGCTGGAATTTCTTCTAGATTATTTACCATTCTAAGTTCGGCTCGAAGGACTAATGTTACTAGGAGTATTAAAAGAGGGACCAGGGTTCCAGCTCTCAGGTCATCATTGAGGAAAGAAGAGAGAGTCCACATTACAAATACACATCCATTGGCACTGCCAACGGACGAGGTGATGTAGGACGGAGAAACACTTGCGCCGGCAACGAGTTCCATTTCTTAATGGTACGGCAGAAATATCTTCTGCCGTGCTATTAAGAAATGTAGTCTATTAATAATATACCATTAGTCGTGTAGTTATATAATAGTATATTCATAGATTAGTTTCCAAAGCTACATCTGGTTATTTGCTTACAGCCACCATTCTCAATGAACCGGTTCACTGGAATGCTGATGGTGGGCTACTCCTGGGGCCAGATGATGATGTACGCCGTCCCTCCCGATGAGATCTGGGGCATCAACTTCAGATACCTTAACTATCTCATTCCTTGCGCAGCTGCTCTTGGTGAGTATCTTATACTATTGTATAGTTTGAGGTTGATTACTTTCCATCAGGTCGCCGTGTGGTCCCGGCAGAGTAAAATAGGCCACCCTCACTCTTACCGAGGTGTCGTAAAAGGCGACTAAGGTAAAGCTGCTGGCATGATCATCAGCACCCAGAGAAGGAAAACTCTGCATTTATATCAAAACCCTCGCCAACCCGTCTGCCAAGCGTGGTGAGTATGGCAATTACCCCTCATGTGATTGAGGGAGGCCCGTGCCCCAGCAGTGGGGACTTAAATGGGCTGATGATGATGATGATGACTTTCCATCAGGTGACTAGCTTGCTCGTTTGTCCGCCTCTAGTATAAAAAAAGGTCTTACTGTCTCGATGGCGCAGTGGGGTAGTGGGTCGCACTTTAAAGCGAAGGCTATGCAAGAGGTCCCGGGTTTGATCCCCGGGTCGGGCCAAACATTTTGTACCCAAATTTGCGGTAAGAAATTCTTAATATCAGCCTAGAGTCTGGAAGAACCCCCCGTGCAAAAGTACGTTAAGCCGTTGCGTGCGGGCCCTGCGCCCGATCCCTCTCCAGTCGTGTCACACTGGTGATCCATCGGAATGAGGGTTAGGGAATAGAGAGTGCACTTGTGTTTGCGCACACAATTGAGCACTATAATATATACTGCGTACGTGGCCGATCGTGGAAATTGACCGCCATTACCACTACGTTTACTGAGACGCGGTCTCCACTCTAGAACTACTTGACAACTACAACCTGTGCGGATAAAGAATGGGATATTAATGATATCTACAGCTTCATATTATATGAATTTCTTTTATTATACTTTTCTCCTTACAATTGTTCACAAAATTAAGTTTTATAGGTACGGTCGTCTCCAAAAAAAGTATACATTTTAGTATCTTGTCAATAAACTCAGCTATCCCACTTCGACTTACTTACACTGTGCTAAAAATCTGTTTCTATGTACAACCTGTATACTATTTGCGTCTATACTCGCACCCCACGAGTGCGAGTATAGACGCAAATAGTGTGCGAGCGAGAAGTGAATAGATGCGCCGCCATTTCTGATCCCATTCTTTATCCGCACAGGTAGTACTAGTAAGGACTGCAGCATTGAATTAATTGGGTCATTGTCAAATTTTGCGCAGATAATTTTGTCCCCTGTCCGCAGATACATAATTTAATACATTTTCTACTTGCCTACGTTTTTTGATTTATTTATTTATTTACTGCGGCATAAGTCAAATTAGTATTTTTTCAATAATCAACTATAAAGGGAACGCAGAACTTATCGAAATTTTGCTTTAATTCAACGTAACAGAGTTGTTGGCTCAATACAATGAGTAACATAGTGGCCTACAAAAAATTAGACAATGAATAAATGACTTTGTAAAGCAATGCATTTATTATTCTTTCTCATTTCCAGGCGTTTGGACTGTCGGCAATATAGGGAGGGAGCAAGGGGGGCTGAAGGCGCCCCTCTTAGCTGCTTACGTCACGTACTTCACCCGCTACTATATCTATGACGAGACGGTCTGGTGCACCATGATGGTTCTGGCTGCGAGCCTTGCCTTTGACTCCTTCTCTAAGGAGTGGAGGAGGAAGACGACTAGGCGCCATGTTGTGAAGTGAGTATCGACACCTACTGCTTATATCGCGTGCTAAACAGGCTGCGCGACTTATACACACTTGACCGTGGGATTCCACGCTTGGGCATGAATGGGCTGGACCGACCGGATTGATAATTACAAAGCAGCGACTGCCGTCTGTCTGTCTTTCGCAACGCTTTAACAGGGGAACCAAGCCAACTGAATCATGGTTATACGTATCACAAAAAATCCGAAAGGTGCTGGTTTCCTCATGATGTTTTCCGTCACTGCCGAGCTAATGGTACAAAATACGCACTTACCGTGTTAGAGCTGCGCTTCGGCATGAATGGGCCGGCTCGAATGGAGTGAAACCACGGCCTCACAGAAAACCGGCGTGAAGCAGCACTGTGCTGTGCTGTGTGCTGAGTGAGGGTACCGGAGTCTGTATCCGGGGGAAAGGGTTTAAAGGTTGGCAGCTCACTTGTTCACTGGTGTATACTCTATGAGAGTCATAGTGAAAACTTATATATACTGAGATAGAGGCATGAGTCGGCAAGCCGCCGACTTAATGCGGATCCCGCCATGTTTTTCATAAAGCTAGTCGCGAGAATTTGGCTCCTGTATCCTTTAGGATGACGGTCATTTCGAAGAATTGTTGTTGCTGGAATTTCTTCTAGATTATTTACCATTCTAAGTTCGGCTCGAAGGACTAATGTTACTAGGAGTATTAAAAGAGGGACTAGGGTTCCAGCTCTCAGGTCATCATTGAGGAAAGAATAGTCCACATTACTAATACAAAGGGCTCGATGGCATAGCGTCACATCCATTGGCACTGCCAACGGACGAGGTGATGTAGGACGGAGAAACACTTGCGCCGGCAACGAGTTCCATTTCATAATGGTACGGGGGAAAGGGTTTAAAGGTTGGCAGCTCACTTGTTCACTGGTGTATACTCTATGAGAGTCATAGTGAAAACTTATATATACTGAGATAGAGGCATGAGTCGGCAAGCCAGTGCTAGTGCCATCTAGAGGAAAACGATCAATACTCAACCGCTAAGAGGCATTATTCAGTGCTCTTTGCCTTATTCCATTTTCAATTTAAATCCTTAGTTAAGAGACGTTAATCTTCCTTCGGTTAGCATAAACGTCAACTAAGCAGTAGTAACTGCTGCTTTTTTGTTGGTGAACATGAATAACCGTCACTCAGCGGTTAAAGAACAGTAAAAGTGCGATTACCGTTGCTTGAAAACTTGGTGAACCTTAGAATGTTGAAACGATCATTTTTGCAATATGCCTAGACAAAGTTGAGGTGTACTGTCAGCATCAAAAGTAGCTTAACACTTTAGTACCATGTCAAAGTAGCATTGACTGACTATAATAGGCAGAACAGTTACTTTGACATCGTACTGTTAGGCTACTTTTGATGCTGACCGTACATGCGCGCGTACAGCGTTGTGGGCGTGTGACAGCGACAGCGACAGTTTTGTCGGCCCATTCCCGCCTAGTAAACTATTTGGCCCCTTTTGTGTGATAAACACTTGTGTTTGTTCAGTGTTGTGTGATTATATCTATTAGGGCGAAGAGTAAGGCACATTAGCGCCTCCATATGATTTAAATTTTGAGCGCTTAAACCGGATCTATTTTTAACAATTACGGACCGTCGGAGCATCGGCGAACATTTTTTTATAGTGGCTCGGTGTATTTGGCTTTCCCCAGCCTGAGGGTAAGCAACTGAAGAGCCCATGTTGCAATTACATTACGATGTCAAGGCATCACCTCCGTTGGGACTACCATACTGGCCCACATGTACCTATTCTATTTGTTTAATAATTATGCACAAATGTTTGATCTGTTTTTGCACTCGTAACTTCGATTAACGCCAAAAGTGCCCATCATCATCATCATCATCATCAGCCCATTTAAGTCCCCACTGCTGGGGCACGGGCCTCCCTCAATCACATGAGGGGTAATTGCCATACTCACCACGCTTGGCAGACGGGTTGGCGAGGGTTTTGATATAAATGCAGAGTTTTCCTTCTCTGGGTGCTGATGATCATGCCAGCAGCTTTACCTTAGTCGCCTTTTACGACACCTCGGTAAGAGTGAGGGTGGCCTATTCTACTCTGCCGGGACCACACGGCAAAAACACGCCAAAAGTGCCCGCTTTGGCGTTATTAAACGTTTCGAGTACAAAAACAGACCAAAAAGTAGTGCACATTATTATTAAATAAATAAATAGGTATACAGGTTTGCCGAGTCTCAGACGGTCCGCAGTTGTTACAAATAGATCCGCTTTGGTAGCTAAATATTCAAATCAAGTGGCGTCGCTAGTGCTGGGTACCCTTCACGTAAAGTATATATTCGTGATATCTACGTCGATGAAACCTACAAACCCCTTGTTAGACATGTTCGACCACCTTCCCCGTCGTCTTACGTAATAAACAAATAGCCTCAAATAATTGTTCCTCATGCATGTATTTCAGGCGTGTAGGAGTGTTGGCGGTGTGTGCGTGCCTGTACTTATCCCTGTGGGTCAGCTACCTGTACTTCCACGGGAATATCACGGACAGCGATGGAAACGAGGTGCCCATATACGAGGCGCTTGAGCACTTCTTCAGCAGTCCCTGGTGAGATGAAAAGCTTAGCTCAGTTTTCTTTCCGGTATTAATATTTGAGCGATGGTAGCGAAGAGACAAGGGAAGGTCCTACTTCCCAATAGGAATCGATCCCACGACATTCGATAACTAGGAACAAGACACGGGAGTCCTATTTTCCAATCGTTCGTATAACATTGATTTATCGCATGCGACTTACGACACAGTCGTCTACCAAGTCGCACTAAGCCGATTTTCCTAACTGTTGTATCATTCGTCATCGTTGTTGTTGTTTAAAGAAAAATGGTAACTTTCTCATTCAAAACGGAATGCAAAAACCATATACTAATGGCTGTATTTGTAAAGTTTTGATTTTTTATTGGCCGTGTGGTCCCCGGCAGAGTAGAATAGGCCACCCTCACTCTTACCGAGGTGTCGTAAAAGGCGACTAAGGTAAAGCTGCTGGCATGATCATCAGCACCCAGAGAAGGAAAACTCTGCATTTATATCAAAACCCTCGCCAACCCGTCTGCCAAGCATGATGAGTATGGCAAATACCCCTCATGTGATTGAGGGAGGCCCGTGCCTCAGCAGTGGTGACTTAACTGGGCTGATGATGATTATGATGATGATGATTTTTTATTACAGATTACCGTCAACCAAATCAATCATTGTCTGTCCATACAAAGTTTAATCTATCGCTCGCTTTGAGCCACTCGACTGCAACGATTGGGATCGCTCGTTGCTGTCGAGCGATAGAAAAATGCGGAATATCGAATTTCGAATATAAATCAGTAGATCTGGTGAAGTACACTCGAGGCGAGTGAATCAAAAATAGAGCTCACAGTCATTAAATCGAGGTCGTTGCCATTGACCAAGTGGAACATTTGCATCTGGATCAGTGCAAAGATGCGAAAGTCGAAACGCTTCATAGAACTGATGTAGAGAGTTGATACTCTCAGATAGATCCGTAATTATTTGGTTTGTTACGAACGAATAACCGATCCCCTCCTGCTGTGCCATGTAATATACTTATCTCTTTTCTCCATCCACGGGTTACTCTTTCGCTCTGAATTCGGATCATTCCGCTCATTCGGATCATTCGGCTCACTCAGATCATTCGGCTCATTCGCTTGGTCGGATCATTCATAAGATAAGATAAGATAAGATATTCATTTATTGTCAGAACTTTGTAACACAGTTCGTTCCTATATAGGAATCAACAATTTGTCCATTGCGGACGTACAATACATTAAACAATAATAAAAAATATACTACATTATCAATGAAAATTAATAAATTAAAATAACAATTAAATAAAATTAGTACATATAGCAATCACATAGAATCATAATATTCTTTTAAATTATAAAAACCTTTCGACAGCAGCCAATTTTTCAGTGTCTTTTTAAATTTCGGACCATCTAATGCTTTAATGAAGATAGGTAACTTATTAAATATCCTGATTCCCGTTATAAAAGTACTTTTGTCATAAATATATTCGCCTGAGTCGGCGATTCGGAACAGTGTATAATTTGACTGAGTCATCGTAATCAATCGGATTTAACTAGCTCTTCTGCGTAGACGAATTTTTCCGATGTAACTTATAAACGCGGTACAGCTGTACCTCTCATCCCCCTTATCTTAGCGTGTAATTCCCAGTTGCGTCTAAAGCTGTCGCTTTGGAGCTCGGAGTACGCTTGGTTGGTTTGTACGCTTGGACCACGTTTCTTGATTTGGGGAGTCTAATAATTACAATGAAGCGACTGCCGTCTGTCCTTCGCAACCCGTTAACAGGGGAACTAGACCAACTGAATCATGGTTACACGTTTCAGAATCTATCCGAAACAAAAAATTTCCCTCACCGCCGAGCTATGGGTAGAAATACGCACTTACCGTGTTAGAGCCGCGCTTCGGCATGAATGGGCCGGCTCGAATGGAGTGATACCACGGCCTTACAGAGAACCTGCGTGAAGCAGCACTGTGCTGTGTCGCTGCTTGAGTGAGGGTACCGGAGACCCATTCCGGGAGAAAGGGTGGCTAAAAGGTTGGCAGCGTACTTGTGACTCCTTGTGAGTGTCAATGGCGGCAATTGCTTACCATCAGGTAATCCGGTCTTCTCGTCTGCCACCTATCACATAAAAAAAAACATACATTTGAAAAATCCAGAGAGCATGCTCGGCTTAGAACCCGGTCCCCCCGAATGGGAAGCGCGTTCTGTACCACTGAGCTACCATTGCTCTCATCGCTTAGCCTATTCCTCATACTCATACTTCTCATATCCCTCAATAATTTGGCACTATTTTTTCTCAGGTGGTTAGACGCGAAGCAGTGCTTGTACGATACTTACCAGTTTGCTCAACATCATGGATGGTACGAGGTCTGGAAGCAAATCATCGATCTATCAGATCCACATGGAGAACAGAACGCTTACAAGGTAAACTATATCTACAAGGTGAGTCGAGTAAAAAAAAAACTAGGATTTAGGCAATTAACTGGCTATCGTCTGATTTCAGGTACTGGGACTTGGTCCTGAATCGAGTCAACAGGAGATTACGTCCACCTGGAGGCGGTTGTCGCGCGAAAACCACCCTGACAAGGTGAAGGATGACGCATTGAGGAGGGCGGCTCAGGAGCGCTTCATGGAGATACAACAGGCGTATGAGATACTCTCCAATAGCAAACACAGGTAAACTATATTATGGTTTGAAAGGTATTTTGAAAAAATCCATATAGCGAGCGCGCACGTCGACCGTGCTGCCAACTATAAATAAATTGACCACAAATTCATATAGTATTACAAAATGACATTGATAAAAAGAAATAGGAAAGTAAAGTAATGTAAATGGTGTTATCCATTTGACCTGCAAGTCAATTCAAAGTTACGTCACCTTCAGTAACTGATACATATAAAGTGCTACCACTGGTGCCATACATTTAAACTTAATTTTCCTATTAAGTCCATTCAGTATTTGAAGTCGAATTGGATATTTCTATTTGGATATTAAAAGAGAGACGCCCCTTTTAAACCTATCCGATATTTTTATGAATCGAGAATATTTTCTTTAGAAATTCAATCGACGTTTGATTTTTAACTTTAATCGACATTTTTCTATGAATTTGAACTATCTGGATATGGAATACAACATGTAAATATTCTTAGTGGTAGACACGCAATAAATCACAAATAATTATCTAATATGTATCTTATTCATCTGAAAAATAAAAACATCCGCTTGACGTGTCGGAACCACCTTCGTCACCAAGAGAAATTAACAGTTCTTGATCCCTATGCAATCCATACGGACATATTTTGCACGAGACAATAATAAATAAATATTTTACAACATCACATACATTGATCCGTCTCCGAGATAGGTAGCTCAAGCACCTGTGTTACGGATATCAGAATCAACAGTGGGATTACAAATATATACATATAATACTAAATATATACATACAATAATCATGATTCCAAGATAAGATGGCTGCCATACCGATTACTGATTTATTGCGATTGTTTGTGTCCATCCTTATGAGCAAAAATTCCGATTAGCGCATTATGCTACACATAAGATATTTTTTACAAATTTTATTGTTAATTATTATTTTATGTTCTTGTTCAGATTCAATGAGAAAGATTAATACTTGTTATTTCGGAAGAATGAGTACACAAACAGTTAATGATTTACACAACTTAATATTTTTATTTTTAGAAAGTCGGATGCATGATACGAAACGTTTTAACTGTCCAATTCACCTTCAGATATCGAATGGACTATAGTCAATACAAAGTCCTGTCACCTTTGTGACTGCACATTCCCTATCCCGAGCCTTTCTAAACAAACAAAACTGTATGACAATGACGGATTTCTTCAGTATAGCTGCAGCTAGGTCATGTGGTGGCTAAGTAGATGAAAACGTGCGCCTTTCTATCGGCAGGATGTATGTGTCGCAGCAATCCAGTTAAATTTGCCATCCTAGCGAACGCCTAGGGAATTCGTTAAACGTCGGCATCCAATCAAATGATTGAAGAACAACTAGCCATGTCCTTGTCCGCAACGTTTAACCAGATGACTTAACGTTTGTCGCCACCATTATCCAATTAGATGCCTAGGCCGATAGTTGTTTAAACTAAAATCGATTTTAACTAATTGTAAAAACTTGTACACTGCGCAGACGACTATTATTTGTACTTCCATGTTTATAGACTATTTTGACAATTACACTCCAATGTTGCTTATAATTGCAAACAAAAACAACGTAATCGAACCATAACATTCACAGCAGTTTTCATCGCAGACGCCATATTTGTTTTGATTACTACTATCGCTGCAGTGAAGAAAAGCGGAAACAAATTTGGATCACTTGGCTGAGTTTTGGTCAGTCATTTCGAATGGGATAACTTTCAATGCGCCCAGATGTGAAACGTTGAGTATTTTACGTTCAAACAACTTTCGGCCTGGGCATCCGATTGGATGCCTAATTTAATCAAATGGCTGCAACATATGCATCGTTTTCATCCATCTTCAAAGTCACCTTATCACATGTAAGGAACAAAGTGTCTGCGCGGTACTCTAATCGCGGTTGGATGCCTTACAGCTAGGGCTGAACCATTGCGATAATCACGTCGAATCAGAATTATTTTTTGATGTCCCAGGGAAACCATGACCGTCGCCTTGTCATAAGTGAGGAACAAGGTTTTGGGGTTCAAAACCTAATCAAAACCCTTGGTGTGTCCAACTTTGACAAGGAGCCTTTAAAGGCTCGCCACCATGCCCTAACCTATAAATATCCTCTCCGTTCTTCGGGGGAAATACGCCCAAGACAAATAACGCCCAGACACGCAACGAAGACAACAACGCAAATAAAAACCTGTTTGGTACACGCGTGGTACGCCGAAAAAAGGTGCAAGTTCTAAATCCCTGTTTTCTCAATTTCAGGAGGAATCGCCGCAACAAGAAAGATAACACGGAGAAGCCAGTCCACGACGAGATGTAGTGAGTTAGCTCTAATCTTTGCCGTAGTAGATGGTTGGCGCATGATCTGTAGTAAAACTGTTAGACGAACGTAGCATTCCATTGATTAGACTATATTGGGCTTAAAATGGTCCACAAAAGAGTATTTATTTTTTTACTATAAATTATATAATGTAATTTTAGGTTAATTTATTAACTTTTTGTGTTTAGTATATATCTTGAAATCTGGCAACTTGTCCGATTACTGACTTGGAATATAATTTAATTATTAATTTTCCTTAAAGTCGTACAAGTTAACTTAATATTCAAATTGCATTAGTTCTTGATTCTATACTATATTATCATGAATACATTTACTTCAAAAAGTAACTATTATTCGAATATTTTTTTGCATTCTTCTTTTTCTATCTTTATAAGGTTCAATACTATATAGATGCTTCAAGTATTTGTTAGGATCTTAATATTGAATAATGTTCCAGTGCGTCGTCCTCATTTCGCCATCCTCTTTTCGGTCAGCCGGGAGGTTGCTCCCCGTTTTGGGGCATCCATCCATTTAACCCAAACATAGATAGTGACAGATTCTTAATAGTGTCACTATTTCTATTTGGGATTCTTCGCTGAACATAGGCAATTTTTTATAATGTGATTATTAAATATGTGGACTAAACTGACAGATGCAAATGTTAAGTTCTTATACATTGTAAATTTTTCGTCCGTTAAAAGTATCAAAACTGTATGGGGATGACACGTTGACATCTGTCAGTTTGGTCCACTTAAATAAAAAATCAGAGTTTAATCAAATTTTCCAAATTCGGCCAAGCTAACCTTGTGCTATTTAATGTTCCGGTAAGTATGTCATCCCTTTGTAAGCATCACTATATTTCTGTACGAGCGATTGCGTTATTTAAACGGTGCAATTTTACTTTCTATTTTTGAACCAATAAGGTTGTAACTCTACATACGCAATTTAAAACAATAACATAATACAAAAAGTTTTAAATATTAATAGCCTATTTGTTCAGTTGTCACATCTGATGGCTATCATTACTGAGTCATGGTCATAATTATAATACCTGCAATAAATTAGTTCTCCTCACTTTTATTTGAGTATTAATTAGTACTAATAAATTGAAATATACTATTTAGTACATGTTATCACTTGAAGTTTTTTCCTTAGATCGATAGTTGTTACTAAAAAGAATATTTTACAGTGCGAACCGAATTTTAAAATTTTAATATCTATTAATGTTTTTGTTAAAGTCATATATTATATGCTAAACTAGTAACTGACTAGCTAGATGTTAAGGCTATTGTTCCCGAGGCTATTATACGGTTCATGCTGACCTTAGACCTGGGAGATGATCTATAAGAGGGAGCGGAGGTCACAATTGATCAATTATGGTCGCTGTGACCGCTCGGCAACGAATGTTCCCCAGAACCTCGAATATTAACTAACTAGCAATAAAACCGCATTAGTTTGCTAATGTGTTGATAGTAGCTTATTATTAAAATGTAAAATATCAGGAGCGCAAATAGAAGTCGAATGAGAGATTTCCAAACATTCGTCCATAAAAATGTCTCATAAGGGGAGTAATGGATTTTATTAAAATATATAATGTATTTAGAAATGAATTTGATGCATTTAATACAAACCAAATGTAAATTATTATAGTGGACGTTACATTTAAGAATAATTTAATATTAGATAGCTTTTTACAAACATACTTATTATGCAGTGCTAATTACATTAAGCGTTTAAGATTGCAAAATCATAATGAACTTTTTTGGGGATTTCTATTTAACTTATTTTATATTTTGTAGTAATTCTTTTACCAGTTATTTATCATCTTCAGTTAGCTCCAAAAGATGATGGTCGTGTCTCCGGGAAGTTTTTAGCGCTCGCCTAAGCGCCATTTGAAAGAGTAAGTACTTCCCAAATGGATATTATATCACTTTGGATGCAAAAAGCGCTCTAGTCTCGTGTAGTATTTTACACTTTTAAACGGCATGCGTTTTAACTGTTATCTTTTTGCGAAGGGCATTCCAGTACACAGTTGCGGTTTTCTCCTATTTGTACCCTCTCCATAATATTCAACAAAGGCACAGGATTCACTCCTGCCGACTATCTTACTATAATAATATTCTGGTAATGCTTCCCATTTTGCTTCGTTTAGTTGGTAAATACACCCTCTGATTTCGGTATAAACTTCAACTATCAATGTTTCGCTCAGTCAAACGTCTTGGTAGTTTCGTCTATCAAAATTAAATTTCGTATTGTGTATTTTCTTTAGTTTTTACCTTAAAAAATACGAATAAGACACTTTTTTGTTAAATAATTAAGCGGTTTATTTATGATTTCGAAAATAAAATTGTAGTTTTGTTATCTGTATATCACGTGACCGAAAACGTCAGCCGCCATACTTTTACGTCATAAAAGCAAAGGCAGTCTTCTAATGAACGACAGCGAAATTTGAATTATCATTATCATCTCTTAATTGCGAAATTGTAGTTTGTTTTCATTTTTTTTCACATTTAATACATAGGTAACACCATTTTACAATGAAGGAAGGATTATTAAAGCGGATGATAGCAAAGTTCTTTGCGTGCGATACCGATTTCTTTTCTGCTGAATTCAGAAATGTTAAAACAGCCATGTAAGTATATTCTGTTATTTTTTTAAAACAACATTTACACATTGTGAAATCTTGCTCATTTTGTGTTCTTGTAGAAAAGTTTTCTATACTTCAGTTTTGAGGTTATGCACATGATGTTTATGTGTAATAATCGTTCAGGCACTACACACGTATAGTTGACATATGGTTGACATTAACTCGTTGATGTTCTTATGACGTCACAAAAATGGAGGCTATCGTTTTGGCGCAAACATTTCTCGTCTATGACTGAAAAATATTGTTTTTGCGTAAAGCGATATTATTTTCAGGAAATAAAAATACTAGACGATTATTGAATCGATACAAACACTTTAAAATATATTAACAAAAAAAATGGTGAATAGCCTATTAAGTCAACAGAAATACATGCATGCTATAATACACTTTTGACAAATGACAAAAACTTAAAATGAGGTCACTCTCCTTTTTTTTAAAATGATGGGGGCCATCAACCTCTAGATTAACTACAGGTGACGTATTAGAACTTAAAAAAAATGTTACTCACTAATTAGTTTAAACCCAGTTAAAACTATGGACCTATTTTTACAATAATCTGATACGTTATTACAAACTATTGACTCGTCATTACAAACTATTTACTTGTTTAGTGACAAAAAGCGTGATAAGGAGCAGAACGAGATTCTTAACCATCGCCCGATATTCGGCTTCAAACGGTTTGGTCCCATCTAGGAATAGGTTAAACTTTCTATATATCATTAGGGATTGGGACATCGTTTTATTCATATTACCACAATTTAACTCTATTTACTTTATTATTTAACCAAACTTTTCGTATTATTTTTATTTTTATAGTATCTTTTATTAAATAACATAACCAATAATTATAAGATTTTACAGTCTCACTCACGTGTTGTGACGGCATACTTATTTTGTCCTAATATATTTGGCGTATATTATGTTTTTTTGTAATTATTAGTAAAATAAGTTACGAACGAATAGGCTAGCAATAATTAGCGTCTTCCATGAAACGGTTGTTTATTAATGATGAATAGTTTTGGCATATTTTAATATACAACACATGAAATACTTAAATTTTACAAGTTAAAGTATTTTTTATACACCTAAAAATTTTACTAATTTAATCTAAAATTATATTTATAACTATTTATCGTGTTCTTGCATTTTCTATCGTGTGTGTATTATGAATGTAAAATGTTACGTTCTTATCCTTAGTTTACATATTAGTATTGAATGTTTATTTTCTGAGAAACTGTTTATTAATCCGTCCATTTGTTTGCTGTGGAGACACGATAAATCGGACTAAAATAGGAGTGCTATTCGTCAGAACTGTGCTCCAATAGGGGGCTCCCTCCACCTTCTATTTCCTCGCAAAAACAACACGCTAATGTTATTCTTTCTCGAAATTGTTCATAATCAATTTATTTGTGACAAATACCTATTAATCATCTATTAAATGAAGTCCGGATTAACGAGTCTACACCTTTAATTAGTTACTTCTTTATTTTGTTTTTAATTAAGTCAATACAAAGAGTTGCCAGATGGTATCAAAAAGAAGGACATGCCCTCTTTTTTTCATATTTTGTCCACCCGCCTCCAGGAAAACTAAAGATGACTTTCTACAGATAAGGGAGGGCCGTTACCTGCTGAAAGTCATCCTTTTTTTCCACTTCCTCCTTGCGTCGTATTCCTCAGTGCTGAGGGTCGTGACCTCCCTTCTGCATCAATTTGACTCGTATCTTTCTTGACCCATCTGTCTTCCTTTATCAAATTATCATCTGGCAACCTTACATAAATATTTTAAGTATCCCTAAGTTGAAGTCTGTATTTTTAATTACAATGGTATTTTGGAAATTTGCATTTTAAGTATATTATGTATCCATAAGTTCAAGCCTGTATTTTTAATGGGAGCTATCGCGTGAGGAAAATCCGCTAGATGGCGTACTGTTAGACTGAGGTCCAAAATCAACAGCATTGGTTGTTTAGTTTGTCAAATTGTCATTTTGACAGATCACGTTTAAATTGTATATGGTAGTCCTATAGTACGCCATCTAGCGGTTTTTACACACGCATTAGCCCCCATTACAATGGTATTTTGGAAATTTGCATTTAGGTGATTTTATTTTATTAATAAATCTATATTATTATAAATAGTTGGTTTTTCTTCACATCTTTTGTTAACTATATTATGTTAAGTTCTTGAGCCGCTCCAATGCGTTAAGAAAGTCGTGACAAAGGATTGTTTGAGGAACTGACGTATTTGCCCTAGCAGGCCAAACCAATGGGGTTACCAGACTCTATGAGGTAAGCGGCAGAGGCGCTACTATTTGTTTCACGACCTGATGGACAAAATATATATATTTTTTTGTATTATTCGGAAGACCAACAGCTGTCTCAATAGCTTTTACAAAACTAATAACAGGACTTCACTGGTTTTTTTGGACATAGCTCGGGTTTATGTTCACCAATCCGCATTTGGCAAGCGTGGTGATTAAGCCTAATCCGATCATAGTAGCGATAACTTGATTTCTATGATGGAGGCCTTTGCCCTGCAGTGGGACAGTTTATAGGGTGATACTTTAATTTTTTTATGCGAAAATTACGGGAAGTATCAAGTTGAAGTTGAAAGACGAAGTAAAAATAAATTGTTACATGATATTGTTGGCGTTATTGGCGGCTTTCGTAGCCGCATAACAGAACAAATATGTTGGTACTTTGCCTAATTTCCTCAAGAAGAAAAAAATTAAGAAGAAATTTGACAATTTGTAGACATTAATGTTTAGGTGCTTATCATGTTACAATTTGTCGCAGAGCGTCCTTCTCTTCCCTTGCCATACTAGTAGTAAATATATCGATGTCTAACGGCTGCACTCAGAGACGTCATTTAAGCTAATGTTCATTAACTTTAGTATCGATAGTCTTTATGCGTATCAAAATAAGTGTCAATATTTTTTTTTAAGTAGCCAACTAAGTTAATCAACGACTCTGAGTGTGGCAGCAAATGTTTGAAGGTATTAATTAAGTTTTACTCGATCGCAACATATACGAATCCCTACGATAGTTAGTAGACCATGATCGGGTGCAGGACCAACAGTTTAACGGGGGTACAAGACCGCCAACTTCCAGACTCCGGGCTGCCACTAAGAATTTCTTGCCGAAAACTTAGGTACAAATTTTTAACCCGACTCGGGGATCGAACCCGGGACCTCTTGCGCAGCCGTCGCTTTAAAGTGCGACCCTCTAACCACTGCGCCACTGAGGCAGTCGGATGAATATACTGCACCAATAAAACCAGTAAAATAAAATGATGAGCGTATTTATAAACCCAAGACCTTTCGAAGCCTTGGCTTTAAAATGTGCGAGTCAAATAAGAGTTTAGCATCATGGATCCCAGATCAAAGCTAAAATTGTATAAAATTTGTCCTTTAAGGGTATAATTAGGTAATTCATTTGTGTTTGCGACTAAAAGTGGAGATTTAAATTTAGCTGGATTAAGATCCAGACAATTCCGTGCGTCCTGTGAAAAGTGGTACAAGTCGACTTATATCGAATTCGATTTTCTACTTGCTACTGCATCACAAATAAATTTTCTATTATTCTGTCTGATCAGACAGAAAAATAGATGATTTTTTTTGATGAAGTAGCAAGACGGAAGTCAAATTCGATACAAGTCGACTTGTACCACTTTTCACAGAACGCACAAAATTAGTACTACAGTATTTTTCTAGGCGATCGAGGTCATTCTGTAACGACTGTGCTGTGTGATGTCATCAGCGAAGCTTAGAAGGTGAGAAAAAGAATTTTATTGACAAAGATTGCGAAGAGAAGAGGATCGAGCAGTGATCCCTGGGGAACCACTAGGAATACCTACTCAATAGGACATATTAGTTGCTTACAACTACCGATTGGGACCGGTTTTTGATATAGGACGACAACCATAGCAATAAGTCACCCCTTATACCAATAATCCTTTTTTTTATAGTGGCTCAGTATATTGGCTCTCCTCAGCCTGATGGTAACCAAAAGAAGAGCTTAAGTTGCAATTACAACGGAAGCGATGTCAAGGCATCACCTCCGTTGGCACCGCCATACTGGCCCGCGATCTGTAGCTTCCTTAGCAATAGCGAATATACACTTCTGGACACATCTATTGGCCCACCTTGCATTTTCCGCTTCGTTTGGTCCTAGTAAAATTTTATATTAGGTCGAGCAAAAAGTTTTTATGCAGTTTTGGACCTGGTACATTCATCATTTGATTTAATAGTCATTTTTGAATTCCGAACACAGAATTTAAGAAACAAAAGACAATTTAGAGCGTGTTTGTTGATATCAAACAATCGAATACTAAGAAAACTTGATATTATTGGTTTACATTTGATTGAATTCTTGAAAGTGCGCTTAATCACTTTGGTTTTGCAACAAATATAACTTATTCTTAACATTAAGGTGAGGTTCTATCAATAATCCATCCAGGCCGGACACAGCCAGAGAAATGTGAGTGCTCAACTTAATTTAAGTCGATCTGCGGTCCGAAATGTTTATCGGAGGTACCTAGAGACTAGCGGCTTTGTTCGCCGCCAAGGAAGGCCATCATTTCGGGTTACAACCGAAAGGCAGGATCGATTCGTGACGACCAGCTTGAAAAATCGTCACCTTACCTCCATTCAGATATAAAACCAAATTCGCGACTTCCACGGAGTATCTGTGAGCGCTCGAACTGCCCGGAGAAGGTTAAACGAACGCATTTTGGTACCACACAAGCCAGCTAATAGTCCTAAATTAACCCGAGCCCACCGAACAGCGTGCTTTTATTTCGCGCGCACTCATTTATATTGGACTCAGCAGCATTGGAGCCGTGTACCTATTCTTTTCTGATGAGTCTAAAATTGTGTTACATGGCTATAATGGAAGGAAGAAGGTCTACCGACGTAAGGGTGAGCGTTTTGCACAATGCTGCTTTGAAGAGAGGGTTGCTTATGACTATAGACTGACCGGATTGCGCAACTGGTAGTGACCCTGCCTCTTACGCCAAAGGTCGTGGGTTCGATCCCCACCCTGGACAAACATTCGTGCGATGAACACTTGTGTTTGTTCAGTGTCTGGGTGTAATATATGTATTTAAGTATATATTTGTGTTCCTCTGTTGTCTGATATCTGTAACACAAGTGCTTAAGCTACTTAGTACGGAATCAGGTCAACGTATGAGATGTTGTGAGAATTATTATTATTACTATTATGGCAGTGGCTCATGGACTGTCTGGGGCGGTAGATATATCTGTGAGCGGAAAACTCAAGTTGAGGTTGTTACGGGACCACGGCTGTCAACATTAAATACTGAAAGGTACATTCGTGAGTGCTTAGAACCTTACGTGATGTCATAAGTCGACTATGTGGACCCAAATTTCCTTTTTATGCATGATAAAGCAAGAGCCCATACGGCCGGAATCGTCAGGAAATATCTTTTGTGATATGAACATCACAGTTATGGACTGGCCAGCCTAAGCCCAGACATGAAACCCATTGAGCACATGTGGGACGAGCTAAAAAGACGTGTTTGGGCTGGTCAGCCAGTTGCCCGGACGATGCAGGAGTTAAAACTGCCATAATGGAGAATGGGAGATGATTCCTCAAAATATCATAGAGCGGTAGATAAACTCTATGCTTAATCGTATGAGAGCTGTGGTAGATGCCCATGTAGGCAACACAAGCAAGCGAAAAAGATGGTAAATTGTATCAGGTTTAAATCTGCATCAAGTTTTTGTTCGATCTAGCAGTCATATTTTAGTAGGGGCCATCGAAACCTGAACTCTAAGGTGGGCCAATAGATGTGTCCAGAAGTCTAATAGCGTGGGAACTGATGATATCATAACTAATTGGAATTTGGAACAAAGTTGGGTAACAGAAAAAAACACATTGATTTTTTAAAATTTAATTTCCATTTATCAAGGTACAAGTACCAGTTTAAATCGTGACGTCCCCATGACGCTGTATATCTACACAAAAACAATATGTTAGCCTTGTAAAAACTTAGTAATACATTTGTATCTCACGAAATGCAATATAACAACATAGCATTGTATATGTTTACACTGACGTTCATACTTTCGAAATAAAAGCATCTACAGAACACAGCAATATGACACCCATTAAAATCATGTCATGCAAATCATACTAATTACATACATATATAATTTGTCATTACAATTATTCGTAGATTTATAACTATTTCATATGTAATGGCACAATGAAATTTAGAGTTTAATAGCGCAAGTGATATAATTATATTATATTTATTTAAAGAAGTTTTATAATTATGTAAAGTGCACCACTTGAACAATTAGAATGGTATTGCATATGACGTATGTATATGTCAAACGCTAGATAATATATTACTGGTCGACAAAACGCGATAATCGGTCATGGGGATACATGAAAACAACCAATATTAGTGTAACCTAAATTATTTAATCAACATTAAATGCAAAATATTAGGTACAATATTGATTGGACTTAATTGTGTATTTTGTCAACGTTAACCCAATAACTGCAGAATATATAATTGTCGACCAGTCTAAAAGTTCATGTGATGTTCTTAATATGGTTTTTTGATTTCTATATTTTTATATACAGCATAGCAATATAGTTATATTATTTACATATTACATGGCAATGTGGTTTGGTCTAAATAAAAAAAAAACACTTAACTAATCAATACAGTATACAAAAGAAAACTATTTGCATTAAGTTGGGATTTTGAGCTTGTTTGTGCTAAGAGACAGCTCGAATATTACATAATCTTAAAATTAATGTCTTTTTGTGGCCTGCTTTAAAAAGTGCACAAAAATATAAACAATATGTATGTACATCTATTACATAATATACAAAGTCAAGGGTTGTAGTTGCAGACGAGTGAAAGGCGAGTTGACTAAGCCGAAAGTCGGTCGGACTGAGTCCGCG